>OY754308.1:75914208-75937813 GCA_963573325.1 Astragalus glycyphyllos
TTTAAGGAGATATGGAATGATACCATGAACAAATTTAACTACCAATGAATCATGGAACGATTCCATGAACAAATTTAACTACCAATGGACCAGAGGTCATTATCAATTACAATAAGACCTCCGACTGTAAACTTGAATAATAATTTATTTGGTGCATCAATATAACAGTTCATAGAATGTAACCCAAAGCACTACATAACATACCAACGCCAAACAGGCAAACACATATCACGAATGAAAACAAAAAAACCTTTTCTGTTGGCATAAGTTCCAAATGCTATATATCATGGTATTTATTGGGAGAAAAGTTGAAACTTGGAAAGCTGAGTTGAGAAAGCTTGAAAGAGAACGAAAACCAGAGTAAAACAACATGAAAAATATTGAAATCTGCAGTGAAAGAAAGGAGAAAACCCCTTCTAGAAAAAGATAAGAAATTCGAGAACCTTGTGTTATTGTACATGACTAACTTATTGAGAAAGGAGAAGCCATTCACTTTTATGTTTGCTTGAAAAAGTGGGTCATTTTGTTGGAGAGCATTGACGTTGAGAAGCTTGAAGCTTTGGTTAATTGTTTGGATTCAACATCAGTTTCCTGTTTTGCTAGCTTCCTCAAGTCTTCCTATGATATATCTCCTTCCAAAGTTGATACCTTTGCAGAAGATATCTCAATGAGGACTTGAGGAAGCAAAATCTCTACGGAGGAACGAGCAATATTGAAAAAGAATAAGCAATATATATGATAAATTTCAGACGGTATCATTGTCGAGCGATAAATTTGAAGATGTCAATGAGCTCTTGGATGGGGAGATGAGCCTCTCGGATGAGGAGACGCACTTATAGATATTGCTAATGTTAGACCACTAAAAATTTTTTGGTAATAAGTGTCTCGACCCGATTACTTTTTATTTCAACAAAATTTATATAGTGTTACCACTGAGTTATTGCGAGTGTGTGTCAAAAAAAAAAAGTTATTGCGAGTGAAAAGGAAGAGAGAGGGTAAAAAGTTATTGCCCCATATTTTAATTTTTTCTTTTTTGAAAACCTAACATGTAAAAAAATTTGTTAGCGTTAAATTAGTTATTTATTTGATATTTTAATAATGCAATGTGGAAAAAGAAAAACTATATCAGTTGTTTGATAAGTGTAAAAAGCACTTATTGATATGCATATTATAAAGATAAAGATAAAGATCAAAGGGAAACTCATTTCTCTATCAATGAGTTTATTTTTCCTAGGGAAATAAGGTTGGTGGTTGCTAAACAATATTTAATGGGTTGTCTTTAAACCTAAATACTACCCAGACGGTGATTTTTTGGGAGCCCAGTTGGGCCATAATCCCAGTTATCTGTGGCGTAACATCCATCGTTCCCATGTGTTGGTAAGAAGATGCCTTAAATGGAGAATTGGTAATGCAAAAAAATTTTATGTTTGGTCACAACCTTGGTTACGCGACAAGAATCAATCCATAGTTATCACAACACCGAGCCTAGCAAACTGTGATATGTGTGTAGCTGATTTAATAAACACAGGTACGAAGGAATGAAATTATAATTTGATAGATGCAACATTCATTGACCAAGATGTGCAGCACATTAAACAAATCCCTCTACTGCCGGTGAAGACATACCTATGTGGAGCTTTAATCCTGATGGCAACTACTCCGTCCGCAGTGCATATAGGTTGTAAATGGAAGACATTATTGATAATTATCACCTGAGAGTTAGCTGGTAATATTGGTATTCCATGTGGAGCACAAACGTTCCTAGTTGGTCGAGTAAAGATGCTTTCTTGGAGAGCTATGCGGAACTGTTTACCTAGTAGACTTAATTTACAATCAAAAGGAATAGAGTGTTTTGAATTATGCCCTCATTGTGACCAAGGCATAGAGGATAATTGCACTACAAGAAATTCGTGCATTACTGGCTGACCCAATCCCCCAGTAATGGTCAATATCAGCCAGAAATCGCACGTTACTGGCGGATTTAGTCCGCCAGTAATCCGCCAGAAAATCAGCCGCAGGTAACGGTTACTGACGGAATTTCAGCCAGTAATTACTGGCAGATTTACTGGCAGATTTTCAGCCAGTAATTACTGACGGATTTTCAGCCAGTAATTACTGGCTGAAAATCCGTCAGTAAATCAGCCAGTAATTACTGGCTGAAATTCCGTCAGTAAGCAACACAGATCCGCCAGTAATGTTTTTTTTTTTTAAAAAAAAAGTATTTTAAAATGCAAATAAAAAAGGAATTCGTTTTTAATTTGTTTTTTTAAATATATTTTATATATTTTAATTCGTTTTAATATATTTTATATAATAAAAGTATATATTTTAATAATAGTATATTATATAAAATAATAGTATATTATATAAAAACAGTATATTTTTTATTTGTTTTAATATAAAAACAGTATATATAATAAAAACAGTAAATTATATAAAAACAGTATATTTTAATTCTAAAGCAAAAAGTTTACTAAAACAAAAACATTATACTTATTACATTCCTTAAAGAAACTACTGCAAACAGAATATCAGAAGAGAAGAGTGGAGAAAACTGAAGTTTGAGAAGAGAAGAGAAGAATGGAGAAAACTAAAATGTGAGAAGAGAAGAGAAGTTTACGAAAATGAAGATGAAAAAATTTAAGCAGCTGAGGTATAAGTAGTTGAAATGTGCTACGGTTACTATTTAGGATCCGCCAGAAACATGTATTTACTGGCGGAAATTTAATTGTTTTCGAGGTGACCAATCAAATCCGCCAGAAAGCGCAAAATACTGACGGAATTGGGGACTTACTGGCTGATTTGGAATTCAGCCACAAACAAGCATTACTGGCGGATGGTAACACTACTGACGGATCACGTGTGTTTCTGGCTGAATTACTGACGGACACGCAATTCAGCCACTAAAAGCCATTACTGGCGGAATCACGCATTTAACGAGGCTACCATTTATTTCTGGCCGATTTACTGGCGGAAATAATTACTGGCGGAATTGATCGACCAGTAATTGCAATTACTGGCTGAAATTTGAATTATTGTCACACACGGAATCCGAGGCTTCTAGGATCCGCCAGAAATGGTATTTGATCCGCCAGAAAATTACTGGCAGCCTAAATCCGCCAGAAATCACCAATTTTCGTCAGAAAAATTACTGGCGGACTGATTCCGCCAGTAATGGTCAGCCAGTAATGCACGAATTTCTTGTAGTGTTGTCACGTCACATATTTTTCGGATGCATCCAAACCCGAGCATGTTGGATGGAAAGTGGATTACTACAAACCATAATGCCTCTCATAGATACCACAGCTAACTTTATAAAACAAATGTTCTCTATCTTGGATAGCTTGCAGGGAGATAAGAAAGCAGGAAATCCACATGATGTTTTAGGCTATTTGACATCGCCGGGACGACAAGATTTGCGAGGGTACCTGCAAATTCCCCAGAATTTCTATTAGACGCACTTTGGATTATTTGAGAGAATGGGAACAAGCTAGTAAAGAGGATAATGGTCAGCAACGACACAGTCACAACCAGGACATACCACTGTGGCAGCCACCACCTTACGATTGCCTTAAGTGTGCAACATTCATGCATCGTTGTTCAATCACGAAGGTTGTTCTGGCTTCGGCTGTTTCATACATAATGCAACAGGATTTTTCATCAAAGTCATGACCAGGCTTAGTAATGATACTCCCTCACCGACAAAGGCCAAAGCGATCAATTTGCTGCAAGGACTCTACTGGCTTCGAGATGAAGGCTACAACAACGTGGACATCGAAGTTGGTTGTAAAATGGTTGTAGATGTGTTGTGCGGAAAAGAGTATGTGCAAGTATACACAGTTGCAACAAGTAATAAAGTGAAAAAGTAAGAGATCGTACCCACAGGGATTGACGTTAATTTTAGAGTTTAATTAGAATGCAAATAAATGAAAGAGCAAAATAAAATAACAAGTTTGTGGAACCAATGTTGTCAACAACATAAATTAAATAAGCAAGTAAGAATCAAGTAGAAATTCAGTTTCAGAGATAGTAATGCCTTTCACTAAGTAAATCATTTAAAACAATTCAATGTAATGTCTGACGCTATAGCATTGGGTGCTGTAGCGTTTGATGTGTGTCTTTCGGTGACTAACGTCAGGGTTTCGTTACAAGACTCTTATGTCTAAGTTCTATATAAGTTCACCCCTGTATATTAAGCTCCCACAGTATTCACCCTATGAACTATGCTTTCCTATGTCTAGGTTTAAGCATGGGTTGTTCTAAGTGTCCTTAAAACAACCACTTACTCATATTAATCATTGAGTTCGAATTGTAAACCATTTCTGAGTTTACATATGTACTTATAATTAGTTGATCAGTTCTAAAATAAGTTTGAAAGAAGTTTCACACAAGGACTAAAATGCAAACATCAAAACATTACATTGAAACTACTAAAAAGTCATTACAAAGCTACAAGCATCCAACTACAAAAGGCTTAGCTCATGATGAGCATCAACAAGGAAATACAAACTATGATGGGAACCATGTTTATATAACTGAAAATACAAAAGAAAGAGAATAGCATAGAAGTTACACTGCTCAAACTCCTTTGCACAAATCTGTCCCGTGATGCTATAGCACTGCTTCGCAGCATTGAAGTGCGGAATTTTTACTTTGAGTTTTTGTGAGTAAGCTTGAACGAAAATGGAGAGGAGAATGTGTCAAAAACTCCCTCCCACTGAACCAGCAAGTATGAAGTGTGTTGGAGAAGAAGACCCTTTGCAAAAGATAAAGCCAACTTGCTCAAAAAAGTGATTTGACAAGCCACCAACCAAAAAGTAGTCTCCACATGCAAGTGGACAAGTGTCCCTATAAAGTCTTTTGGTTGGTGACTTCAGCAGCAAAAATATCCTTTAAATATGAGATGAAATGACCTAAAGTCTGATCTCCAAAATTGTGCTTTTTGCTTTTCTCTCTTTTGCTCACGCAGGACGTAAACGCTATAGCGTCAAAATGCTGCAGCACTGAACAAACACATTAAAAATAACAAGAGGGCACCAAAAGTGGCAATTTGTCACATAATCAGTTTCTAACCCTCTTTTACACTTCTTGACACATATTTACATATTTAACAATATTATTACTTAAGAACTCACGTTAATTTGAGCCGAAAGAATATAAATAACTCATATAAATAAGAGTTATCAAGATGCAACCATAGAAAGATGTAAGGAGGGAATAATCGAAAGATGTAAAGAGGTCCTAGACACCACAACAAACTTTAGGATAAGCTTTATTCATAGACAAGCCAATCAAGTAGTCCATTCTCTAGCTCGGGCTGCTAGATCTTATCCTACATGGGAGTATTTTTGTCAATTCAAAAATTATATTATCTCTCAATTTTCTATTTCTTCTATCTTTCTTTTAAATCAAATCACACATTAAATTTATTTTACTTCTCCCTTCTCAGACTTTTTCTCAAGTATTTATCTTTTCAGAGTTTCTTCTTAATTTGAAATAATCAAACCCCTTAATATAGTACTCTAATTCTTATAACATACCGGTAAAGTCAAAAGAGGATCATTTTCCAGTCATACACATATTTCAAAAAAAAAAAAAACTATGCCATCCTTTCACCAAGTGCTACAATATACAAACTTGAAGAGTGTAGTATTTATCTTTAAAATATAAATCTTAGGGAATCGGTACTTATAGCTAGAAATTTCGTGATAATCAGAATAATGTTTTTTACATTTTCATGTTTTAAGCAGTGTATTTTCGTGTTAAAAAAATTTGAGCTGTTCAAATATGTAATTTTTGTTCCTCAATAATAAGTTTGTTGAAAGAAAATAGTAAGTTTGTAATAAAATACGTAGAATGCATCGCTAATTAGCAGTGTGTATTGGGGTATTTTAGCGGTCGTAAAAATTTTAACGGTTCAAATACGCAAAGTTTGTTCCTCAGTAATCGGTTTTGTAAAAAAAAGTAATTTAATGACAAAATATGTAAAGTTCGAAGCTAAGTAGTGTGTTTTTGGATGCTTTAGTGTTCACCAAAAAAATTCAATTATTCATGTATGCAAAGTTTGTGACCATGTGAAGTGTGATGATAAGCAGCATATTTTTGGGTACTTTAGTGTTTAGAACCATAATTCAAATACTTGAAGTCTATTCCTCAATGGGCGCATCTAATATGGACCTCTCTAAAAAGGTCAACCGGTGGATTTTAACTATTTTTGGTGAAAAGTGAATTTTTTAATAATAAAAAATGAAAAATGAAAAAGATATTTTATTAAAACTTACCAAAAATGGTAAAGGTCCACCGGTGGACCATTTTTTAAGGGTCCATATTAGATGCACCCTTCCTCAATAATCGATATGGTAAAAAAAGCAAAAATAATTCCGTGACAAATACGTAAAGTGTCACACTAAGAAGTGTGTGTTTGAGGTATTTTTAACGGTTCTAATACTCAAAGATCATTCCTCAATTCACCCTTTTAGTGATTCCACCACTTTAAAAAATCAATTTCTTTTTATACTCAAAGTTCTGAATCTTTAAAAAAAATTGTAATACTTCTTCTCCTTATATTTCTAAACCCGAAATATTTATTGAGTCCATTTGTTCGGTCACTACAAAATCACAAATATATTTTTAATATTTTTAGAATATACGGTTTATAGCTAGGAATAACTCTTTTCTTCTTAGTATATATGGATAGCCAATTTCAATTTTATAATCTTCTTATTTAATTTATAGTTATAATTTAAGTTTTTACACATATATTAGACTATATATTTTATAAACAAATACCTAGTGGTGAGCAAGACTCGTCCCAATCCTAAGACCTGTCTCGTCTTCGTCCCATTTAACCTGTAAAATATCAAGTTTGTTCAGGTTTAATGACGGGTTAGGGTCTTAAGAATTGGCCCGACCAAAATTTAGGGACGGGTTAGGGTTAGGTATAACCGTTCTAACCCGTCCCTTAGTCACACAACACCACAAATTTTTAACTCTATTAAATTATTAATGAGATTTTTATAAATAAAATATTTATTTTGAAATCTATGTTAGTTTAAGTATAAGGCCTTGTCGTAAAATACTATTGTGAAAATCATGTTTTGAATTTTGGATACATGGTAAAATACTATAAAAGTCAATTTTTCACTTCTAACTTTTAGTTATGTTTGAGTGATCACTTTATATTTTTGTTTCAATTGTCCTTCGGCCTAATCCGATCTCATCCTAAATAGACTCGGACCTAATTTGTCCTGAAGAACATCTGGTTTATTCGGGGTCTAAGGACGGGTTAAGGTCTAAAAAATGATCCTGTAGAAATTTAGAGCTAGGTTAGGGACGCGTATAACCCGTCCCAACCCGTCCTTTGATTAATGGAACATTTCATTTGGATTATATCTGTACAAAATCTATTTTAGTTTTTAAGTTCGCAATTGCCTATTTTAACTTTACTATACATTTTTTATTCATACTTACCTTCAATTTAAACAAGACTTTTTCATGTTGCAATTTAAGAAACAAATTTTATCCAACAACAGTTCCATATTAACTATAGCTTTTACTCTCTCTCTCTCTCTCTCTCTCTCTCTCTCTCTCCCTCTCCCTCCAAATGACACTTTGCATTAAAAGAAGAGGATCAAAACCCTTACAACATGTTATAAATTAGGGGTGAGTTGGTTTGGGTCACACAAAATTTTGGGTCTAATTTTGCAAACCCAACTCATATGTATTTGATTGGGTTGGGTGTTTAAAAATAAGTCCTTTTTTAGACATTTCGTCCATCTGACTTAACAGTTGATGACGTGTCCATTCTGGGATGATGTGGCACCTGCAATGGCTAGTTTTATGTGGCCAAGAAGACATCATTTGAATTTTATAAGACAAACTTAAAGATAAACAACACAAAAGCTAATCAATCATTTAATTATGTACAATGAAACTTTAAACAAACTTAGAATACCTATTTGAAACCAAATAAAAACTTAGATGACTAAAACGAAACAAAAACACTTGTGGCAGTAAAACTTCATTTCCGCAACAATGGTGAAAATCCTGATAATTGGAAGGTTTCTTTTAGCTTCATTTCTGTAAAATGGTGACAATAAAGTTTTGGCTGATGTGAGGGGGGAAGAAGATGACTTAAATAATTATTTAAATAAAATCCATTTCAGATAAGTAATTGCCACACCATGCTAATCGTGGTGCCAAAATTAGTTGTTAAGTCAGATGGACAGAATGTTCAAAAAAATGACTTATGTGTATCGAAGTTGAAACTTGAGAGACAAATCTGGAAATGAAAGTACTTAAAAGACCAAAATGGAATAAATAAATTACTAACTTAAAGGACTAAAAATGCATTTTAACTAAAATTATATTATTTCTTTCTTCTCTATTTCTTTTTTTTTTGACGGGTTCTTCTCTATTTCTTTTATATATATTTCTCTTAAATCAACTACTAACATACTAAATCTATTATATTTCTCACATCTTTCTCTCTTCTTATACTCTTACGCTCACTTAGTTTTCTTTTTACGGTTTCTTCTTTGAAACAATCAAACCCTTAATAGTACAATTCTCATATTACATAAGAGTATCAATTTCAAGTCATACACATACTTCAAAGAAAAAGTTATGCCATCCTTTCACCAAGTGCTACAATACAAACTTGACTAAGATACTATATTAGTAATGATTAAGTTTCATGTGCTTCACTGATTACTGTATTTCCATGACAGACTAAAAAGAAACAATTATCAATTGGCACGATGAAGATGACCAACAAAAGCAGCATTTTGCAAAGCTAGAATAATTGATTAAATAAAGCATATTTTTTGAACGTTGAGGCATAGTCTATCTTACTTGGACTCAGTACACATATGATTTACTGATCATTGACACCTGGCTAAGCTCCTTAATGGGGGCACTAAAGTTGCAATAATTAATCAAGCATTACACATTAATTTACTCAAAGTGCAATCTAAAGACATTAAGATCGAATCTTATTGGTGAATGAAATCTTGTACACTGTTCACATGGGTATAACCAATAGAAAGGTGGAATTCGAGACAAGAGTCCAAGCTTTATGACTAGTTGCAACTCACATTGGCATTAAAATAATGTTGCTAAATCAAGTATTTTTGAAGGGTTCTAGGTTAAGAGAGACTTCAAAATCAAGACGTATATTTCTAAGTATAGTAGCGCGTGGGGATGTCCCTCTCCTGCGCGACTCAACACTTTACGGGTACCGCAAATAACTCATTCTTGGTCTCAAGCTCGACATAGGCGTGCAAAGGCTTCCCTCGATTGGTGGATAGAAATTTTATGGACTTATATACCACCACTTAATTAGAACTCACGTGCGTGTTTTTTTTCTTCTTTTTGCGGATGGGGTGAGGAAGGAGAAAATGAAGTGTTGCTAATTTAGATTTGTGTTCTCCATCTTTATAATTAGGTTGTACTCTCAAATAAGAGATACACGCCATGCAGCCCTAGGAGAGAGTGGACTAGCAACATAATTTGTACCTAATACTATATTTTCAACACATCTCTCTAAAAAATAATGTAAAATCCACATGGTTCAATAGTAGGATTTGTCAAAATGTGTTTTTAATTTTAGGTGTAGTCCTTGTTAATTAAAATTTGGATCACCTCCACTACAACATTTTGAGCCTAAGGCAACACCTCAAAATTGTTGCGCAATGTCAAAAAACTGTTTTCATTGCTTTAGGCAACGATTTTAAAACCGTGGTTTTTGCAGAGAGAAACTGGACGTAGTTGCGAATTGCAATGAAAAAAATTGGGTTCTAGAAGAAGAGTACCTCCCAAACCTTCTCAAAGTCTTTTGCTCCAACCTTTCAAGCAAAACCTAATCGTTCTAGACCTAGATCTGCAAGTAAATACGAACTAAAAATCCAAGTAATCCAAAGAATCTGAACACACAACCAAAAAAACATACAAAGGAAGAGAGGAAAAACTTAACACACAATCACACACACACACACACACACACCGACGAGTGAAATCGCTTTAGAGGCAAAATCGATGCATTCGTGTGAAACCAAGCCGTGAGATCGTGAAATCGTGAACGACGAGTGGTGAAATGAATTCATGAACGACGACTTGTGAAATCAAATCGTAAACGACAACTTGTGAAATGGAATCGTGAACAACGAGGGCTAGGATTTTGAGACGGCGATAGAAAAGGGTTCTGCGTGGTTTATGTGAAATCTACCGAGTAGCGAAATCTGCTAGGGTTATACGACGAGAAAAGGGTCGACATCAGCAACAAGAGGATTTTTGGTGAGAAATGCGCAATAGAAAGGGGTTACGAGAAGAAATGACTTTTGGTGTTTGCTTTTTTTTTGTGAAATCAGCATGTGCGACACTATAAAAGGGTTTAGCGCTTTTTTTAATAATTAAACCATACGAGAACGATTTGAAAGTGTTGTCTAAAAGACCAAACAAAAAACAATTACCAATGACTTTTGGGGAACGGTTTTTAACCGTTGAAGATCAAAAAAAATGAATTAGCAACAGGAAGAAAAAATAGTTGCAATTGTTATCTAAGAGAACGGTTTATTAGGTGTTGCAAATTTAGGTGTTGTCGTAAGGTCAAAATGTTGTACTGCTCCCTACAAAATCAAAACGCTTTCGTTTTTTGGTGTACCACGTGTACATGGTACTGACACTCCACGCGTGGCATTGATATGTCACGTCTACATTCAATGGACGGCCTTACAAAAAAATGGATGGTGGCTACATGATAGAGACGAAAAACAAAACTAAAAAAATTAGAGGGACGAAAAACAAAACAAAAAATTGGAGGGGGGGCTTTTTTATTTTGGTCTCGATAAATATATAATTATTTGCTTTCGGAATGTTGTAATGGCCTGTCAGTTCCACGCGGCACCACCATCCAATAAGATGATAAGGCATAGACAAAGTCACTAAAAAAAGCAGTATTAGCAACTGAAATAAGATCTGTCTCTAAAAACTGTTTTCCGGGGAATTAGAGAAGGGCAAGGCCGTCGCTAAAGAGGAGTGAATTTTTAAATAAAAAAAAACAAAAAAGCATATTTCGTCGCTAATTAGGCATATTGTGTCGCTAAATATGATTGTTGGCATTGCGACAAAATATTCCGTCGCTATAAAACGAATATTTTGTCGCTAATAAAGTGTTGATTTGTTTGTTCTGACCATGTGGGACCCCCATTGGGTCGATAATTCGAAATTTTGTTGCTAATGCTGCAAAGATTTGGTCGCTAATGTTTTAAAATGAGTTGCCCTCGAATTCATCTCTCTCATCCTCACTCTTCTCTCTTTTACTCTAATTGTGCCTCTCTTTAACTGTCCCCCCCTCTCTCTCTACACAATCCACTTCACATGTTTCACCTCCACCGCCACCACGTAAGTAACTCTTACACCTCTCTCTCTCTCTCCCCTATGAACAGTCTCTCTCTCACCTTAAATGTTAGTTTTTGATTATTTTGTTTTTCATTTTATTTTAGATGAATGAAATTTAAAATTTGAGTTTAAAATGTTAATTTGAAATGTGATTATTGTAGAATAAATTTGTTGGTATTTGAAATCTCACTACTGCGCCGAAGTGCACATTGTCACCGAACTGCCATGAGACCATTGGATTCTTTTTCTCGTTGCTCATAACGACGTAAAGATGAAAAGCCAAGCTATATAGGTGACCATATTTGAAATCAATTCAAGGAACATTGGGAAATTAAAAACTACAAAAACAACGCGAAAAAGGCGAAGAAAAATAGAAATTCAGAAAAGGGTGGCTCGCTTCACTGTTGTGACTCCATCAACCAGGCTCAGCATGCTGTCAGATTGGTAAATTATTTTAAAAATATGTGTTATTTTAGTTTAGTAAGGGCGATTACTTAGCAATCGTTGGAAATGTGTTCTTCAGTTTAACAGAGTAAGAAGGCCAGACGCAATCTCACTATTGCTGAGCTGCACAGGCCCACACGTGTTAGGAAGGATACCAAGGCTTATGTTGATGAGCGCTCGAGGGACCTCAGGTAAATATACAACTTCATTTGTACTATATAATGTTTTCTTAAAATGGAGCGCTAATTATGCTATGTTTTGTAGTTATGCAAAACATGAGGAACATACTTAGACGATGACTGGGGCGATTCTGGGGACCTGGAACCCTGTCTCCCTTGATCCGCTTTCCCCTGAGATCATAGCATCTGTGAACCGCAACTGGGAGAAGGTGGTAGGCGAGAAGAATAAGGGTCTCCCGTACATACGATACGGTACGAGCCCTTGGCTCCATTTATGGAGTTTGGGTTCGATAACTTCGACACCAGCAGAGTTTCTAGTAGTTGACCTCCTCCTCCTCCTTCAACTGATATGACAGAGCAGCTCAAGTAGCAGGTAGAGGCTCAGGCGCAACAACTGTAGGCTTAGTCACAGCTGCTGCAGACTCAGTAATAGCAGATACAGATTCAGTAACGACAAATGCAGACTCAAACTATCAGAGCTATGTAGGAAGACTTCGTGAGGGTGGCCTGTCAGTAGGAGAGGATGTGAAGGTACTATAAGAGCTTGAATCCAGTTGGGTTTAGGTCGTCTAAGTTTGAGCAGTTTGATGATCCTGATGAGCCCTATTAGTATCATGTTGATTAGGATTTGGATTATGTTTATGCTAATTTGGACTTGGATTATGTTTATGTTGATTTGGAATATGTTATAACATTTGAGACTAGTTTATGTTGATTTGGATTTTATTGAATATTCTCAGAATATTTATATTGAATTGTTTTATTTATTTTAAAATTTAGTATTTATTAATATATTATAAATACAAAAAAGAAGTTTTTTAAAAAAAAATTAAATCAATGGCAATTAGTGAGGGAATTAACGTCAGAATATTGCCTCGCTGATTAGAAAAAGTGTCATTCAAAATTAGGACACGTGTCATTCAATATTAGCGACGAAATATTCGCACTCTAATTCCCTCCTAATGCTTAACGATGAATTCAAAATTTCGTTGCTACGCATTAGCGTTGAGCATTTTGGCGATGGAAGTTGGCTGTCGCTGATGTGCATTAGCGAGGGATTTATGGCGTTTAGCAAGGGAAAATGTCGTCGCTAATGAGCTTTGTTTGTAGCAAGTTAACAGCAGGGACAAAAGTAAGTGTTTTGGTTGCAGGGAGGTAATCTAACTTAATTTTACAGGCACTAAACTCTAAAAAACACATATTTGTGGGACTAAACATATGTTTAGTTCAATCAATAATAAAATGTGTTAAACAAAGGTTAGAGACTCAAGTGTGATTTATATGATGCTTGTCCTAACATTGAAATTTAGACAGGGATGTCGTATGATGACTCTTTGGAGATTAATATATAGTCCATAATTTGGGTGAAAAAGAAAGAAAAATTTGGAACAATTGTAAATGTGTTGGTGTTGTTTTTTAATCACTACATAATGTATAATTGTCAATTGATATTATCAATTATCATTCAATAACTTTAATACCGCTTTGTATTTCGAACATTTTGATTAATGAAATGGCTTAAATTTGTTTGCTTCAAAAAAAACTATCATTCAATAACTTTTTTAAATAATATCGATGTGTTATGATATGATTGGAAAATAGTACCAACAATACCTAAGATAATGTTGTAGATTTGACCACAAATGAACATAATTTGAATCAAATTGAACCCGGAAAACAAAATTAATTAGTAAACCTTAGGGTGTGTTTGATTCGCTAAACAGTAAGGGACTGGACTGGACAACTCCAGTTGTACCCTGTTTGATTTGAAAACTGTTCACGGTACTGGACAGAAATGAGGGCAAGGGACTGGACGAATACCCAAATTTTTCTTTTAAATTTCTTGGCATCCCGGTCGGTGCAAATCCGAGGTTGTCAAGTACTTGGCAACCGGTTATTGATTCTATCAAGACAAGGCTCAATAGTGGGAAGAGTAGACAATTGTCCATAGAAGGAAGGGTCACACTTATAAATTCTGTCTTAGCTTCACTCCCGTTGTATCTTTTCTCATTCTACAAGGCACCAAAAAAAGTGAATTGAAGAGATTGTAAAGCTTCAAAGAAGATTTTTGTGGGGTGGTGACGGGGAAACCAACAAGATGGCGTGGGTGCGGTGGGATAATATTTATGCGCCGAAACTCAAAGGTGGTCTAGGTATCAAAAACTTGGAATTGTTCAACATTGCTCTTCTTACAAAATGGAGATGGAGAATTTTGGTAGAGGACGGTAACCCTTTGTGGAAGGAAATATTGGTAATGAGCTATGGATTAAATGGTAGATGGCCTAGTGTTAACGAGTATCGAAGAGGTTGGGGGAAGACGTCTATTTGGTGGAGGGATTTATGTCAATTGGGGAATACACTAATTTGGGCAGCTGATGGTTTGATGATGTTGTTGCACTAAAAGTGGGAAGAGGCAATAAGGTGAAATTTTGGCACAACAAATGGCTGGGAAGGGACCGTTTTGAGGACTTATTTCCGACATTATACAATTCATGCAGCTGGAAAAATGTGGTAGTTGAGGAGATGGGGTCCTGGTCAGGAGGTGTTTGGCGTTGGGATTGGGGACGTTTTGCGGAGATGACGCCAACGGAGGTAGAGAGCGTTGCTCTACTACGGGAAATCTTGCTCTCGGTTTCTCCTTCGGCTGAAACTACATCGGACCTCTAGATATGGGTCCTAAACTCTGTGCAAGGATTTTCGGTTAAAAGTTGTTACCTTTGGTTTTGTAATTATTTTGCAGGTGCTGGAAATGTAGAGGCAAACCAGTTGCAAGCTATTTGGTCGAAGGTTTGGAAGATCGATGCGCCTTCTAAATCGTTAATCTTCGCGTGGAGGGTGCTGCGTGGAAGAATTGCTACAAGAGAAGCGCTATTTCGTAAAGGAGTTCTCCGATCAGATGAAGAGAAGCGTTGTGTGTTTTGCTCGGGTGAAGATGAGACAGTAGCGCACCTTTTCCTCCATTGTAGTGTTTCAAAATCAGTTTGGCAGAAGATATTCACATGGCTGGACGTCGCAGAAATTGTTGAAGATGAACTACATTCTCATTTTACGGCTTTTGGGAAATTCCTTAAAGGAAAGAAGCAGAAGCGAGTCAAGCATCTAATTTGGTTGGCGGTTATATGGAATATTTGGTTAACAAGGAACAAAGTTATCTTCAAAGGAGAGAGTCTCTTAATTCCCTTTTTGATTTCGGGGATCAAGGATTGTGCGTGGGGGTGGTTCAAGGCTAGGCAGGGAAGGGCGTGTAGGGTAGGGTGGTCGGATTAATACAATTGTCCGATGGGCGTTTTATCTTCACTGTAATAACTACTTTTGTGAACTCTATATGTAATGAATGATGTAGTCAGGGTACTCTTTTTCCCTTCTTGGGTCTTTTTCCCACTGGGTTTTGGCCCTTGGAGGTTTTAATGAGACCCTTAGGTGTAAGGGGTTGGTGCACCCCATGTGCGCCCCTTAATAGAAATTGCTTATCTAAAAAAACCATTCTGATCACTCAAAAAATACTAAAATATTATTTTTATTTTCTATTCAATAATTTTTTTCTCTCCTCTATTCTCCCTCCCTCCCTCTCTCTCCCCTATCTCATTCCTCTCTCTCTCTCTCCCCCATTCTTCTCTACCCCCCCCCCCCCCCCCCCCCTTCTCTACCTCTCATCTCTTTTGTATCTTCTCATCTCATGACCTCTCTCCCTCATCTCTCCCTCTCTCTCTCTCTCTTCCATCTTCTCCATCGTATGTTTTTCTTTATAATTTTTAATTATATTATAATATATGTTATATAAAATCATTATAAACATTAGAAAGAGAATTATAGTAATATTTACATTATTTTGCTTGTGCTGTCCAATGTTCACCAAACAATGTACTAGACAAAAGCTTGTCCAATGTTATCATGTCCAGTACTGTCCTGTTTGCAAATCAAACGGACCCTTAAGGTGTTGATGATATTATCCTTAAGAACTTATCCGCCCACAGTGCCCTCGACGTCAGACTGAGGTTACAGGAAAAATAACAATTGGAAACGTACTGAAGATGAAAATCGAGTTTTCAGTGGTATGAGAAAGTCCAGATAAAACCATTATGGTCACAGTCTTAACATTTTACAAATTACTAGTTTACTTTTGAACTACAGTGATAAAATACTACCAAAAGTTATATTTATTGCTGGTATATTTTGTTTTTCTTGTAAATCATTCATTTGCTTTTGAGCCCCGACATGTTGTCAAAATAATTTATTTTGTATATTTTAACTTTATATGTGCCCTGACTGTTGATTATCGACAAGAAAAATTACACGTGCAGCCTGAATAATTATTTTAAATTTTATATTTATAATGTCTTTGTTTAGTATAAATAAATATTTGACTTTTGATTCCTGTTAGAGAAACATTAGGCGTTGCCAGAATAATTATTTCTAAATGTATGTTTTATTTCTAATAAATCATTAATTATCTTTTGGGTCTCTGCAAAAAAAAATTACCTTTCGTTGCATTAATTATTTTTTTTATATTTAGGTACGTGTATTTTATTTTTGAGTTCCATCGGAAAATTATTAATACACATTGTTGCTATAATAATTTCATTACTTTTGATTCTTGAGAAGAAGCAATACAGGTTGTTTTTTTTTTTTTTTGAAACAAGCAATACAGGTTGTTAGAATAATTACTTTGTGTGTTTTAGCTTTATAATGTCTTTGTTTTCAAAAAATGAATGTTTAGATTTTGAGTCATCATGATGAGGAAAGCGCCATCGATATAATTTCATTACTTTTTAAGCAATCCTGAGGTACCAAGATATTATATATTGTCGATATATTTATTTTTATATTTTATATTTGTAAATGTCATTTTTTTTATAAATGTTTCTTTAAATTTTAAGTCCATTATTGTTAGTATAATTATTTTTTTATTTTGTCTTCATTAATGTGAATAACTATTTTGCTTGTACATCTCGACGGGTAAAATACTTGTTGTAATTGGTAGGTTATTTTTGTATTTCGCCCTTATAGATCTCTTTCTATTTTTATAAATAAATAATTTGTATTGAGTTTAGATTGAGAAACATTATATGCTTTTGGTGATTTTTTTTATCTCTAGTAAAATTTTATATAATGGCAGGTTGGCGAATCGTACCACACAATAAATTATAAATTGAATAAAATATAAACGCACGTAATAAAAATATAAGAATAATAAAGTGTGAAAATCAAATCTCTCACGAGTGAAACACTAAAATTGACCATTGGATATTGTTTAAAATGCTATAAATGGTTTAGATTAAATCAACCAATATTAAATCTCAATCATTGATGAATTTTTATACAACATCTAACGGTCAATTTTAGTGTTTCACCGGTGAAAGATTTAATTTGTTCTCTAACCTTAGAAGCAGTTGTGTTTTTTGCAACAACATAATAAAATGTAAACAGAAACTTTAATCCACCTTCGTTACTTTGGAATTACTATATAAATAATAACTAGAATTAATTATTTAAATTTTACAAAAATAACTTTTAAAATTATAAAACAATATAATATCTATACTTGTAGTTATATTATAGACATGTACTACCTTCTTTTTAGGAATACACGTTAGCTGAGGCCCTAATAGTTTGAAATGTTATCTATTTTGTATTCACATTAAAAGGCAAATTAACCTTTAGGCACAACAAGGTTGAATTTAAAAAATGTTAATTTTAATTTATGTCTGCCATTCATCCCAATAATTTTACACGTAATAATTGTAGTATCAAATAGGCAAATACTAATGAATTTAGGGCAGAAATTTAAACCCGGTACGAAGGGCATTACATGTTCCAAGGATGGAGTCGGGCTGGGTCAGGATGTGTTTTTCCTCGCATGTACCCGCCCCATCTTTAGCAAGGTCAGGTTTTGTCCTTCCCATTTCCATTAAAAAGGTCGGATTTCTCCACAGGTCCTCAATTCTGTATTATTTATAGAAAAGTTCAAAATTTATATTTGTAATATTTAATATAATAAAATCATCATTATTACAGAATGATAAAATGAAGTTAAAAGCTTTAAAAAAGAATTTTGTATTGAAAAGAGATCAAAATTTTAACAAAAATAAAAACAAAATTTATAAAAGAAAATATAAAAACTAATTAATGTTTAGGTCGATCGAGTTCGGAGAGGGGCGGGTATCGACATCTCCAAACCCGCTCCATCCCCAGTCAAAACGAGTTTTCCCTGTCAAACTCAAGCCGTGGTTGGGTGGGTACTCGTGGGTTAGGTTTTATTGTCGTCCCTATTTTCTGATACAATCATTTCAACCATTTCTAAATAACTTGTAGACTCCTTCCCCAATTAGTTCTCTCTCACACTATTCAAACAAGCATAATGATTGGGTTTAAGGTTTTCAATCACCGCTCAATATATCGATCCCTCTTGCTTTTCATCTCCATTGTCATACATGGTAGGACATGGACCCTATAACCACTACAAGAAAAACTGGTTTTTCCGGCGACCAAAATCCACCGAAAATGACCAAAAACCGCCGGAAATTTGGACATTTCGGGGGATTTTATCCGCCGGTAAAACCGTGGTAGCAAACGGTTTCCGGCGGATTTTAGCCATCGGAAAATCCGTCGGAGATTTCCGAGGGATAATCCGCCGGAAATTTCCGAGGGATAATCCGCCAGAAAATCCGCCGGAAAAGTAAGCCAAATCCGCCGGAAAATCACCTAAATCCGCCGGAAATACCAAAGTCAAAAAAACGAAATTCAAAAAAATTCGCCGGAAAGTCTTCAAAATCCGCCGGATTTTTTTTTTTTAAAAATGAAAAAATCCGTTGGAAATTTTTTTAAAATGAAAAAATCCGCCGGAAATTAATTTTTTTAAAAAAATAATAAAGAAATCCGCCGGAAAAATAAAGTAACCCGCCGGAAATTAACTTTTTTTTTTATAAAGAAATCCGCCGGAAATTAACTTTTTTTTAAAAAAAAAATAAATCCGCCGGAAATTAATTATTTTTTTAAAAAAATAAATATATCAGCCGGAAATTAATTTTTTAATATAATATTTTTTTTTAAATTATTAATAAAAATATTAAATATACGAATTTATTAACAAATTAAATATAGTATATTTAATAATATATTTTTTATTAATAAAATTGATTAATAAAAATATTAAATATATTTAGTAATATATTAAATAACATTATTTATTACATTAAATTAAAAATATTATGAAACTTTATTTTGATTGTAAAATAAAAATTAATAATTAATTTAAAATAATAAATTAAAAATACGATTCAAAATCAATACCCGGTCTTAAAACGATATATTATTCAAACAAGTGAAACTAAAAGATCCTAACAAAGTACGCAAATTAATATTCACAACCAGTAATACAAATTAAAACTTAAATATCTAAACAACAAAATAACACAAGTGAAGGCTACTGGGGTGGGGGCTGGTCTGAATCATCGTTATGATTATAATAGCTGCCACCTGTGGCGTCATCAGATGCATGATAAGCACTAATATGATCGATATTATTCAAATCGATACTTGAGTTGAATAATTCGCATTTATATAAAAAATAATAATAATTCGTATTTATACAAAAAATAATAACAGTAATTAAAAATTAATTTTATTTTTATTTCGCATTTATATAAAAGAAAATATTAAAATAAATTAAAAATTAGTTTTATTTTTTTGTATTAAAAAAATTTAAAATAATAACATAAATTAAAAATATAAACAGAAATTAAAAACTAAATTAATAAATACATTAACTTTAATTTTTTTCGTATTTATTTATTCTTTATTATTTATTTATTTAAAATTATTATAAAAATTCAAAATTCAAAATAAATTAACAAATATATTATTTCGTATTTGCTAACTAATATTAATTAATATATAACTAATATATTATAACAAATAACATCATATATAACGACTTTTAACTTCGATAACTAACCTGGAGTGAAGAGAAGACTCTGGCTTGATGCTAATCCCACCCTCCTTCGAACAAAATAGACAACGAACCAAACCCAAACAACTCCTAAACAAACAACACCACAGTTAGTAACTAAACAATACATAAACTAAAACTATTAAATCATCATGTTATAAAGATACCTTATATCGAAGAAATGTGTCAGAGAGCAAGAGATTTTGTAGATAGAAATTTCGGATTTGAAGAAGTGAAGAAGTTGTGAAGTGAAGATGTGAAGAAGTTGTGAAGTGAATATGTGAATATATATAGAAATTTGAAATCCGCAGAAAATTGTATTACCGGCGGATTTTATAGTTTCCGGCAGATTTGCATCCCACAAAAATTTGGGTTTCCGGCGGATTCTATTGGTCGTGGTATTTCCGGCGGATTTTGTGGTTTTTCCGGCGGATTAGGATCCCCCCACAAAGGCGGATTTCCGGCGGATCCTATTGGTAGAAGTATTTCCGGCGGATTTAGTAGTTTTCCGGCGGAATTTGGTCAAAAAGTTAAAATCCGCCGCAAATACGTATTACCGGCGGATTTGGGATTTCCGGCGGATCCAATTGGTCATGGAATTTTCGGCGGATTTAGTGGCATTTCCGGCGGATTTAGTAGTTTTCCGGCGGTTTTGGTCAAAAAGTTAAAATCCGCCGCAAATACGAATTACCGGCGGATTTGAGATTTCCGGCGGATCCGGATCCCCCACAAATACGACTTTCCGGCGGATACCATTGGTCATGGAGTTTCCGGCGAATCCTATGTAATTTCCGGCGGATTTCGAAATTTAATTTTCCCGCTTTTTTCGTAAATCCGCCGGAAATGACGGTACCGGCGGATTTTTTTATTTTTTTTAATAAATTTTTTTTTTGGTGAATAAATCCGCCGGAAATTAGTATAAATCCGCCAAAAAGTTACCGGGGAATAAAAGTCCGCCGGAAATTCGATAGAATCCGCCGAAAAATTTTCGTGGGACTAAATCCGCCGGAAACCTCTAAAATCCGCCGGAAACTTTCCGATGGATTAAAACCGCCGGAAAGGCATGGCCATTAAATCCACCTATTCTTGTAGTGAACACAGTCTTCCACGCCCTTCTACACCAAAATGATCAAATATCTGACATGGTTTTTCTTTCTATATTATTCCATGATATCTCATGATTCTTTTAACTTCGATTATTTATTTTTCCTCTTCTCTTTTATGTATCTAATTATCTTCTATCACTTCAAGGACTAAACCCATGGCGTCATTTTCTCATCTCCCCACACTCCGGAATGCACTGTAGAGACTACCACTGACAATCGTAGGTTATATCTCAACCAAACTTTAGAGAGCATACTCACAGAACTTTTATGATTGCACCATGTTCAAAAATACTTTCTATATACAGATTAATTTTTTTAATATTTGTTTTGGCTTTATGTTCTTAGTCTGATGCCTCACTTTCTCAATTTTAAATTTTCTGTCTGTGTTAGCATTTGTTTACATAATCTCCAATGGAAATAATAACTAACCCCTCTTTATCTCCTCTTTGTTTCAAGTCTATGGCTTTAATTTTGTTGCAACGATGAGATCTGTTGGGTCATTTTTTGCAATGGTTGCAAGGTTGAGGGCTTCTATTTCGAGCCTTATGAAGATGATCTCGAAGTGGAGTATCAGTGATGGTATTTGAGTGACTTCAAAGTTGACGAACTTACAATTGTCTTCCTCCTCTATTCATCTTGGACACCACACTCTCTGTTGATAAGGTAAAACCTCTCAACTTCACTCGTGCTTTCATTACCTTTTATTTATGAGTTTTCAATTTAGTCAGGGACGAATTCAAAACAATTTTTTATGCTTTGAAAAATAATAATCTTAAAAATAAAGTCTAGTTTTGATGTGTTTATCATTTGCAAACATTTGAGCATTATGATATTTTTCAATGCTTGCTATCAGTAGTAGTATTGTTGTGGTAATCCAACACCACCAAGTTGACCATTCCTCATATTTCTGCCAAAATAATTCCTAGTAGTAGGATTGGCGTTAAAAAAGTTCTAAGACAAGAAGTTGTATATATACGTTTGTTTGGTTTTACTATCCAATGAGAGATGGAGAGTGGATTAGGACTTGAACACGTCGATTGGCACGACTAGTATCTATACGTATATTCTCTTGTAGATTCTATCAGTGTCAAGCGATCATTTAGGTTCTCAATTGCTAATCCTCTCTATCTCTCGATAGATAATAAAAACAAGCCAAAATACAATAGTATATAAATTCATGTTGTAGAACGTCTCCACACCAAATCATACTTCTTAAATTAGTTTGACAGTAGAACGAGAAAAGATAAACTTGGCGGTGTCGAGACCAAACAAATCTCGAGAGTCTGTGTTATAAATTCATGTTGTAGAACTTCTTCACACCAAATGAGTATAGGAAACTTATGAAATATTTCTTGTAATGGCTTCCCCGTCTCCGATCTCAAAGATACTCTCCTACTGAAATTTTATCTCAACATGATAAACACTAAATTAGTGTTCTACATTAAACTTTTAATCAAATAATTATGCAATTCACCAGGCAATGTGTTTTGTATTTGAAACGTGTCAGAGAGTAATACGGCTGACGGCGCCATAAAAATTCTCAAACTGCATAAAGTATAGTATTTGTATACTTCTAACTAGCTCCTTGATGAATTGAATACTTTACTGTAGAAAGTACACTACATTAATTCACGACTCACGGGTGAGTCTCAGCAGTGAACTTAATATTTTATTTCAATCAACTTTGATAATCGATCTACATCTACCTCTACCTCTACCTCTACCCCACAACATAAGCACCTTCCCCTTTTTTCACCCAACCCAAGTTTCTAATTTCTATATGCTTTACTGCTTATATATAAAGCTCTCTTGCGTTTTACAAGATGTGTAGAAAATGGAAAGACAGCACCCACCACTCTTTTTCCTAGCTGCACCATCACTGACTCATCTTTAATACAATATATCTTGCAAGTAAGAATTCATTTTTTTTACACACAGAAAGAGATTTAATCTGAATGAAGCTTGTGTTTTTCTCTAATTTCTTTTTTCTATTATAAATTATAAACTGAAAGAATATCTATATATACTGTTTCAGAAACCCTAGAAGAATAAAGGTGAAAAAGAATGGGAAGGGGGAAGATTGTGATTCGAAGGATCGACAATTCAACGAGCAGGCAAGTGACTTTCTCAAAGAGGAGAAAGGGATTGATCAAGAAAGCTAAAGAGTTAACAATCTCTGTGATGCACAAGTTGGACTTGTCATTTTCTCCAGCACAGGAAAGCTTTATGAATATGCAAACACCAGGTTAATTTGATATATCACATCATTTCTATTTCAAATACAAATTATGGATAGTATGGATATTTGTTTTTATTTATATACTTATTGCTGCAACTACTTATTAATTCTATGTTAATAGTAATTAAGGATGTGTGCTTGTAATATACTTTAGTAGATTTAAGTCTGTTATCATTCTGTACCTGAATTGAATCTGTCTTTATTTGACTGAAACTTATGTATTCTAGGTTTTAATTATTTGATTTACGTTTGCATATCTCTTACTTGAAAATCACTGTGATGCAACAAATGC
>OY754308.1:75938013-76224764 GCA_963573325.1 Astragalus glycyphyllos
TGGTGGATCAAGGCAGTTTCACCGATCTCATGTTCCAAGATCTACTTCCTAGCCTCGGGCTATCACCCGCCGACCTAAGTCCTTACCTCGGGACGAACTTATCTAGCCTGGGGGGAAGAACAAGCCCAACCATTGGGCTACCTCGATGTTCTCGCTACTTATGGACAGCAGCAGAGACTCGCCCGAACCATCAAAACCACGTTCCTGGTCATGCCACTGATAACCCCGTATCACTGCATTGTGGGTAGGCCGACTTTAACTAGACTCGGCGTTGTGGCCTCCGCAGTGCACTTGAAGATGAAATTTTACTCGTTGACAGGAGACATCATAACCATCTCAGCCGACCTCGAGGCCGCAGAAAGATGTCAGTACCTCGCCCTCAAAGGGATCCGACGTCAACTCCAAGAAATTCCCATGCTACCATCTTCGGCCGTTGAAGTGAACCTCAACAAGGTTGACGCTCGCTATGACCCCGACAGCTCCGAAGACGAAGATGATGATGAACTGGCCAAGGAACTCAAGAAAAAGATTAAGTGCCCCGAGCCACACGGAGAGTTCCTTGAGATTCCACTAGACGACGACGCCACGAAGACGGTGAAATTGGGGACGGACCTCACAGACGCGATAAAGGAAAGCCTAATTACGTGTCTACGCCAGAATGCCGACCTATTCGCTTGGTCCGCCTCTGAGATGCCAGGAATCCCACTTGAAGTAGCATGCCATCACTTGGCAGTAAATCCCGACGCCAAATATGTGGTACAACGACACGGGGCGCAAAGCGATGAGAAGGCCGAGGCCGCAGCAAAGGCTGTCGCCGACCTACTCTCAGCCGGTTTTATAAAAGAAGTGAAATATACCACATGGCTATCCAACGTTGTGTTGGTAAAAAAGAATAACGGGAAATGTAGGATGTGTGTAGACTACACCGACCTCAACAAAGCATGCCCCAAAGACGCTTTCCCAGTTCCCAGCATCGATAAACTCGTGGACAATGCATCCAGCTTCCGCCTCTTATCCTTTTTAGACGCCTACTGCGGCTATAATCAAATTGTGATGAATCCACCAGATCAAGAAAAAACGGCTTTCATGACCAATCAGGGCATCTACTGCTACAGGGTCATGCCTTTCGGCCTAAAAAAAGCAGGGGCCACTTATCAACGGATGATGAACAAAGTCTTCCACAACCAGATCGGCAGGATTGTTGAAGTTTATCTTGATGATATGATTGTTAAAAGTAAGGCGGACGAGGGACACCTGGCCGACCTCCAGGAGATCTTCGCCGAGGCTAGGAGAAACAACCTCAGGTTCAACCCCGAGAAATGCACTTTTGGCGTCAAAACGGGAAAGTTCCTTGGCTTTTGCCTCACCGAAAGAGGGATTGAGGCCAATCCTGACAAGTGGAGTCGTGACCGACATGTGTCCCCCTACCACTAAAAAGGAAGTGCAAAAACTAACCGGCATGATTGCCGCCCTCTCCAGGTTCGTTTCTAGGGAGGCCAATCGATCACTCCCTTTCTTCAAGATCTTAAAGAAGAGCGTTGAGTTCAAATGGACACCGGAATGCGAGAAGCCCTTGACCGAGCTCAAACAGATACTCTCAAAACCTCCAATATTGCTGAAACCGGTGGAAGGAGAAACACTTTACCTGTACCTCGTCATGGCCGAGGAAACAGTCAGCGCAGTTCTGATTCGAGAAATGGAGGAAGGATAGCGGCCAGTATACTTCGTTAGCAAAGTATTACAGGGAGCTGAGTCCAAATATCAGAAGATAGAGAAGGTAGCCCTAGCCTTGGTCCTAGCGGCTAGAAGAATGAGACCATACTTTGTGGCACACCAAATCGTTGTGAGAACGGATCAGCCCATCCGGCAAGTGTTACATCGACCCGACCTGGTGGGAAGAATTATCAAATGGGCAGTCGAATTGTCCGAATTTGGGATCAAGTACGAGGCCTAACCTTCCCTCAAAGCTCATGTTCTAGCCGACTTTGTCGCCGAAATGACACCGACACCCACCGACTCGGTTGCTTTACTGTGGAAACTCCACGTCGACGGATCTTCAAATTCGAAACGCAGTGGGGCAGGACTCATCCTGGAAAACTCTGAAGGACTTATGATCGAGGTCTCCCTCAGTTT
This sequence comes from Astragalus glycyphyllos, assembly GCA_963573325.1. Taxonomy (NCBI): domain Eukaryota; kingdom Viridiplantae; phylum Streptophyta; class Magnoliopsida; order Fabales; family Fabaceae; genus Astragalus; species Astragalus glycyphyllos. Next base: position 75,940,147 of record OY754308.1, read on the forward strand.
TTCTTTCACGACCTCAAACAATCAGGCAGAATACGAAGCATGTATCGCCGGGCTAAAGGTAGCCTTGGACTTCGAGGCAAGAATCATCGAACTGACTACTGACTCACTACTTGTGGTCTCCTAGGTCAAGGAAGATTTTGTGGCAAAGGACCCCGTATTACAACGATACCTGGCACGGGTACGGGAACTACTCCTCCGATTCGAACAAGCGGAATTAAAACACGTACCTCGGTCTGAGAACGCCCGAGCCGACGTCTTAGCCAAGTTGGCCAGCACGAAGCCAACGGGCAACCTTCGAAGCATCATTTAAGAGAGCCTGACGAAACCCAGCGTCGACTTAACTCCAACCTCAATGACGGACATCCATGCCGTAACCGAGGGCGAAGGATGGATGCAACCCATAAAAAATTATATTGAGTCCGGTATCGAACCAGCCGACCCCAAGGAAGCCACGGCAGTCCGACGAAGGTCTATATCTTACTCCATAATTGATGGAAAACATTTTAGACGAGGCTTCTCCTCTCCCCTGTTGAAATGTGTGGAAGGGGAGAAGACAGAGTATGTGCTTACTGAAATCCACGAGGGCATTTGTGGACAGCACCTAGGGGCCCGAGCTTTGGCAAAGAAAGCCCTTAGGGCCAGATACTACAGGCCAACCATGACTAAAGACGCGACCGACCTAGTCAGGAGGTGTGACACTTGCCAACGATACGCCGATGTCCATAATGCTCCCCCGGCCGAACTCACTTCCTTGTCGGCAGCATGGCCATTCTCTCAATGGGAAATAGATCTCCTCGGACCCTTCTCACTGGCCCGAGGTGGGGCCAAGTACCTCATTGTAGCTGTCGACTACCTCACTAAGTGGATCGAAGCGGAACCACTCACCCAGATAACTGCCAAAAATGCATCAAATTCGTCAAAAAGAACATCCTAACCTGATTCTGGATCCCTGTCGTCATAATTATCTACAACGGCACACAGTTTGCCGACAAGGGATTCCGGAAGTTGATGCCAGACCTGAATATCAAGCCGCACTTCACTTCCGTTGAACATCGTCAGACTAACGGGCAAGTCGAGGCGGCTAATAGGGTCATGCTCAAAGGATTGAAGAAGAGGTTAAAAGGGGCAAAAGGAGCTTGGCCCGATGAACTACCATATGTCCTTTGGGCATATCGGACAATGCCACATTCCACTACCAATGAAACACCTTTCAGATTAACATATGGCACCGAGGCCGTCATTCCAGTGGAGGTCGGAGAGTCCACATCGAGAACCCTGTACCCCCTCAACAGGGAAGAAAACGACAAAGTTGCAAAAGAAGAGCTCGACCTGATCCAAGAGGTCCGAGATAAAGCACAGTTGGCCGAAGCCGTCATCAAGGCCCGGATTGCAAAATGCTACAATCAGAAAGTCATCATCCGAGAATTCAATGTCGGGGACCTCGTCCTCAAGCGTGCCGATGTGGGTAACAAGAATGCACGAGAAGGCAAGCTGGCGCCCAATTGGGAAGGGCCCTACCGGGTCGTATCGAAAATAAGAAAAGGGGCCTATCAGCTAGAAACCCTGTCCAAGGAGCCGATCCCCAGGACATGGAATGCGGCTAAACTCAGAGTATATTACAGTTGATCAATCACCTAACAAATGTAATCAAATCAGGCTGCTTGCCTCTTTGTGAAATCATTTTCGATTATTCTGTTTTCCTAACTTACAGGGTCCACGGCAACACTAGCTCCCAACTCATCGCAACGCCCCTCTCACCCGAGTCTGACCCGAGCTGGCCACTCGGCGCACGACGGTATGAGGCGAGGCCGTCAAAGAACGACGCACATGCCCTCCCTGACTCCGAGCTTAAATGCTCAGTCATGAAGCGCAAATAGTCCATAGTGACTTCGACATCTTCGCTTCTCACGAGCCAGACTCCTCTTTGGCTTGGCTTAAGTGCTGAGATAGAGACCTGAGGAAGAAGTCCCAGGCGGCTTCGACATCTTCTCCTTGAGCGCATGCCTTCTCCCGTACTCCGAGCTTCAATGCCCAGTCCGAGACCGAGGAAGAAATCCACAGCAATTCCGAAACTTCTTGACTCCGAGCTTAAATGCTCAGTCGAGACTCAATTGACTCCGAGCTTAAATGCTCAGTCAAGATCTACTTGATTCTGAGCTTTTGCAGGAAGCATCCCGGCGTCCCGAAGTCAACTCCAGGAGGAGACACTGCGAAACACTACAATTACGAGCATGGGAAAAACAAGAAAGACATCTGCCCCTTTATGTCCAAGGCAGAGAAGTGGAGCAACAGACGACTCTTCAAGCCGAGCTCGACCCCAGTCACTCGACCTCGACTTGGGGGGCCACTATTCCGGATTGGGCCAAACCGCACGCGGTTTGGATCTGGCCCAATTCCGCACATGAAAAGACCCGACTCACGCTCCGCCATCCAGCGTCCACATCCAACGGTCAAGACCCAAGCACCCGTATCCAATGCCTCAGGTGCGGCGCTTCCGTCTATAAATAGAGGTGCGCCCCTCCATTTTCAGGTACGTTCTCATTCCCTGCACACTTCTTCTCTTCCCTTGCTGACTTAAGCATCGGAGTGTTTGCAGGTACCACCCTCCGGCATGCATGAGCAAGCAACCTCGGACTGCCCGAGTCTAATCTTCATCCATCCGAAGTCTATCTTCAAGATCCCCAGAAGCACATTAACTTGAAACATTAGAATAAAGATGCGTTTCAACTGCCCGAGTCTAATCTTCATCCATCCGAAACCTCCCTTTGACATTATTAGGTTCCTTCAAAAGATGCGTTTCGCCAACATGAAACATTAGAATAAACATTTACTAAGAAGCATATTTTCATGTTTGTCCTACCTTCTACACACACACCCACAAAACCCTCCCTTTGTAGGAGAATAATAGTTGAACCTTTTTTTAGACTGATAAAATACCCTAACCAATACCAATTGTCGGGACCCAACACTGGTCACAACCTGGATTCCCCCATACATCGATGATGAGAAAGCCCTTTTGAAGCCAACTCGATTTTGGTTTCATGGAATGCAATGGAGTCCAACTTCTCCCAGTGAACCAAATTTCTAATATTCCTCTTCTTTACTCTACTCCTTCTTTAAATCAAAAAACCCTAACCCTCGCAGCAATAACCTATTTCTTTTCCACAAAGGTGTTTTGATTTATGTTTGAGCTTGTGAAAAAATAACCTACAATGTCCACAACTTTCTCATTGTTGGTGTCTTATTCCCCTCTGTGGATAAGTCAATGTCTGGCAATTCAAGTGGTGATAGTTGGTTGTTTGGCCTGCACAAGACACATCCCTCCAAAATTGTCGATGGTTCTTCCATTTTTGATACGACCACCATGGTATAGACAACATCACCTACATAACATGCATTAAGGCTAAGCCCCCCCAATGTGGGCAACATGTTTATTTCAACTATATATCTCCCCAATTAACTCTAACTAAGGTTGTTACGGATCATGATCATAGAGAATAATTACTTTGACTCAATATTTTACTTGTCTTATCTTATTTCTAAACAAATTGAACAAGTCTCTCACTTCGTGTTAATTGGTGGTAAAATTGGTAGAGAACAAGTATTTCCCACCCTACACGAGGAAAAGCATACAAAAAATATATCAACTCATGTACAATTAACAAGCATTTAAAAACTGGTAAAATTATAAAGATGAATATATTAATAGAGAGCCATAAATGACTTTATAATGCAATGAACATCTTAGCCATATATCGTAACTTAACATCCTACTTGTCTAGACACGCAATAACCTTTATTTATTAGCTGATGTCCTAGGTTTATACCTCATTGCCCTATGATCAAGGGTACTCACAATTACGTTAAACATATTAAAATGTGATGATTCTTTCTTGTGATCAGCATGAAATCAATGATCGAGAGATATAACACGTGCAAGGAGGAACATCAACAACTGATAAATCCAGACTCTGAAGTCAAGGTATGCTCTGTTAATTACTATTCAATATTAATCCCATACCTTGTTCTACCATAAGTAACAGCAACAAGTAAAGTGTATTTGAAGTGGTTCTATATTAGATGCTACAAGTAAACACATACTAAATTTGGTTAGTGCTCAATATAAATTTGACAAACTACTACTTCACAAAGATTTCAAATCTCATTTGTTAGGATCTAACTCAATGCCATGAATATCATCCAATCACATTTTTGTTTCCTCTGCTTCATTCATTTATATCTTTTTATTTGATGATTTAGTTTTGGCAAAGGGAGGCAGAAATTTTAAGGCAGCAACTACAGAATCTACAAGAAAATCATAGGTACAACTTTTCTACTAATTTATTGACTCTATCATGGCATGCTGCATTGAATCCAACAAATTGTCCATGATATTACTAGAGATAAAAAAACAAAAATTATAACCCCTGCTAACAGAAATAATAATCCAAACAATTTGAATAAAAGAACTAAAAATCAGATAAAGAAACAGTGAAGCAAAGACTATCCAAAGTTTCAATATAAGGCATCCAATCCAATCTCATGATTGTGCACATAAGTGAAAAACAATTCAATTAGAATACAACTTCTACTATTGGTCTGCCACATCCACCAAATACTATTCTAATTCATCAGTCACTATATTCCAAAACAGTAAATGTGTGTGTATTCTTATTTTGGTAACAATGGTGGCTGATTGAAGATAATGAATACACATATGACATATCTAATTAAGTTCTATGCATGAGACATTTTGAGGTTACAGGCAAATGATGGGAGAACAGCTTTATGGTATGAGTTTCAGAAGCCTGCAAGATCTAGAGAGCCAACTTGAAATGAGTCTCCAAGGTGTCCGCATGAAAAAGGTCAACTACCTAGCTTCTATTTTAGCACTGAGAAAGAATGAACATAAGTCTGCTTAATTAATCAATGTCATTAAGAACCATGCTAAGCACTAGAAAGATTGAAAGAAATTAACTACTGTTTAGTAAAATTCTGCAGGAGAAAATTCTGAAGGATGAAATCCAAGAGCTGAACCGAAAGGTACTGCTCAGCAATGACCTTTGCTGATTTTTCCTCTCAAAAGTTCACAACAGTCACTGACCTTTGTGTTTCAATTTCTTCAAATACAGGGGCACCTAATTCATCAGGAGAACATGGAACTCTATAAGAAGGTAAACCTCATCCAACAAGAAAACACACAACTACACAAAAAGGTAGTGTAGCTAAGTTTATCTGTATGGCATCACCAAAATCACAAGAGACTCACATTCACTGCATTAGTGAGACTGTTTGGAAAGGCTAACGAAAACAGCTTATGACATGTTCATAAGTTGTTTTCAGTTTATTCCCATAAGCTCCCCAATCTCCAGGATAACTTATGAAAACATCTTATAGCTTATATGAAAGCAACTAGATTTTATTTTTTCTTTTATTATAGAAATAACGTATACATGAGCATTTATATGATAAGCGCTTATACTATAAGCGCTTAATTAAGGTGTTTATCCAAACAAAGTCTATCTTAAAGTGTGATGATTTATTGGGGTCCGGGTTGTGTGCAGTCGAAACTACATGTAGTTGAACAGTCAATAAGTTCAGGACTGTCCGATCTTGATTGCACGGTTCGGATTTTAAAGTCGAAATTTTTTATTAAGCAAAAATCACAAATGCTCTTAAAATTTGGACCGTCGGATCTTAATCGGACGACTCCCAACTCACCAACTGCATGATTGTCCAACTGCATTTAATCCAAATCCGATAAATTGACTATAGAACACACAGATTGCTTAACAATGAGGGTTGATGTGAATGTCTCAGGTGTATGGCACAACAGATATAGCCTCAAGAGATCCAAGCAGAAATGCATTTGGTCCATTTCCATATGGTGTTCAAGCAGGAGAATATCCACAAGAATTGGTCCAACTTCAGTTATGGCAGCATGAGCAAGAACAATGTGAGACCTCAGGCAGTGCCACAAAATGAAATGAAGCTCAAGTCTTATCATCATGACATTTTAGTAATTAATGCATTTGGAAAAGAAAGACACAATTTCAATGCTATGCTATACAGCATTCATAATAATCATATCAAGTGAAGTGAAAAGAATTTCTGTGGATGAATTGAATATTACTCAGAGAATCCTCAAAAAAGAAGAACCCACACTTGCTGAAATTTGATAAAAACTTATATGTACAATAACATTTGCATAATGTAAAATTACTTATGGAAAAATGTTGAACAGAACCCTGTGATCACATTTACATGCAATCTTTAATTAACCAAGTGCAAGGAAAAATATCTTGGGATGGCGCACTGCAGTAGAGGAACAAAAATATCTGACCTCAAAATCGTTTTTTTAGCATTCCTCTTATTTTTCAACGCAAGATAATCAAAATCCACAACAATCTTAGTTTTTTTTTTACGATAACAATCTTAGTAGTTGTTTTGACTGAAACAATCTTAATAGTTAATCTTAATACTTGTTCATTGTAAAAGAGTTCTTTTTTTTGAGGAATTTCGTCATATAAAATTTTTAAATTTGTTTGGGATAGGGCTTTGTCCCTCCAAGTGTGATTGTACTCTATTTTCATTTTTTTCTTTCTTAATAATACTTTGAATTGCTGCAGAAATAAAAAGTCATTTTGATGTTTATTGAGAAAAAGTATATTTGAATATGTTAACCTTCTGTTGGGGTATCAAATTTTGGTGTCGATTCTGAGGGTTAAAAAATATTTATTAATTTATTTAATTGAGGTCATCATAGTTCATTATATGGAGGAAGGGAGAAGCATCTCTTATAACATATACTTGTATTTACATGACAACATTTAGTTATTGTAAGCAGTGTTATCAAGGTGTTGAAATGGTTCTGCACTCGAACTGGTTGAGCCGGCCGGCTCAATAAAAAAACGGTGGTCCAGTTGGTCCGACCGGGTTTTGCAGATTTTTTAAACAGTTTTTTAATTATTTAAAAATGTCAAAGGGGGGTATCAAATTGAACCCAGGAACTATTAGTGAACTGCAACTTGAACTACCACTGCGCCATAAGACATCTGTTGTTAATGTCTTCCTTTCATATATTATATAACATATTTCACGCTTATGTGCTAGATCTTTCATTTGTTAAAATTTTGCTTTTATATATTATATAATATCTTTATGCCTCACATAAAAACTAATTATAGAGCCCATTAAAATAACATTGTTAATTACGTTCCACAATTTTTATATTAACCTTTACATAGATATGTTTTTATTAATAATGTATACAAGACAATATATTTATAATTTTGCAGATATTTTATTTATTATTAAATTTAAATATTTTATCATTTTACTTAATTACAATCATAAATACAAATACTTTTTTAGTATATATTATAATTTTTGAATTTATTTAATATAGACCGGCTCATGCACCGGTCCGACCAAAGACCCAGTGACCCAGTGTCTTGACCGACTCGATGACCGATCCGGTTCTAATAACATTGATTGTAAGGAATGTGAATATTTAATTACTATTATTGTGAATATTTTAATGATCATATGAAACATGAAATTCTCAACAAATAAATTGTAAGAGAGTAATAACAAAGTGATCCCTTTTTTTTGTATCGGATCCTCACGGGCGACCCACGTAGTGTCCCAACACTGTAAATGAATGACTAGTTAATATGGGTTATAATAACGTCAACCCTACGGGGTTGTTTTCAGACTGACGCGCGAGTAGCTACTTGACGTTGGTCCGGTAAACGACCTAGTGGTAATCCTTCCTTATTGCTTTCTGATCAATGCGCAAATGATGATCCCTCATTATTGCTTTTTGGTCGCTATTCAGTACTCCAAATGCGCCAAATTGTTTTTCTATCTTTATTTCTATTCTATAGTGAAAATACGATTCAAATTTTCTGGTGAAATATAAAGAGTGACAACTATTGTATCCTAATTTTGCCTATTCGTCTTTTTAATTTACTTGTTATTTTTAATAATCTGAAATGGACTACTTGTTGGGATTGTTCCTTCTCTTTTTTTACCAAGTTCTTATTCATTTTTGGGTCCAAATTTAGCCTAATCACAAGAAAACGTGCAGAACTGATCCAAAAGAAAAATAAAAACTCTATCAATTATCATAGGCCCAAATTTATATCAAATACAAAATACCAGATTTACAATGAGAAATTCATAATAAATGGTTTTCATGTTTGTCAAACTCCAAAAACGGTGGTAAAGTGTGCATCAAAATTGGCACTATAAATAATTTCAAACCCATAGCAGCAAGTAATACTTAGATGTAGGTTTGTTTATCAAGGGTACAAGTTCATAATTGCATATGCAAAGAAAACTTCATGAAAAACTGGTTGATGAACAAACTGACAACAAAACAGACGTCAACACAAGATATCAACTAAACCTACATGGGTTATGGGTAGCCTGGAAGAAACGATCGGTTGAATGAAATCTTGGTAAAACATTCTAACACAGTTGATCTAAAATAACAAAAGAGTACATCACTCAATATGGGGACAGAAGTACACGTTTTTAAGTGACTGACTGGTAAACATTATTGCATAGCTCATTTTCTCAAGAGCCAAAGCTTCAATGTATGGTCCTAACTTTATCCTGTAAAAATCACCAATTACCTCCTCCGAACCTCTGCATTGACTCTTCTTTCTTTTGCTTCACAAGCTCAAGTATCTTGGGATTGAAGAAACGATCACGAACATATTTCCTCTCCTCAGCCTGGATCTCCTTGACAGGACAAGGATATGGGTTTGGTGGAAGTCTCTTTCCTTGAAGGCGTGCAATTTGCTTAAGACGAGCATATGCTTTCTTCTTTGCCTTCTTCTCTGCCACATATTCCATCTAGGGAAAAAAAACAAGTGACTATTAGAGGAAAAAAGGGGAAAACAAATTGCAGAGAGAACACATTCAGGAACCAATATAAGTTACATACATCTGCTACATCCACTGCTTGTTCCTCACTAATGCCCTGCTCTTTCAACTCAAGCACCCTCAAGGCAAATAAACGGGATGGAGGGGGATCAAAAGCACAAAACCTGTGAACTTGAAACATTAATCATTCTTATAAATAAGTAAATAATGCATTTGATGCTTCAACTTTATTAATAACACAAACAAGTAGACAAGGTCTATGGCCTAATTAAGAGATCTCCAGATACATATAGAGGCATATTAAAAGAAAAAATACCATGCCGATACTAAATGTATCATATATCTATATCTATATCTATATCTATAGTCTATACATATAAGAGACGACCCAGATGAGAACACTCTGCTATTGTGAGAAATGTGAACAACTATTTGTAAACACTAAATCAAATTTAATGGCCTGGACCATACTTTAATTAATAAAAATATGTGACTATCTTCTCATAGTCATCATTCCCAAACCGTGATAACAACTCCATCACCAAAAACGCATATGGGCACCCCTAGCCACAAGAACCGCTCTACTCACAAGCTTTTGTAATCTCTAAGCTTTGTAATCTCTAAGCATCAACTGCCACCAGTCCATCAATCAACTTGACACAAACACATCCTCACTTCCGCTTATTATATTGTCTGATCCTATTTTCCCGATTACTGTTCATTGGTTTCGCTCTCTCTAACTTTCTATTTTCTCCAAATTTATATTCCAGACCTCCATGGTCGCTGCAGTTCCAGATCCCGCCTCTTCTAGAAACTTTACATATAGCTGATTAAGGGAGTGATCTGGTGGACTGTCGCTCTACCTCTGATTGCTGCATCTTTTCTGGCCCAAATTTGGTCTCATGGAGATCCAAGAAACAGCCTCTGGTTTCCTGTTCCAGAACCGAGACACTACAAGAGTATGGTTCATACTATGGCCGAGGTTTTCTGGATTCAGTCATTGTTAACTGAATTGGTCATCTCTTTTGGCACTCCCACCTTTTACTGTGACAATCTTAGTGCAGTATCTCTGTCATACAGTCCTATTCTGCATTCACGCACTAAACATATGAATTTTTGTTCCAGAAAAGGTCATCTCTAAAGCTCTCAGAGTCTGCTATGTCACAGCAGCAGATCAAGTTGCAGATTCTCTAACTAAGCCACTGTCATCCACTAAATTTTAGACTTGAGAGCCAAACTCAAAGTACATGCCTTGCGGACCTTGAGTTTGAAGGGTGGCTATTAGAGTATATGCCAGTGTGTTCTGTAAGCTAAGTTAATACCTTCTTCTGTACGCATAATAGAAATGCTGAGTAAGCAGTTCCATTATGAGTTACTCACTAGTTAGTCATGTGCGTCCCTTAGTTCAGCATTCAATGAAATGAAATGATACAAATCAGTTTCTCTCCCACTCTTACATTCTCTCTGACCTTTCATTTTATCAACACGACCTCACCATATAGAAACCTATTAAGATATGTCGTAAATAGTAGTTTTATATGTATTCGGCCCAGGCCCGTTAGGTTTTCTCTATTTAAACTCATTAGTGCTTATACTCAACATACAATTATACAATTAATAAGACGGAACTACAGCTGTTCTGTAGTCGCAGACGTAGGCAAAGATTGGCCGAACTGCGTGACCAATATTGTGTCTCCTATTCCTATTTTCTACATGGTATCACGAGCTCTCGTTCTTGGGAGTCTCGCTTCCGCATAAAAACCCTAGCCGCCGTCGTCACTGTTCACGCGGCACTATTCATCGGTACTGTTCACCGCGACACTATTCATCGGTACTGTTCACCGCGGCACTATTCATTGGTGCTGTTCATCATGACACTATTCATTGGTACTGTTCACGCGTTACTGTTCACATTGCTTTTTTTTATTTCCTCTTGTTTTCAAAGATGGCTTCAACTTCTGGACCAACCTCTGGATCTTCGAGTAAGAATCTTGTGTCTTATGTTTTCTCCGGTAATCCCTCTATAACAACGGAGAAGCTTAATGGTGATAATTATTTAAATTGGTCGGCTTCCGTCAAAATGTGGTTCCTTGGACAAAAACTCTCAGATCACCTCACTAAGAATTCTACTGATATTGAAAAAGATCTGCGTCCAGATTGGGAACAAGCAGATTGTCAATTAGTCTCCCTTTTGTGGCAAAACAATTGAACCCTCCTTGCTTGTCTACTATCGCTCATGTGGTGTTATGATATTTGGCATAAGGCTAAGAATGTCTACTCTAATGATATCCAACGTCTCTATGGTGTTATTGACAGTTTATCCACTCTTCAGATGACAGAAGACAACATCACAACTTATGCTAATAAAGCTCAGTCAGCAGTAAATGAGTTCAAGCTTCTTGTGGCCGACACTGACCCGAAGAAAATGCTTGAGAAACTAGATAATGTGTGTATGATCTATGTTCTTCATGGTCTCCATCAAAAGTATGAATCAGTCCGGAGCAACATTCTTTCTGCATCAGATATTCCCTCAACAGAAGATCTTATCAGACGCCCTATACGCCTTCCTAGTCTAGAAGGATCTGGGGGCAATGGATCCCAAACAGGCATAGAGTCCTCTGCTCTTGTTTCTAATTTTGCAGGTCGTGGGGGTCGTGGTCGTGGGGGTGGTCGAGGAGGTCGTGTTGGAGGTCGTCCTCAGTGCACTTATTGTAAGAGACTTGGTCATACTGAAGACAAGTGTTATTCCCTTCATGGCTTTCCAGAGAAATCAGTAAATGTGACTCAGGTTAATGATTCTGAACAAAGAAACACTAAACAAAATGTTCTTTCTGATGAGGAGTATAAAGCATTCCTGCAGTATAAGGCTTCCCAAGCTTCATCATCGGCAACAGTTGCTCATTCTGGTAATTCTACAGTCTGTTTCTCTCAATCATCACCTGTTGACTCCTGGATTATGGACACCGGAGCTTCCGATTGCGTGGCTGGTAATCCATCTCTTTTATCCAAAATATCCCAAACTAACACCCCACATTATATTACTGTTGCCGACGGATCAAAAGTTAAAGCTAGTGGCATTGGTGAAGCCACTCCTCTTCCATCCTTGCCCCTTGACAATGTTGTTCTTGTTCCCAATTGCCCATTTAATTTAATTTCAGTTAGTCGTCTGACTCGAAGTCTAAAATGTTCTGTAACTTTTGATGATGATTATTTTGAGTACGAAGCGGACGATTGGTACAGGATATTAGTCACATGGACTTTACTACCTCCAGCCCATCCAGCCTTCATCTACACTTGCCTCCACTTCTACTACAGAGTCTCCAAGTCTTCTTCATCGTCGGTTAGGTCATCCAAGTCTCAATAAGTTCAAAGTCATGGTTCCTCATTTGTCTCACCTGCAATCATTAGATTGTGAGTCTTGTCAGCTTGGAAAACACGTTCGTTCTTCCTTCCCTAGCAGTACTCAGTCACAAGCTTGTTCTCCTTTTGATGTTGTTCACTCAGATGTATGGGGACAAAGTCGAGTCACTTCAGTTGTAGGACATAGATATTTTGTCACTTTTATTGATGAGTTTTCTAGATGTACGTGGATCTACCTACTTAAGGATAGATCTGAACTTCTCAGTGTTTTTCAAAATTTCTTCAAGGAAATTAAAAATCAATTTGGTTGTTCTATTCGTACTTTACGTAGTGATAATGTGAGAGTATTTTTCTGCATCATTTAATTCTTTTATGGTTGAAAATGATGTCATACATCAATCATCTTGTCCTCATACCCCACAACAAAATGGGATTGCTGAACGTAAGAACCGTCATATAATTGAAACAGCACGCACTTTGCTTATTCATGCTAATGTTCCTTTGAAGTTTTGGGGGGATGCTGTCCTCACTGCAGGGCACTTGATTAATAGAATGCCATCCTCTGCTATCCAGAATAGGGTTCCTCATTCCATATTGTTCCCTGATGAACCCTTGTTCCGTATCTCTCCTCGAGTCTTCGGATCGACTTGTTTTATTCATGATCTTACCCCGGGACTTGATAAATTGTCTGCTCGTGCAGTTAAGTGTGTCTTCCTTGGCTATTCAAGAGTTCAAAAAGGGTATCGATGCTACTGTCCCTCCACACATCGCTTCTACATGTCTGCTGATGTCACATTCTTTGAAGATGTGCCCTTCTTTGCATCTCCCGTTGCGTCTGAGTCTGTCTCTCAAGTATTACCTATTCTTGATCTTGTCCCGATAGTTCCACTCACACCCATCGTTGATCAGATAGATCCCCCTTCTCCTACGCAACTTCCTAGTCCTCCGTCCTTGCAAACTTATCAGCGTCGTGCTCGTCTCCCTCCTATCGAACCACCTCCTTCAGAAGATCCTAGTGACTCATCTCCTGCCCCGATTTCCTCTCCTACCCCGGATCCGCCTGCCGAGTCAAACGACCCTCTTGTTGCCCTGCGTAAAGGTACACGTTCCATCTGTAACCCTCATCCTATTTATAATTTCCTTAGTTATCACCGCTTATCACCTTCACATTATACATTTGTGTCTGCTATTTCTTCCATCACCATTCCTAAGTCCACGCAGGAAGCCCTTTCTCATTCAGGTTGGCAACAGGCTATGATTGATGAGATGACAGCCTTAGAATCTAACCAGACATGGACTCTTGTGCCACCTCCTCCTGGTAAATCTATTGTTGGGTGTCGTTGGGTATATACTGTCAAAGTTGGTCCAGACGGAGGTATTGATCGTCTGAAAGCCCGCCTCGTGGCTAAGGGCTATACTCAGGTTTTTGGTCTTCATTACAGTGATACTTTTCACCGGTGGCTAAAATGGCTTCTATTCGTCTATTCCTTTCTATGGCTGCAATGCGACATTGGCCATTGTATCAACTTGACATGAAGAATGCATTTCTCCACGGCGATCTAGAAGAAGAAGTTTATCTAGAGCAACCACCTGATTTCGTTGCTCAGGGGGAGTGTCGTGGGTATGTCTGTCGACTTGACAAAGCCTTGTATGGTCTTAAACAATCCCCTCGGGCATGGTTTGGGAGATTCAGCAGTGTCGTTCAAGACTATGGCATGATTCGGAGTGAAGCTGATCACTCTGTCTTTTATAAGTTTTCCTCTCACAAATGTATTTATCTGGTTGTCTATGTCGATGATATTGTTATTACAGGTGATGATCATGATGGAATTGCAGGACTTAAACAACATCTAGTCCACCACTTTCAGGTCAAAGATCTTGGGAAGTTACGATACTTTCTTGGCATTGAGGTAGCTCATGCTAAGGCAAACATTGCTATTTCTCAGAGAAAGTATGCTTTGGATATCTTAGAAGAAACCAGCATGCTGGATTGCAAGCCAATTGACTCTCCTATGGATCCTAATGTCAAGATCCTACCGGATCAGGGGGAGTCCTTTTCGGATCCAGGAAGATATAGGAGGCTAGTTGGGAAGTTGAATTACTTGACCATAACGAGGCCAGATATTTCATACGCTGTTAGTGTGGTGAGTCAATTCCTAAATTCCCCTTGTTGTGACGGTCATTGGGATGCCGTGGTTAGAATCTTGAGGTACATCAAAAGAGCTTCTGGAAAATGTCTTGTTTACACGGATAGAGGTGATTCAAATGTTGTCGCTTACACAGATGTTGATTGGGCTGGTTGTCCCTTTGATAGAAGGTCCACATTTGGGTACTGTGTTCTTATTGGTGGAAATCTAATTTCATGGAAAAGTAAAAAACAAAATGTTGTCAGATCCAGCGCTGAGGCTGAATATCGAGCTATGGCACTTACCACTCAAGAGCTTATATGGCTGAAACATCTTCTCCAAGAGTTACGCTTTTGTAAAATAGGCACTATGAGTCTCATCTGTGATAATCAAGCAGCCCTACATATTGCGTCCAATCCAGTCTTTCATGAGCGAACCAAACACATTGAAATTGATTGTCATTTTGTTCGTGAGAAGATTGTGTCTGGTGACATTGCTACTTCATTTGTTGGTTCTAATGATCAATTGGCAGACATCTTCACAAAAGCTCTTCGGGGACCAAGGATAACTTACATATGTGACAAGCTGGATGCCTACAATCTATACGCTCCAGCTTGAGGGGGAGTGTTAAGATATGTTGTAAATAGTAGTTTTATATGTATTCGGCCCAGGCCCGTTAGGTTTTCTCTATTTAAACTCATTGGTGCTTATACTCAACATACAATTATACAATTAATAAGAGGGAACTACAGCTGCTCTGTAGTCGCAGACGTAGGCAAAGATTGGCCGAACTGCGTGACCAATATCGTGTCTCCTATTCCTATTTTCTACAAAACCAAACTGATAAGACATCACATCTTACAGCAATACAAAAATTGGGATAATATGGTTAAACATTGTATATGGAAAAATTACAGAGAAAACAGAGCAAGGACGATACTTGATGGGATCATCGTATTTTGATTCTGGGTATTTTTTATAAAACTTCTTCACATAAACATCCTCGGGAAGAGTAATTGTCGGAATTTTGCCCCCTGATCGAGGAAATGTAGCAGGTGGAGCCCTAGTGTCACATTAAAAATAAAATATTAGACAAAATCGTAATCTTTAGAAAAGGAAAAGGGAAAAAAAACATAAAAAGATTAACACTACTAAAATAAATGTTCAAAGTAGAAATGCAGTGACAAACACACGACATCCCAGAAAATCCTAAATAATTAAAACTTATAGTGCAGCTCAGCGCTGACAAAAACAACATCCCAAGCACCATAATCCTTATCAGGAACATATAATTAAATAAATTTTCAAAAAAGAAAAATCCAGAATAAAGAGAAATGCATGGGCAAAAAATACTAATGTGCAGAAAAAGAGGAGTCATTGATAAAAACCTAGATGGGAAATTCCAAAATGGCACAATAAAAAACTAAAATTGATATTAAAAGACATCAATTTAAGATGTTGGATCTGAAAGCAAGAGCAAAAAACAAAGACTAGAAGATTAACTGTTCCATGGCTTTGAGCCACACAGGTTCGGCCTTGGCCAAACCCTTCACGAGCTTTCTGGTTCGGGAAAGCAAATCTCCTCTCATAAACGACATCGTTCAGACTTCCTTGTTTTTGGTTCTCTTGTTGCTAGTTGTCACGATTAGCCTCTTGCTGTTGCAGACAATAAGAACCAAAATTAAAATAATAAAACAGCATAATAAAGCTGAGTCACACAAATTGGGCTGTGGATCCTGTCAGTAAACAAGGTTCACTGTTTTAATTTAAATTTTAGTTAAACTAATTTTCCAAAAACTGATTTTATACATATCAATATTAAAAGAACTTACTGAAATTAATACATTTTGAATTTTATTTAGATGCTAAACTAGACTTTAATTAGTTTGGATCCAAAATGTTCAGACCATCAATTTGGTTATGAGATAAGAACATATGGAGTTAAATCTCCAAGAAATAACCAAATTTGTAAATGGCTTACCTCTTCTAACTGTAACATTATGTTGGAATCAAGATGATTGAACTGTCTATTACCCTTAAATTTTAATGATACCAAACACTGTTTTTTATTGAAAGGATGATGCTGACAAACACTTAAAATTTGTGAAATGGGACAGTAGAATAATAACTCTAATGATTTTGATTAAGAGTGGAAACAATACATGGAAACTATCTGGCATCATCGTGGACAAGACTGCTCATTAAGAAGGAATGCTTAACTGAGGTGTACACATTTGGGTTTTATCTATAGGACACTTTGTTCGATGAGAATGAGATGTTCCATCCAGATTTGAACCTTTTGACAATATAAAATCATATTTAAAACGTAACTTATGCTTAACATGATTTATTTTCCATGTTTTTGCTACTGATTGCTGCAATGTAATAGAAGGCATCATAAATCACAACAATGAAATAACACGGAAATAACAACAGAGAAGCAGCAATATCATAAAACAGTAGCAGTAAAAAATAGAGGGCAGAACAACTAGGAGCAATAAATGCCCACAGAAACTTTACCAACAAAAGTCTAGATTAATTTTCTCCTGATTATTTTATATCCTGCCTGTACGATTACAATTCTTTAGTGTTTGCAACTCTTCCTTCAAAAACAAAAACAAAAAAAGAGCCAAATGAAGGGTTTCAATAATATTGGGACTAGATCACACCTTGCTAAGTTATTTTGAAAATTCCAGTGGAGGAGGATTGAACAACTCCAAGAGATAGATATATTAAAAAGTGAACAACTCCAAGTGTGCTAAACCTCAACTATTTCAAGGATTGAGTTTCAAAAGATATAGAAGAAACCGATTCGGGCATGTACCAGCGACACTCTCAGTCAATTTTATTCTTAACATGGATCAGAGTAGTGTTATCAGTATCTCTTTTGGACTTGAACATAATAAACCAAACAATTCTCTTCCGCATTATTCTTTAGAAATCCCTAACTGTATTTCCCCCACAAGACACCCTGATACCCACTCTCTTCCACATTAAAGTTTTGCACCATTTCAAATTGCATAAATTCACTTCTAACTCAAAAAGATTTCAGAGTAATATATTGATTTATTGATTTCAAAAACCATATATTACCTGGCGAACGGTGGGCGACGAACGGAACGGTGATGAGAAAGATGATGCGGCGGAGCAAGTCCGAATAATGGCACGGCGGCGGAGCCTTTTCTCCCCCTTTTCTCTTTGGTTTGCTCGTTGCTTTCTCTTTCCTGCTTGTTTGTTCTCTCGTTGGTTTTAGAACACAGTAATCAAAATCAAAGGGTTCTTTTGTTTTGTAACTTTTGTTTATCAATCAAAATTCGTTCGGATATAAAAATAAATAAATTCTTTTGAGGGTAAATAAATAAAAATTTTACATACATAATATTAGTATATAAATAAATGGCCAGAATGTGGTTGAGCGGTTGGGGTTCATCCTCCTTTAACTAAGTGTGAGGGTTCGATTCTTGCCTTGGGGAGCAGTTTAAATCCCTGGGACAATTGTCCCACCCTTCGAGGTGTCTCCAATCCAGCGATGGGATTAGTCACTGCCTTCGGCGGTGGATGCTCTGGTCTCGACCAAAAAAAGTATATAAATAAATGGCAGTGCTAAATATCCCTCAGTGTTAGTTAACTTGGCAATTTCAATGATATGGGGATGTAGGCTCCTGAGTTCAAACTCAAGTGTGAGTGCTCCTGAGTTCAAACTCAAGTGTGAGTGGTGTTAGACTGGTAGTGTGTGTGGTGTTTATTTGTCATTTCATCTACTAAACCAAAAAAATGGCACTGCTAAATAGTACGATCAGTTTTTTTAAGAAATGCATGTGCATATTAAGATCACTCCCTAAGGTCTCGAGTTTAAATCTTAACTTGTTGTTTAAGAGTATTCGCAGAAATCGAACATTGATTTCGTAGACAAATTGAATGCAAGTAATTTTTAATAATTTATTAATTAATCTAGTAGCTCATGAAGAGCTCAACTTACATATGATAGATGCATTACAATGTATTTGTATGGTTCATTTGATAGTGATAATTATATAAAAACCCGAATGATTTAGTATTTCGAGACAAAAATTTAAGACTCTCGATATGATTACTCAAATTAAATTAATTCATCCATGAGATAATATAATTTGAATGCACGTGGTATAATTGTTTCAATGCATATTCTAAACATCATTTGCCTATATAGTTTTATGAAAAGAACTTGAAATGTGTTTGTTATAATTTGCTATTATTGAAAATCTTAAAGAGCTTTCAAAATTTATATATAAATTGCTCAAAGAAAGAGATCTAGAGGAATGACCTCCAATTATATGTGATTGATCTCTACATGAAAAATGTCAGAAGGATTCAAGAGATAAAGAAATATCTCCAAATAAAATACTTTTTAAAAACAAAGTTTTGTTTCGATCTACAGATAGAACAATTAGTTAATTAAGTTTTTGCTAGACAAGTTATAAAGAACTAGTTCTTAATTGACTCGTGATAAATTATTTATATTGAGTATGCGAGGTGTGTGTCAAAAAGATGACAAATATCTCGGTCTTCAAGACTATAGCTTAGCGTTATGAAACCATACTTGCATAGTATTGCTTACTAGATGCTACATTGTTTAATATAATAAGATTATATGATAACTAGTCATAATATAGTTCATCAGAAACCAAAAATGCACCAAAACAAAGTGGAATATATGCATATTTTATTTTTGACGATTCTATTTAAGAAACCATTTTATATATATATATATATATATATATATATATATAGCAAATTAACCATGGAGATACAATGTATTTTTTATCTAAATAAAGTCAAATTCCAAGTCACTTATTATCTATTAGATATATAGTTAGTTAGAAGTTAGAGAGATAGTTAGTTGGTAGTTACAAATTAGTTTGTTAGATAGTTGTTACTAATTAGTGAGTTAGTTAGTAGTTAGTTTTATGATCTGCAAAGCTCCATTGAAAGATGATATATCACAAGTGACAAAGCGGAGTATATTGCTCCATATGCATTAATTAGGGGGAAAATATAAATGTTGGAATTCATATTCTTAAGTAATGCTTCAAAGTAACAGAGGGAGAAAATTGCACTTTTTTTTTCTTTCGCTATGGTTTAGTCCCACTAGATTTTTCTAGAATGGTTAACGAGACAAATTTCTTATAGAAATGACATTGTACTCTTTTTCTTTCACTAGAATTTTTTTCCCATTAGGATTTTTTCTCAATAAGGTTTCAATGAGACATCCCCAATGAACATTCGAGTAGGAGTGTTATAAATATTTAGTGGATATCTACATAAGTCCTTTCATCTTTCAGAGGATACTCTATAACTCTCATGAATAAAGTGTTTTAACTTATTCATATTGCTCTTAAATTTGTATTTGTAAGTTACAAGATTTGTATCCAATAAATAAAACTTATGTGACATTGTAAAAATTACACTATGAAGATAATTTTTTTAGTTCGGACCATCGCTGACTACCTACGAAGTGTCCCAACGCTTTCAACGAAAGACTAATCTCCGCTCGTGCTTAGGATCAAATTTCGCACTGGCCAACACCGAGTTTGTACACTGCGGGAATCAAAGCACACTATGAAGAGAATAATACATAGACTACCCCTCTCATTATCTCATTCTTCTTCTTGCTCTAATTTTAGTTAATTTCATAAAAAAAAAAGTAATTATTTTCGAAAATGCATTATCTCGAGTTAATCTTCTATCTCCTCTTTATCACAATTATTCACTACATGCGTTTTTCATCTCCTTATTAGCAATTTAAAATGAAAAAAAGATTCTAAATAAACAAATAAAAATCTATTTAAAAAGTAAATATGCCCTTTGGTCAAAAAAAAAGTAAATTTGCCCTTAAACCCATATCTGAGTTTATAATGATTCCCTATACCACAATCATACTCTTCTAATACATACATGTAAATAAAAGGATAATGCTCCATAGCTAGCTAGCAAACCGTCCCCTTATAAACAAGCTAACATCATTACAATTTTGCAATCTCCTTACAATGATTTTCACAATTTGTTCTCAGTCCAGCAACTGCAATGACTTTCAGAGTCATAGTTAACCCATCATTAATCAACATATATCATATATAAACATGGTCTTCACTGTGCAAAAAGACTTAATTGTCCCACTGGAGAATCTGCTCTTTTATGTTATTTTACCTTTATATAACTCATTTTGAAAAGTACATCTCTTTTGCCCCCTTCTCTACTCCAGAAAAAATTGAAGTGGGGTGTCATATATTTTGAGACAGACATGCTCTTGAGTGACCAAAGAAGTGCTAGCATAAGTAAATTACTAAGTACTAACTGCTTCATATTTTGTATTGATAATCCAACCGATCAAAAGCAGCATCACTACACATAACACAAGCAGAATAACAACCAAAAATATTAATTGCAATATTAAAGGTGGGTAGAGTGGTTTCATAGCGATGCTTAAGTTAGATCATGCTAATAAAATTATACTTATCGAAAAAAATTAATTGCAAAACAATATATCAATAATATCAATTAAAACACATTAATTCTCGATTATAATATACCTTTGGTACTCCTAGATACAAGTGGATAAGACGAGTAGAGATCCTCTCTAGTATTTTTTATAAGAAATTGAGAGTCTATTACTAAAACTTTAAGATATGTGTACATTTGTACGCTCAAAACTTTAGTAATGAACATTTCTCTTTCTTTTAAGAAATGGAGAGGATTTAAACTCGGGATATGAAAACATATACAAACATTTGGTGGTATCAAAAAATATTAAACCCCACTAATGAATGAATGATTTAAATCCTACCTAACATCTTGAAACATTATCTGCTAGATTCTTCATCAAGATGACAACCCTCATCAAAATTCTGAGAGTAACTAACAGGATCATATTGAAAAGATATAGGTTTGGATCTACACTCTCTCATGAACCTTCTAATGATGTTTCTCCACTTCCACCTCCTCTTTCTAGAAGGGGTGTTGCAATGATATTGGATTCGAGAATAATGGAACTCGTTGTGAACTGGGAAACAAGGTGGAGACATCATCATGCATCTCTTCACTTTTGTGGTTGTGAGATCTTTTTCCATCTAGATTAATAACAATATAGAGTTTTATTTGTGATGTTCAACTTCAAAGCTCTTTTTTTTTGAGGTGGGTGGATATGCTTCTCTATCCTCTCAATTATTTTGTTCTGCAAATGAGCTGTGTGAGAAGTGAGAACGATCTAAATCTAAGTGTTTGTTACCATTTTGTAGTACCATACTGTAAAAAGGGTAATTCTTTTTCAATGTTTTGGTGATTCTACTTCCTTTGTAGCTTTATTTAATGCATTTTGTTCTTTCATTATTTTACATGTTTGTCCTGTTTAGATCATTGGAGTTAGCAAACTTACCTTTATAAATCTTTAGTTTATGAACAATAGCATGTGAATACAATAACTTGAAAGTGATAAGGGTAAAATAAGAAAAAATAATAAATATATTTATATTGAAAAGATAAAACTCTTATTCTAAAATTTTGTGTGTCTTTCCACATTATTTAGGCTGTGTCTAGTAAAAAGTTACGGATAGTGGATAAGCTAGCAGATAGCGGATAACGGATAAGCTAGTTGATGACAAATTATATGTTTGATAAAACTAGCTGTTAAAATAGCTGTCAAATGTAAAATCACATAGAAACATTTTTAATTAATGATTAAATTATTTAATGATGACAAAATGTTTAATGAGAAAAGAAAAATAATTTAAGAAAAATAAATCGGGTAAAAATGCTAAAAAAGTGAGACGATGTGCTAGTATTATTCGCTAACCGCTAGCGGATGAGACGCGCCAATAGAGATATTGCTTGTGTATATATTAATGCAATGCGATTGATCGTGTATATAATGAAAACTCAAATGTTTATTTTTTGTTTATCTATAGCTTATTTTTAGCCACTTATTTATATAGAATTCAATTTAAATTTAAAATTGAGTTAAGATTTCTCATAGTTAAGATTTCTCATAGTTATCCGCATCATAATACAACATTCTTTTTTGTTTCCTTATATTCACATTTGAGTTTGGGGTTACAATTCTACCCGGATCCCTGCGGGCCATTTGGAACTCCGTAGGGATGGGGACGGGGAGAAAATCCCCTGCGGTCAGTTTGTTAAAATAAGAGGATTTTTTTTTGGTTACATCAAAAAGATAAAATGAGGTATATTGGAAAATAAAATATTTCAAGAAAAACATTCAGGAAAAAACACTATGAACAAGCCATTCATTGAAAGAAGAATGAAAAAAATATAATAACTATGGCATATAAAATGAGGGCTTAAATATCTATTCTGCCCCTGCAAATATCACCATAATCCAGTTATACCCCTGTAAAAATAAAAACTTTAAAATTACCCTTGCAAATATAAATCGCTTACGGTTATGCCCCTCGGTCAGCTTCCCATCCAAAAAAATAATTTAAATAAGGTTTAAATATATGTTCTGCCCCTGCAAATATCACCATAATCCAGTTATGCCCCTATTATGCTGATATTTGCAGGGGCATAACTGGATTATAGTGATATTTGCAGGGGCATAACTGGATTATGGTGATATTTGCAGGGGTAAAACATATATTTAAACCTTATTTAAATTATTTTTTTGGATGAGAAACTGACCGAGGGGCATAACCGTAAGCGATTTATATTTGCAAGGGTAATATTAAAGTTTTTATTTTTACAGGGGTATAACTGGATTATGGTGATATTTGCAGGGGCAAAACATATATTTAAGCCTAAAATGAGAGCAACAAATAATAAGAATGGGGCCTGAGTTAGGTTCAATGAACACTCCACACCCGCACCTAGTATCTCTCTATCTCTATCTGTGTATGTGGGGACTTGGGAATGTGTCGTGTTTCTCTTATTCACCAAGTGGTGAAACATAGGACAGTGTCGTAAGTGAAAAAACTCCAGCCCTATCCTTGTTTTTGGTGCCATATTTTTCTTGCTTTGTTTCAAGTCGTTGGATTCCTTCAATCTCTCGGTTCTCATCCAAAAAATGGTCAATCTTGCACCGACTGAACATATAGTAACGGCTTTATAAACTAGAATTCAGTGACTTGCCACTTTTCTTTGAAATCTGAAGTTATAATAAGAGAGTGTTTTGGCTTATAGTAAAACTAATTAGCCTAAAATAATGAGTCTCACAAAATTAATGATATAGTAAAGACCTAAACTGGTCTGGTCTCTGACAATTTCTTTGTAGGACAAAATTTGTCCCTAACAACTTTTTAGGGACACATTATTTGCTGACATTTTCAAAATAGGACATGTTAGTCTCTTCGCCCCTTCAGCCGTTGACAGCTCACTTAACGCCTCTTACGTGAGACGTTAAGTGCAACCGTGTCATGTTAAACGCCACATAAGACATTATCTTGAGCCAAATTAGTCACTGGCTTTACAAATTTTAAACTTTTTTAAAAAAAAGGGACAAATCACTCCCTGCCCATTTTTGGGACAAATTTTAAACCAGAAACCATTACCGGTAAAGCAAAAAGCAGAAGGAGAGAGAAGGAGAAGGAGCATCTAGGTTGGTGAAACCCATTTTCTCGTTTCGTACCTAAAGGAGCTTCATTCTCAACATGATGTGAGACAAATGGTAGACACTTGGTTTCTTTAATCATTTGGTCCTGGGTTCAATCATTGGTTGGTACGTATGGAAAAACATTTGTTGGAAGAGAACAACTTCTTAAAGGAGCTTAATTCTCCAAAGTCACAACCTTCACCACCATGCAAGCCCCACCAACTAAAATCTAGAGGGAGAAATCTTGGATTCCACCCTAAAATCTGAAATTAGAAAAGGAAGGGAAGAAGCACATGAAATAGAGGGTTGAACAAGATCAAATTATTGGGATTGGGACCTAGAATTGAAGTTTGTAGTTGTTTAAAGATTCTGCACTATTTTGGTCAAAAAATTCTGCATTATTGATTTTTTCTGCTCGTCTCTATTTCATCTTCATTTCAAGTTTCATTTTCTGCACCTAAACTTGAGGTAAACTTTGCTTGCCGGCAAAGGACATCCATAAGTCCCAACCTTCGCTTGAATTTGCTAAGTTTACAAGTTAAAATCAGATTATATATCCTGCATGTGAGTATTCTGTATTTTGGCTCCAAACCCTTGTGTTTTGGGGAAATTTTGTATAAATTTCAGCGAATCACGTTGCATGTGTGTTTGCTGTTGAATATAAGCATGTTGGTAGTATTAATTTGTTGTTATAATGTTTGACTTTGGGTTTCTATGAGTTTGTATAAATTTTGGTGAATTGGTTGAAGATTTTCATTAAAAGGATGAGTGATTCGTGTGCTGGAATTCAAAATACTGCACAGTTGCTTAGCTAGCAGGGGTCGCTAAGCAATCTATGCATAAATGGACGTTCAATTTTTCCCTAAAATCGCTTAGCATGCCCAAGTCGCTAACTAAGTCTTTTTGATGGGGTGAGGCTTAGTGCATTTCAGGGGCTAAGCGAATACAACTTAGCCCTAATGTTATTTTAATGGCTTGAATGATCATAAACTTAACTTCTAACACCCGATAAACATTTAGATGGCTTAGTAAACCTTGTAAATTAAAGATAGAAGAAGTATATGTGGGTAAATAATACATAGTATCCAAAAAGTAAAGGTATTTGTTTAGCGGAGCGAAAGGTTCCCCCGACTATTCATTTAACTTAGTTTATCATTCATTCAAAACGAGAAATTAATACATAGCCCTCAAGTAGATGAGGGAAAGAGATTGAGTAAAGCAAACTATTTGGGTCACCTAAATTTTTTCGTAGAGCTTTGACACCCAATTCAATATACCCATTACGCATAGTTTCCAAGTTGTACTCACTCGGACTATGTGGGATAGATTTTCAAGAAAGAATGAGATATTTGCATTGTTTACCTTGTGATAAAATGTTTTATTTAATGAAACTAACAAATTTATTTGTGCATGGCTTATTGAGATGTAAAAAACTCGCTATTGGCTTTATTATTTCAGAAATAGCCTAGAAGTCTGTCTGGCGAGTTGAAGATCTATATATTAGTTAAAGAGTCTTCTGCTGTTTACATTCACTTAAGTTTTGTACTTGTTGGGTCACACCCGAGTTATCTGATATGGATACTCATGGAAGTTTTATGTAATTCCATTATTCCACAAACAAAGTTTTTCTTAATGCAATGGGTTTAGTTCCTAAGTTTATGTTTTATCTATCATTTTGTGTATCACCTATGCTAATTTTCAACAAAGCTTCTATTTTCCCTTCTTAATTATAATTGTTACATGAACACTTGATTATCATGAGAAATGATAAAATTAAATTATAGTTATTCGATTAAAAATAACAATTCAGATTAGGTCAATAATTTCTTTTGATATTTAATTTAAAAGAAAATAATATTACGAGACTTTGTAATTAATGACGTAATCCAAACTGTTAATTTTAATATAAATATTATAACTAAAAATTCTCATTTCTTATAAAGTACTCTCGTCCGAATAGCGCATGTATATTCAAACTCATATTAAATTGGGGGAGGGGAGGTCTTCCGACATTGATTTCACACAAACCGCAATTTTTTAAAATTTATTGATGTCTTCTTTTTAAGAACTTTAATTTATTAGTATTATCTATATAAATTTCCATATTCTCATTTCTCATAATAAAATTATAAAATTTCCATATTCTCATTTTTCAAAAAAAAAATACAAAATTCCTTATTATATTGTTTATCTCAAACAAAATGAGTCAATGTAATAAAAATCCCTCACACAAAATATAATAATAATAATAATAATAAATAGTATACGACAATGTAACACAAAAAATAAATTAAATTAAAATCCTTTGTTTTGCATAACTTATTTTCAACCAATATGAATGGATCATATCATATGATATCATGAATCACCAGCCACCAAAAAAACCTTGATTTTTTTAGTGCATACAAAAACCAAACGACCAAAACTATAATTCAAAGAGACTCATCCTCTCTCTCTTTCTCTCACACACACATTCACAGAGAGAGATAAGATGGCAATGGCAATGGCGCTTCGCAGACTTTCATCTTCCGTCAACAAACCTTTACGTCCTCTCTTCACTTCTGGCTCTGTTTACTACAAGGTTCTTCACTTCTCCTTCTCTTCTTTTCAAATCAATTCATTCTTCTCCTTCAATTTCTTCTCCCACCTTAACCGTTTACTTAAACATTCGTTTTCTCACTCTCTTTTCGTTAATTTTAGTCCTCTTTGCCTGATGAAGCTGTCTACGATAAAGAGAATTCACGTGTTACGGTAAGTATGCTGATTATAAATGATATTTCATGTTTAATGGTTTTGATGTCTTCACCAATCACTAGTTAGTTGTATGGGAATTTTCAGCGACATCGGTACATTAACTCTCGGGTTCGAACTAGGTTGTAACAGTGTGATAGTGTGTGTGAAGTTTATTTGTCATTTCCTCTAAGCTGGAAATAAATACCGTTGTGATGTGTGTACTTGGTGTTTGTGATTTTTTTGTTTGACAAAATTGAAAATGTTGTCTTTGCAGTGGCCAAAGCAATTGAATGCTCCACTTGAGGTTGTTGATCCTGAGATTGCTGATATTATTGAGCTTGAGAAAGCTAGACAATGGAAGGTGCAATTTCTATGATTATCTTACTATACCTTAGTATTATTTGCTTGCATGTTTGCCTGCAAAACCTGTAACTTCAAAAAGAATCCTCCACCTGTTTGTTTTATTTTCTCTGTACTGTGGATAAATTCCTCACTGAACACTTGTTGAAAGTGAGATATATTAGAAAATAACTATGAATTTTTTAAATATTAACTTCTTAATCAGCTTCAGTATTTCAATTTTTTTTCAAAAAAAGTTGTCTTATTTAACTTTTCTATAAATGTCTATAAGTTCATAGACTGAGAACTGTAAACTTAAAATTAACTGAGAAGCTAATCCAATAAATGGGCCTAAATGTTCTATTCATTGAGATTTTGTTAAAATATTGCATTTCATGTTAGAGAAAACTTAGTTGTTTCTTCTTATTGTGGTGAAGGGGCTGGAACTGATACCCTCAGAAAACTTCACTTCTGTTTCTGTAATGCAAGCTGTTGGTTCTATTATGACAAACAAGTACAGTGAAGGATATCCTGGTGCAAGATATTATGGTGGAAATGAGTATGTCAGTCTTTCACTTGCTGTTTGTACTTGCTTGTCTTCAATAATTCATGGAAGCCATTGAATATAGTGCCATCATTTTGAATTTTATTCTTGGAGTACCCAATTGTGTTCAATTAAAAGATTGTGGATCTTTCTTACTTCAGGTATATTGACATGGCGGAAACACTATGCCAGAAGCGTGCTCTGGAAGCATTTCGGTTGGACCCTGCTAAATGGGGAGGTAAGAAAAGAAGACAGACATATCAGTAAGAAAAACATCATTGTTTTATTGGCAACATAGTACTATTTTTTCTTTTGTTTCTCTTTAAGTTTCCTTGTCAGTAGTACTCAGTACTTGGTAGCTTCATCTTTGATGGTTTGGTTTGTCCTTAAGCAATTAGCATACAAGTAAAGTATTACTTTGTTTGAGCTTCACTTCAGCAGCTCTGAAGTGATATAACTTTTTCAGAAATGTTATTTGAACATATGATGTTGAGACCCCTTTGGTGTCTCCTGAGAGATAGATATCAATATAACATACTGGGTTATATATGGTTGGGAAAAGTAAAATCAGATATTCAAATAACACTGCTGTTACTTTTTCAAGGACTCTAAATCAGCAATGGACATGCTAAGAATTGAAGTCTCCCATGGACTTCACTTGTTAAAATTTTAAATCATCTCTATTGGTCATTAGATTATCTGAGGTTGAATAGATTTTTTAAATATATTAGAATGGAAGTTTGCTCATCTGTCTTTGTTACCCCCAAATATGCAGTTAACGTGCAGCCATTGTCTGGTTCACCCGCAAATTTCCACGTTTACACTGCATTGCTGAAACCTCATGATAGAATCATGGCTCTTGATCTTCCTCATGGAGGGCATCTTTCTCATGGGTACCAGGTATTACCAACTTTCATCGTTGACGGTTTGGCTTATAGCCATCGTTAACACATGTTTTTGAGAATTTCTTTAGCTTTTAGCTAGAAGTAACTTCTCAAACCTTTAATGAAATATTGATTTTGTTTAATTTTTACTTATATTTCAATTAGTTGGACGCCTCCTCCCTCCTTTTAAGAAGCTCTCTTGATTCATTTATACTTTCTTCCTTTTCACTATCCTAATCAAAATTAATAGTTGCTATTTTCACTATGCAGACTGACACCAAGAAGATATCTGCAGTCTCTATATATTTTGAGACAATGCCATACAGATTGAATGAAAGCACGGGATACATTGACTATGACCAAGTATGTTTGCACTTTGCAGAGTCTTTTATCATGTTCATTATCCTTTTGGCAATAATCTTCATTTCTAGACTAGTTTTTTTAAGCACAACTAACTTCATCATACTCAGTTCATTCCATTTTTGTGGTTTTCATTTAATGAACTTCCTTGAAGCTTAAAGTTTAGAACAACAACAACGATTATGAATCCAACAACTTTAAAATGCAGTTGGAGAGCTCGGCCACACTCTTCAGGCCAAAATTAATAGTTGCTGGAGCTAGTGCCTATGCACGTCTCTATGATTATGCACGCATACGCAAGGTAATGTATAGACTTCACAACATGATATTCTAAATATAAATAGATAGACTGGTCATCTTAGAATTTATGGTTTTTAATTTTAATGGTTATCTGAAACATCCTATGTTGAACTCATGAAACATGTTACAACTTATGACAGGTGTGTGATAAACAGAAAGCTGTGATGTTAGCAGATATGGCACACATCAGTGGATTGGTTGCAGCTGGTGTTATCCCTTCACCTTTTGATTATGCAGATGTAGTGACTACCACAACTCACAAGTCACTTCGTGGCCCACGTGGAGCTATGATATTTTTCAGGAAGGGAGTGAAAGAAATCAACAAACAAGGAAAAGAGGTACATCCTTGAACCAAATTCATTGACATTTTTTGTGCACTTTTATACTGTCTCAAGTCTTCTTTCCACTAATTTGGCAAGATGTTCTTATTTCTACAAAAAATATATGTAACTTCATGGCATGACCTGAAAAAGCAGCATCAATTCTTGTTACTTATTTGTAGGTGTTGTATGACTACGAGGACAAAATCAATCAAGCTGTCTTCCCTGGACTACAAGGTGGTCCTCACAACCATACCATTACTGGTTTAGCTGTTGCACTGAAGCAGGTACATAATTAGATAAAACAATGGATCATTAGTTTACTTTTGTTTTCATTGTGAACTGCAGCATACATTAAAATGGATGTGAAGTAAGATTTTTCTTAATTTTATATTTTTAGCTTAAGGGGGTTTTTGTCTGAGGGACTAATTTGAAAAGGGGTGAAATTTGAGAAGTGTGTAATGCATATTCATCAAGTGATAGCATAATTTTACTTACACATTTTGTGGATTCAGGCTACAACTCCAGAGTATAAAGCATATCAAGAGCAGGTTCTTAGCAATAGCTCAAAATTTGCAGAGGTACAATATAAAGATGATTCAAGTATCTCTTCTCATAGATATTGGATCTTAATACAACATAGGAGATGGTCTTCTTGTTGGACCACAGGGATTAACTCTGTATTTCAACCCTGAATATGTTGTAGGCTCTGAGTGAGAAGGGCTATGAGCTTGTTGCTGGTGGGACTGAGAATCATCTAGTTTTGGTGAATCTGAAGAACAAGGTAACCAACGGCTACTTTGACTTTTCTTATAAGTTATAAGCATAGTTGAATCTACTAAGTTAGACAAGCATAACATACAGTGCTAATTGTTTGTGTTGGTCATAATGCTGACATGAAATTACTCATAAATGTTATTATTTAGTTCGGCCGAAATTTTGAAGTTAGGGGAGTTTAATAAATAAATAAGGAGAATAGAAAGAAGAAAAACTCTTTTGAAATATGTAATAAAGTGATGTTCTTTTTTTTTTAAAACAAAAACAAACTGGTCAGGGTATTGATGGCTCTAGAGTTGAGAAGGTGTTGGAGTTGGTACATATTGCAGCTAATAAGAACACAGTTCCAGGAGATGTGTCTGCTATGGTTCCTGGTGGCATCAGGATGGGTACATAATCTTCTTTGCTTACATTTTGATTTTAACTCATTCTTGTTCAATTATTTGGTGATAGCTCTTGTGGATTTCAGGAACTCCTGCTCTTACTTCAAGGGGATTTGTTGAGGAGGATTTTGTTAAAGTAGCAGAATTTTTTGATGCAGCTGTAAATTTGGCTCTGAAGATTAAGGGAGAGAGCAAAGGTTAATAAATTTTCTTTTGTGCTTGTTCTATTTGGATACTACTAATATTGCTGCTGGTGCTCAAATAAATAAAATGTTGTTACTGCTGAATTTTCATGACCAGGAACAAAACTAAAGGACTTCGTGGCGGCAATCCAGTCAACTTACTTCCAATCTGAGATTGCAAAGCTTCGCCATGATGTTGAAGAGTTTGCAAAACAATTTCCAACCATTGGTTTTGAAAAGGCAACCATGAAGTACAACAAATAAGAAAATGGAAAAATCGTATTAGGTATACATTTATGTCAATCATCATTTTTGTCTCTACTAGTAATCCATATGCTATTAAGCTGGCTAGGTCCACTTGAGGTCATGAGCACATTAAAGAGGAAAACACAATTGCTAATTCTAGAATATCTCATTGCATTTTACATTCTACTTCCTCAATAATTTTGTGCTTTTTTTTTTAATACGGAAATTTTGTGGTTAATTGTCAGGGGCGGAGAAATGTTGATTTTCAGGGTTTAAACCCTAAACCCCCTTCTTATACTCATTTAATATTCCTTAGCTTGTCAACTAAGCTACTTGCTTGAGACAATTGTTTTGTGCCGTCTGCGCTTTGGATCTTAGCAAGCTAGTAATGATAAAAAATGATTGATGATGTAAGGGTTTTGGGCTTCAAAACATGATTAATCACACATTAAAATCATACATATTACACTTAATTTCTCTTAGAATTTGGGTTGAATTAGTTCAACCCTACAAAACCGACTTGTAAGATGAGAGATACCTCCCACTTATAAACACTTCTTCAGGATAATTGAAGTGTGATCCGATAGCGGTGGTCTTGGGATAGACTCTAATTCTTTCTTAGAATTTGTGTGCATCATTACTTTCTTGAGTGTCCACCTAAATATAATAAGAAAAAAAAGTACAAAAATAAAATGATACTAGTAATCTGTTATTGGCCTTAGGGGGAACCTCTCAAATTTTTATACTTCTGATGTTGAATCTTTTTTCTTTTTGTGATGTTGAATCTTTTTTCTTTTCCAAGACTGAAAAGCTTTTGAACTTTCTGAATGAATTACTCTGACTCAAAATTTCCTCTATTAGATTACGCATGATCGTATGTATTAAGTTTGCTATGTGGAGTGGCAGGCAGGCAACACTATTGTCTTGTTGAAATGTCGTTCAAGGTGATCAGTTTTCTGATTCCTGGAAGAGGAGGATATAGCAGATGAGAAGCATTAGACTGGAGACTTCATATGTATGAATGAATCTAGAAAAACTTGTTCATATATCTTATAGATACATCTACTTCTACATATAATCTATTAATTATGAAGCGTGACTTCGGAGTTGCCATGTTAATCTTTTTCAACTATCATTTCAAGTCATAAACAATTTGAAACTATTACAAGCTGCCTATTACTTGGCTTTTCAACTTCCTTAAACCACATTTAGTCTTAAATATGAATGACCCCATTGTTGGTGGACCTCAATGCTTGAATACAAAATATAATGACATGAATTTCGTTGGTCCTTAGTAACAAATATCCATATCCAGAACATTGACAACTTAAAAAGTTACATGAATTTAATGTTAACTATACTTGGTATGATCCAACGACCGACTTTCAGGGCGTAATCCTTAACCCTATAATTATCACTATTTTTGCATTTTTTTTTTGCAAAATTATTAATAAATCGTTTATAGTCAAGTAATTTTGAAAATCATTTTTGATAAGCTACTAGTTTTATTACCCGTGCGATGCACGGGTTGCGCACACATTGAGCTATAGTGAACGACTTGAAATAATTTAAATGATTTATCTACGTCGAGGAACTTGGCTGGCCACGTGTAAACTTGGCTTGCCAGTCTGTGTGGCACATCCCTACCAACAGAGTTTTTGCCACACTCAAGATTCGAATCCGACACCTTGGGGTGGGATCGGAGCCTAGTTACCACTCAGACCAACCCTTGTTGGTGGGTTTTAAGCAGATTGATAACAATTGAAATCTATAATGGGTTTTTGGAAATGTAATATTTTTATGGCTTAAATATACGTTTCGTCCCTGCAAATATACAAATAATCCACTTTCGTCCCCGCAAAAAGAAAACCTTCAAAAAATACCTTGCAATTACAAAACGTGTTTAGTTTCGTCCCTACTGTTAGTTTTAGACTAACACCGTTATTGGATGCTGATGTGGCAGCCAACATGGATGCCAAATCATCATCTCTTTCATTCCTCTTTCTCTGAAACTCTGTTCTTCTCTCATCTTCTCTCTTCTTTCTTCAAAACAACAATCTTTCTTCTTCTTCTTAAATCCACAAACAACAACAATGAACCCCAAAATCATACCTTTAAACAACAATCTTTGTGCACAGAATTAAAACAGATTATTTTTTGATAGAAAAATTAAAACAGATGTGGAATAATATTTGAGAATTAAAGTCACTTCCATCCACAATATTATTTCTCTTCCAGTGTTCATCTCTCTTCTCATCTCAACCAGAACCCAAAATTTCAAAGCTCTCTTTTACGAATCTCTCCCAGACTCTATACTTTTCGTTTTCAACGAGATCAGCGACATTTGAAAGAGGGTTTCGATTTCAGAAATAGGTTTTGATTTCATAAAGAGGGGTAACTAAGGCACTCTGATTCGAGGGGGATTGGTACGGATTTGAAACGATTGTGAGCCAAGGATTCGTAAGGAAGAGAAGAAGACGATTTTGATGAATATTGTGATGAGAAGAAGAGGGATTCGTAAGGAAGAGCCAGATCACAGATCTGGTGTAGAGTTGAGGCAAATGTAGAACCTTTGCATTGAAGAATGTTTTTGTTTTCTGGGTTGCAGAGTTATGAGAGAGAGAGAGAGCATTTTCTATATTTATTTTTTGGGTTGCAGAGTTCTGTTGAAAGAGATGATGATTTGGCATCCATGTTGGCTGCCACGTCAGCATCCATTAACGGTGTTAGTCTAAAACTAACAGCAGGGACGAAACTAATCACGTTTTGTAATTGCAAGGTATTTTTTGAAGGTTTTCTTTTTGCAGGGATGAAAGTGGATTATTTGTATATTTGCAGGGACGAAACGTATATTTAAGCCTATTTTTATATCAATATATAACTGAGATAATTTCTAATACTCGTGTGATGCACGGGATGCGCTAGTATCGATGAATGCAAATACACTAAGTTATTAATGGTTAGTAATAATTTAAGCATAATTAAGACCTCCAATAAAATTAAACAGTAAGAACCAATACATTCCATCAAATTAAAAATGAACATTAAAACCGAGTTTGTTAATTGTCGGAATCAAGTTCGAGAGCACCAAGTCGACACTTGTGTCCCAGGGTAGCTTATGCCTACTGGCCAACAACGTTGATTTGTAAAATATATAGTCTAATGAGATGGAATAAAAATTAAATTATAACTATAAATTATATAAGAAGATTATACAAATAAAATGAACATTACCAAAGACACCGAAATTGAGCATCCATAGATATTAAGAAGAAAAGGTCTAAAGAATTTTAATAACATAGTCCATATTCATCAAATGTAAATATAAAACTGAACCCGTAATTAAAAATAAAAAGAGATAACACAATTCGAGAGTGAAACACATGGTTCTATTGTAAATGTGACTGAAGTTCTCGCTGGAGTAAATGCAGCAACACAGTACTCGAAAGTAAATGAAATATAAAAATATAAACACCAATTTAAATATACTTTTAATATTTTTTTATTGAAAAATATACTTCTAATACGTGTTTGTGGGAAATGACCAAAACAAAGAGGACAACACAAATAGAAAGTGAAACATGTGGGTATCATATAGGGTTGGATGAAAACCACTAATATATAGAAGCACCTATATAAAGTTGAAAGAAGATGATGTGGGGTTCGGTTGTAAATATGGCTGAAGTTTCCGTGAATAAAAATTAAATAATTATAAATTAAATAAGATTATAAATTTAAAAAGGAACATAATAAAAGTTGGTACGAAATGACCAAAATATAGAAGGTAACACAAATAAAAAGTGAAACATGTGGGTATCATGAAAGACTCAGTGAAAACCATAAATAAATTAGAAGCACCTATAGAAAGTCGAAAAAATATGATGTTAATAAGAAGATTATACTCTTAAAATATAATATTAACAAAGACATTGAACTTTGTGTATTTGAACACCTAATTTTTTTTCCGAACGGTAAAGTAACTCAAAACTCTAAGTATTAGAACAATTAAATTATTTTCAGAACCATAAAGTACATCAAAACACACTGCTTAGTATCTAACTTTATGTTTTTTTTTTATAGGCAAAGTGGTTAGAAATTAGTGTGTTAGTAGTTAAAGGGGTGGGGGGAGCGGGGTTCGAACCCCGTACGCCTACATTTTCACCAACAATGTCCCTTTCACTCAACCACGTGAGCTACCCTTCCGGGACGTATCTAACTTTATGTATTTTGTTATCAAATTAGTTTTTTTCGTCCAATCGTTTATTTTTTTCCGAACTCTAGAGCAGTACTTTAATAGTTTAATTTTTTCCCGAACGCTAAAATAAAACCAAACACACGGCTTAACATTGCGCTTTACGTATTTTATCATGAAATTATTATTTTTCTCAGAACATTAAAATATTCAAAAAAAGAGAAGAAAAAAGTTGAAGTTTAGAATTAAAAAATAGAAGAATGGCATAAAAGAAAAAAAAAAGAGAGGGGAAAACTAAAAATTATAAAAGAGAAAAGAAAAAAAACTAAAAGTTGGCGCGCTTCAGCGGCCAACTCGCATAATATATAGAGATTCAACCATACATGTACTTTAAATTTATAAACTTTTTATTTTTATAAATTATTTTTTTTTTGTTTTTTCTTTCCTTTAATAAAATAATGAGTTATCTTTTTCCTTTCTCGTGATTTCTCTCTAAGGAGCGTTATGCATCATAATGTTTTAATGAGACTCCTACATTTCTTTGTCAATTTTTTTTATATGTACAATATATATTAATAAAGAGAACAAAATTTATTGTCCCTAAAATGGAACCCTGGGATACTGCCCCTATCGCCCATGCTCAGGGCAACTGAGCCCATTCACTATCAAATAGAAAAACCCCTCTCAATATGTTTCTTATAGGTACACATATGTGAGTGACTTTGATCCATAAGCGGGAGAAACTAATATACTAAACATGTATCTGTATTACGAGATTCTAAATACGAAAGCAACCTAGTAGCCATTTTCAAGCATTTCACTGGGAATTTGTCAACACCCCACAGACCATGGAAACTCAAAAATTAGAGGAAAAAAAATACTTCTATCCTTAGTATTTCCCAAATACGTAGCCAATAATCTTTTTTAACCCGGTCTGTTTGGAAGCCTAAAGCTAGAGTTAGAGCCTTCCATAAGGTTGGGCCGACCCTACCGTCCTTCCAATTAAATTAGGATTGCTAACTTAAATGAATTATAATAAAGTTAAATATATGTTTCATCCAGTTTAGTCTTATAAAAAAATTAGTTTATCTCATGCAAAAACAAAATGCATTCACTTTGGTCTCTGACGATAACTTTCCATCCAAAAAAAGTGACTTGGTTAACAGAAATGACATTAGCAATGACGTCATCGGCACAGGTCAAGTGTCAACATCTTATTGGATGGTTGTGCCACATGGCACTAACACACCACATCATCATCCACTTGTCACGTTAGCAACCAACGGATGGTTCCTACATGGCGCTCACATGACAATGTGGGGTACAATGTTACTAAAAATAATAACCCAATTGCACAACATGCAGATTCAATCGAACCCACTATCTCAAGTTGGCAGACATTCACAAATACCACTAAGCCACAAGATGCCTTGTGAACACTAAGCCAATAGTAAATTGAAGACGAGCGAGATGAGAAAAAAAACACTTTAAATTAAAAAAACATACAATAAGCTATTAATTGTATGCTAGCGGTTTGATCCTGTCAAACATTATCTTTGATACTAGAGATCTTATGTAGCTAATCATAAAAGTAAAAATGACACACACATATGGTTTAGTTGGTATTTATTGTTGTTGTAAAAAAATTTACATTATCAACCAATCAAAAATTATGATAGTATGTGTCAAAAAAATTATGATAGTAGTCGAGATAACGTCAAACTTTTTTATAATATGTTATTTCGTGAATAGTGTCTATATGTATATATCAAAGTTACACAAAGAAAAACAGAAGTATCCACATCAAAGAGTATTAACCAAGCTAACCAAAAAAAGCTTATTATAGAGATAGAGAGAACCGTTTCAAAATGAGACACGAATTTCTGGTCAGATCCCTTCTAATAGCAAACATGCTAATGGCTACAAGCCTTACCCGAACTCTTGCTTTCTCCCACCGTTCCATTAACCCACTTCTAAAACGCACTTCTCGTTCCATTTTCAACCCCAAACAATTCCCTAAATCTCAACCTTGTCCTCTCTGGTCCTCTTCTTTCTCCATCTGCTTAGATTCACTTCACAAGTCCACTTCCCCTTCTTCCTTCACTTGCTCTTATTCTTCTTCTCCTTCTTCCCCTTCTGCTTCATCAATGGCCACTTCCGCACTCAACGACGTCGTTGAAGTTAACCCTCTTCTCCAGGATTTCGTGTTCCCACCCTTCGATGTTGTAGAACCCAAACACGTGCGACCTGGCATTCGCACACTCCTTAATCAGCTGGTAACAAGTTCTCGCCTTTCGTTTTGTTTTGGATTCTTCATAGGGTTTTGGTTAATGGGGTTGGGCTGATTTAGGGTTTTGGAATTTCTTTCATTGATGGGATTTTATTGTAGGAACGTGATTTGGAGGAACTTGAACGTACCGTGGAACCCTCGTGGCCGAAGTTGGTTGAACCGTTGGAGAAGATTGTTGATACGTTGTCCGTTGTTTGGGGTATTGTCAATCATCTCAAGTCTGTTAAAGATACTTCTGAGCTCCGATCAGCTATTGAAGATGTGCAGGTAGTTCTTTTTGCTTTTTGTTTTGGTGTTTTTTCTGTGCGATGTTGTTTTTGCTATGTGTAAGGGTAACTGTACATTTCTCGATCTTTTCTTATGTCGATAGGAGTGTTATTTTGATGTATTGTTGTAATTGTTTATGTGCATTTGGGATATAGGTCAAAAAAGTTATGTGAATTGGTATATTTGCTAATGCATGACTATTTACTATGAACCATCTGAGCCATATTACAAGATGCTATTATATTGTTTTGTTCCCTTAGGCTATATCTGTATTTCTCGTGAATTATAATTATGAGTGCATCCAGTAAATTTGTGTTACTGACACGGATTGCTTTATATTTTCAGGCAGATAAGGTTAAGTTTCAGCTTAGGTTGGGGCAAAGCAAACCTATCTATAATGCGTTCAAAGCCATTCAAGAGTCTCCTGATTGGCAGACACTTAGTGCTGCTCGCAAACGTATTGTTGAAAGTAAGTTACAAAATATTGTTTTGTTATGTTCTTGTGATATGTTGTTTAATTCTTCTGTATTGGCATGTTAAAGTTGCTTGAATTGCTTCGGGTTGCATTCCAATGCTGCTTCTCAGCTTCTGGTTTTTTTGTAAGATGGAGAATTCTGAAAGACGCTGGATGTGTAGCTGGTGTAAAATTTTTATGATTTATATGGTTCCATTCTTTTGCGAATTTTCTGATTTATTGTGAGAGAGAGAGATGTCGCGTGTATTCCACTTGTTGGTTTTTGACTGGTAATACGGAATATCTTTGTGATTCGATTCAAAAAGTCATTCTGCAAACAAACTGTTTCATTTACCTTCCACTGGATTTTAGACAAATTTGTTCTAATGATTGTATTTGTTCCTTTGCAGACCAAATAAAGGAGGCAGTTCTTAATGGTGTTTCTCTTGAAGATGATAAAAGAGAACATTTTAACAAAATTGAACAGGTGTGCTTGTTAACACGAAAGCATGGTAGCTAGTATTAGTAATAGTGCATGCTATTTGATTCCCGCCATTTAGAGTGAATATCTACTACTAGACTTTGG
This sequence comes from Astragalus glycyphyllos, assembly GCA_963573325.1. Lineage (NCBI taxonomy): Eukaryota > Viridiplantae > Streptophyta > Magnoliopsida > Fabales > Fabaceae > Astragalus > Astragalus glycyphyllos. The sequence continues at coordinate 75,978,965 of OY754308.1, forward strand.
TTATATCTCTCTTTATTTCATGGAGGCAACTGGTAATACGAGAGCAGAGCATAACACCCTGCCATTGTTGCGACTGTTCACAGACTAGGATGGAAAATAAGATCAAGGGTTTGTAAATTGTAGTTGTACATATTTTGATACCAATATCTTACAAATAAACAGGACAAGCAACATGAGTTGGTAAATTTCTGTTGAAATTGAAAATTTTAAAAATTTGAAAGGAACCATAAACCAACCAACTGCCAGAAATCCCTACTTTATTAGCAGTATATGTCCGTGAGCAATTTTGCTTAAAATGTAACTCCTAACTAAATTAATGTAGTCATAGGATTTTGATTTAATGATTTTACACATACGTGTGCTCAAATTCCAGAAGCAAAGTGAGTGGACATCATAATTTTTTTTAAGTGATGGACTGATGATGGGGCTTATGTTATTTTTTGGGTTTAATCCACAGGAGCTGGAAAAGTTATCACAAAAATTTGAGGACAACGTTCTGGATGCCACAAAAAAGTTTGAAAAGCTCATTACAAATAAGAAAGAGATTGAAGGATTACCTGCTACCGCTCTTGGGTTGGCTGCACAAAGTGCAGTAACCAAGGTATATCGCGTTGACATGTTATGTTGTTATTCTCAAGTTATGACAATCAGTAATTTTATCGAGTTTTGATCACTTGATTGATACATGCAGGGGCATGAAAATGCCACCGCTGAGAATGGGCCGTGGGTAATTACATTAGATGCTCCGTGTTATATTGGTGTTATGCAACATGCTCTGAATCGTTCTTTGCGAGAGGAAGTCTACCGTGCGTATGTAACGCGTGCATCTAGTGGAGATCTGGATAATACTGAAATTATTGAGCAAATTTTAAAGCTTAGGTTGGAAAAAGCCAAGCTTCTCAACTACAATAACTATGCTGAGGTATGGCTCTTTCATTATTAAAAATACAATACAATTTCATTGTTGATTGCTAATGTATTGTCTATCAGGTTAGCATGGCGACCAAAATGGCAACTGTTGATAAAGCAGAAGAACTTCTAGAAAAGCTTCGTAGAGCTTCCTGGGATGCTGCAGTGAAAGGTAGTGTATGAGATGTGTTTATGTTTTACCGTTTGTATAGTGCTTTACAATGTATGTAGTTTTTTCAATTATTTTACAAATGTGTTAAGTGCGTTGTGTATTTATTTATTTGGAGTTAGCTTGTTATTGTCTCTGAATATATTCTGAAATAAAAAATGATATCTTTTTGGCAAGATACCAAAATTTCAACATATAATAAATCTGTTGATAGGATACCCATTACTATGTAGCAAGGAAATGAGAAGGAAATAGATGATGTATTAGTGCGCTTAAATCATGCAAGCCCAAGATCTGGAAGGTGTATACCCTTAGGAAAAATAAAGGAAATGTGATGATTGGTGAGGTCGAGATAGCTGCATAGCTGGTAGCAATTAGTTCGGCAAAGAGCTTACCTCTTCGTTGGATGAGTTTTGCATGTCTGCAAACAAGGTGGAGTTGCCGCTTTTTTGGGTGACAGTCCAGTAGCATGGATCACCCGTGCTAAGACATATTTCAAAGTGCATTACATCTCTAATGATGTGCAGCCAAAGATCACCCAAAAGAAAGTGGAGTTGGCATCTTTTGTGGGTGATGGTCCAGTAGCATGGATCACCTGTGTGTAAGACATATTTCGAAGTGCATTACATCTCTAATGATGTGCAGCCGAAAATTCCCCTTTACTCATTCTAGGTGACAATATATCAATGACCGCAAGAAAGGAGATTATTCCCATGGAGGTGGTTCTGAGGAACACTGCCATTGTGGAGAGCTCAGTCTCTCCTTTATTCACTCAGCTTCAGTACAATTACTATTACTATTTTATCTGCCTATTTCTTACTTTCATTCCCTCTACTATATCATCTGTCATATACTTTACATGTCATTTTCTATTTATTTATTTATTTATTTTGATGTGTATGTGTCCATCTTCCTTCAATGAAGCATTGACTTAAATGCTCCGTCTTTCTTCCTTGCAGATATGGAAGACCTTAAGAAATTCTCAAAAAATCAGGGTGCATTGGAAGCTGATGATTTGACACATTGGGACATTAGCTTTTGGAGTGAGAGACTTCGTGAATCAAAATATGACATTAATGAAGTTGCTCTCTCTCTCTCTCTCTCTCTCTCTCTAGTCCTTTTTAATAAAAAAACTTAAGAATTTAAGGTTTGAGTTTTAAGAATTAATTGTTGGAGAAGATGATAAAGGAATTTAGAATGATTGGTCCACATAAGAGTTTTTACAACATTACTTTTGATCATTGAGTTTACCCTAGAGTTTTTACAACATTCTTTTGATCATATTGATCAACATAATTGGTCCAAATAAAAACTTCTCTTTCTCATTGACTAATTTATTAACCAATGTTTTATTACTTGCAACAGTTTGTCAATGTCTCTTTTATTAAAAATTTTAAATTGGGTACAAAAGCTCATATTTCGTGCTGTTTTGTCTAATAGGAAGAACTGCGCCCATTTTTCTCTCTACCAAATGTTATGGATGGACTATTTAATCTCGCAAAAACACTTTTTGGCGTTGAAGTTGAGCCAGCTGATGGTCTAGCTCCGGTAATTAATTCCCTTTATTCAGCTATTCTGCTATGGTTCTTGTACCAGGAGAGGAGAGCATCTCTTTTGAACTCACTGACACATGTTTATTGTTATTTAGGTTTGGAATAATGATGTCAAGTTCTTTCGTGTTAAAGATTCTTCAGGCAGTCCAATTGCATACTTTTATTTTGATCCCTACAGTCGTCCTGCTGAAAAAAAGCAAGGTGCGTGGATGGATGAAGTTGTTGCTCGTAGCCGCGCACTGTCACGTGATGGTACCTCAGCAAGGTTGCCTGTTGCCCACATGGTGTGCAATCAAACACCTCCAATAGGAAACAAGCCAAGTTTAATGACATTCCGTGAGGTAACCTCCATTTTACTCGATGTATTTATGCATTTTATATTTTTTAAGCTATGATCATTATCTGTGTAATAAAAATAAAAATGCATGGGCTATAATAATCAGAGCAATAAAGGCTGCGGGAAGTGGCTGGTCTTTGAATGTTTACAAATTTTAATAATGTCAAAGATTACTACAATAATTTTGTTGCAGTCTTCACATGTTTACAAGTTTTGGTAATGTCAAAGATTACTGCAATGATTATATTTCACAATCAATGGCTGCTCTGGGTATTCTGGGGTTAAGTTCCACATCGAGTAGTAGGGGATGTTCCTTGGAGTACTTAGGTGGTTTGGTTCACCCCCCTTAACAACTAGCTTTTAAGGGAAGATTCTCTTAGTGCTTGGGTGCTTATCAATTGGTATTAGAGTTGCTTGTTGGTGTCTAAAAGAAGGCTACCCACAAAGGGTTCTGATTGGTGGATGGTTTTGACAAGTTAAATGAAGTGTCGCGAAGTGCATCCGTTGGCTCTCATGGACGGTCCTATGATAGTGACTTGGGTATTATGGGGTGCCCAAGTCCCACATGGGGTTGTAGGAGATGCTTGATGGAGTATTTAAATGGCTTGGTTCTTCCACCTTAACAACTAGCTTTTAACGAAGGGTTACTAATTGGGGTCAGCTACATGAATCACACGACGGAATCATGTCTATAGTGAAACCATTGGTCTCTATGTCTTTCTTAATAGTTTCACTTTCACCTATAGTTTATCATGGTCTTCTTGCTCTGCCTCTAGCTACTAGGTTGTCCTCCATCTGAACTTCTATTTTCTTTACTAAAGAATCTATTGGTCTTTTTCACACATGCCCAATCCACCTAAGTTGAGATTCAACCATCTTTTCTACTGTAAATGCTACCTCATCTCTCTCCAAAGCTATCATTCCTAATTTTGTCTCATATTGTCTTGCCACTCATCCATTGCAGCATTCTTATCTTTAGGTTGGATGTTTACCGCCCAACACTCCTTCACATACAACATTGCCAGCCTTATTGTTGTACGCTAAGATTTTCCCTTTAGCGTAAGTGGTACTTTTTTATCACTTAAAACACCTGATACTAAAGTGTGGCTGATTATAATAAAAGGGCTAAAATGTAAATAACATTTTCCATCTAAAGGTATGTTTCGAAATCCCTTGTGGCTTTCAAACTTGACCTGTCAACTCCTTCTACTTACTAAAATCTGCAATGTAGTGTAAAATAAATCCCTTATGCTCGCGCAGGAACCTATGGAGTCAATGTGCTCTGCTTGATAAATTGATTGGGGAAGTCAGGTTTTTGAGTTTGGAACCAGATTGGATTTATGAAATTAAACTGCAGTTGAAGAGGTTTCCTACATTTTGGCACAATAAAATTGATTGATCATTAAGTTGTGATATATTAACTAAGATACAATGTGTTGCCAACAATCGTTGACGTGTATACGGAGATGCTGTAACTAAGATGTTTCCTTATTAATTATTATAAATTCATAATGGTTCACAAACTATATTTTTTGTCATACCCTTTTTCTCAGGTTGAAACTGTCTTCCATGAATTTGGCCATGCACTTCAACATATGCTTACCAAGGAAGATGAGGGTCTGGTTGCTGGTATTAGGGGCATAGAGTGGGATGCTGTTGAATTACCTTCTCAATTCATGGAAAACTGGTGTTACCATAGGTATGTAATAATAATATTAATCCATATGAAGTTTTTTCCCTTATCTTCCATGAGTGTTACTTTAATCCTCCGTTTTGTCATAACTTTCTATTGAAGTCTCCTGAATAAATTGTTATATATGTTTTGAAAAATAAATGGTTTCCAACTATCAATGCCTTCCAACTTTCCAACTATCTATATTTTTTTTTGTGCCTTTAGAGATACTTTAATGGGCATTGCAAAACATTTTGAAACGGGGGAGAGTCTCCCTGATGCTGTATATTTGAAGCTCGTTGCTGCTAGAACTTTTCGTGCTGGCTCTTTCAGTCTTCGACAGGTCAGTATAAGTATATTGGTCAACAATACCTTTCTACTTTCTATATTTTCATTTGAAAGTTGCATGTTATACTCTTAGCTCATTGTTTGTGCAATCAAAGCAAAAATATATACTCTATTTCAAGTTCATAATTTTGTTATGCCATGACTATTTTTTTCTTGTGCCTTTGGAGTAGTCTCTGCATCAGTATTGATACTTTTGGGTTCTCAGCTCTCTTCTTTCTATTCCATTTTCTTTTGCTTTAAAATATTGCTTAGGTACTTCTCCCCTCTGTTTAGTGTGTACACTGGCATTTCTTTTCTTAACCCCTACATTGGCTTTCTACCCTTTCTATTGTTCTGTTTCTGAAGAATGGAGTGAAACTGATTTGAGATTTGATAATTTTCCAGTTTTTGTTGTTATTGTCTTCATGAAGCTATATTCTTGGTTTGTATTATTCTTAAGTGAACAACTTAAGGCCTCCATATTCTATTAAGTGTACCTAGTTTCTAACGCTGGTTCTAATTTTCTTTTCTTTTCTTGTCTTGTGTAATGCATATGTTTTAAATAAATGACTTTCCTTCTAATCAGTATCCGTTTATATAATTTGCAGCTAAGATTTGCCAGTTTAGATCTGGAACTTCATACTAAATATGTTCCTGGGGGATCCGAATCCATATACGATGTTGACCGCAGAATTTCTGAGAAAACTCAAGTGATTCCACCATTTCCACAGGACAGGTTCCTTTGCAGCTTTAGTCATATATTTGCAGGTTTGCTTTGCCTCTTATACCTGTAACCTCTTTGTAATCATGCAATTATCTTTATCAAACTCATCTTGTTCCTTGATTTTGCACAACTTAGGTGGATATGGAGCTGGATACTATAGCTACAAGGTATTTTTTTGGATTGTTTAAGTAAACACTAACATGTTTTTGGTTTCTTTCTGATTTCGGGTGACCTGGGCACTTCTTAGGCATGGCCTATAGGGTAAAAACTACTTGTATCTTATGCTGAAATTGTGTTCTGCAGTGGGCTGAAGTGCTGTCTGCAGATGCTTTCTCTGCATTTGAGGATGCAGGATTGGATAACAGCAAGGTATGTTTGATTAAGAAAACTGTTTATATGAATTTGCTTTGCTGTTTAACGTTAATCAGCAAAATTCCCTATTTTTCACGATTTATAATTTAAAGTATCTGGTTTTTTCACTTTCTTCATTATATATTTTTACTTACTACATGTACAGGCCGTTAAAGAAACGGGACACAAGTTCCGGGAGACCATTCTTGCTCTTGGAGGTGGCAAGCCAGCCCTGGAGGTGAGTTAGATTATACTTTGGAGAAACTTTCTCATTTCTTTAATTACTTTCTACAGTTTGTTACAGTAACCATCACAACCATGATGTTTTATGCAGGTGTTTGTGCAATTCCGTGGGCGAGAACCAACACCAGATGCATTGCTCAGACACAATGGCCTATTATCAATTGCTGCTTAGGGATAGGCTATTCGTTATATGCAGATAAATGAGACACTTGACTTTTTTTATAGACTAAATTGTTATATTTTGTATTTAATTTCATTTTACAACATTTAAAGGAACTTAGTTTTTAAATAATATATTTTAAGAAATGAATAAAAAAATAGAGCAAGAACAAATGAAAGACAGAATATAAGAGTCTAGAGATGAGGAAGAAATTGAATAGCGAAAGTCTTTAAAGTGCAATATTTATAATGACACGACTCTTAAATATAGGGCACAAATCTTGTAATTTACAAGCATATTATGTTTTGATATACACTGGGTACTCTCTGCTCACAACTGCAAAGACGAGTCGAGTAGGACAACAATAGGCGACAAAGCTTTTTCTCAAAAGATGTAGCTCTATTGTATTTCCAAGGCCAAGTAAAACTTACAAAGTTAGAAGTATAAAGTTTAGAGTAATAAGAATGAGTAAAACCAAGTTAAAAAACATAACTTGAAAAACCTATAAATGCAATTTGTGATTGAATGTAAATTGAGGTAAAAATTAATTGTATGGACTAATATCTATTTTTTTTTGTCCAAATGTGTAATATTGCAATTAACGGGCAAAGGCCACCAACATTACAACATAGTGTAAACCACAGGCTTACATGAGAGCAATTACAAATCCAATAATGGACATACAATAGGTATAGCTGAACTTCCTACACATTAACATACGCACATGAGCAGCACCTGAGGATGAATCCTACTAAACTGAACTAAAACAAATCCTAAAAAGCATAACAAACAACAAAACATAAATAAGTCCTAAGACAACCCGGCAGCAAACTGGAACAGTTTATTTAAAACCAACCCTGCATAGCGTCCACCGCCAAGCATGACCGGAGAACCGGAAGAATCCAAACCCGAACCAGCCCAACCTCCAAGCAGAAAACAAGAGGCTTTACGATGTCGAACATCATACCACGAAATTGGTGCAGGAGGAAAAACGGCATCCTAGAGATTCCCCGTATTTGAAGGCTAATTGGCCTCGGGAAATGATCTTCAGACAACGACGAGCCAGGGAAGGATATGAGAGTAGCCAAATCAAGTCACCAAAAACAGACCAAACGAACCTGACCTAAAGTCCCAACACCACCAACAGGTAAAATAGGAGGCAGCACGATGCCAAGTTGTAGACCACGAAGTTGGAACAAGAGAACAGACGACATCCCAGGTTGTCCTCGAATTTGAAGGCCAAATGGCCCCGGGAATAACAGCTTAAACACAGAGAGCCCCAAAGGATGAGGTGATAACTAGGAATGAAAGAGGGTTGTACAGTCAGACCGGGTGAGCGTCAGCGCCGATGAGGAGAAGCTGAGAGAGAAGGTTGCGCCTGAAGCAAAGGAATAGCAAGACTCAACAGCTAAAAGACCAAATCCGGTGGATCTGGGGGTTCTGGTGGTGGGGGGTCAAGGACACTCGCAGCAGGAGGAGGACGGGAGGGATCCGGCGGCTGAGGAGGTGGGGGGCGAGATGGTGGGTTTTTGGTTACTATGACGGAGGCCGAAGGGTGGATGAAGGTGGGAGCTGAGGGGAGGCGACAGCGCCACATGGAGAGGGAAACAAGAGAGACACGGTGAAAGGGAAGGTTGTTGTTGCAACACCTAACTCTTCAAAGCAAGAGAATGTGCAACCATGTTCTCAAGCATTTAATACACCTTAAATATTGTGAGCCACAAAAAAAACCTATTTGTTTTTGATAAACTCTAATTTAGTGCATTTATTAGAGATATTTTGAGTTGTATAAAAAATTAAAATAAAAGCATAAAAAAAAGTCTAAAGCAATAAAAATCTTATTCGTTTAATATTTCTTTCCCCGGCAACGGCGCCAAAAACTTGTTGCGTTAAAAACACACTTAGAGCAAGTGTACTCTTTCGCAGAAGTAGTATAAACGAATATCGTATCCACAGGGATTAATTAACAAGTACTAAACTACTTAAAATTATTTATTGTTTAGACAAGTGAGTAATTGAGATGTAATTGAAAGAAATAAAAAGTAAGCAAATAACAAATATTAAAATGCAGAATATAATCGATGGAGAGAGAGGTCTAGGGTCGCGGTTTCACTTGCAAGCTTCGATTCCCCTATGTCTAATTCTACCTGAATTCCCTTATTTTATTTAATTACCAATCCCTTTCCTAAAGCTACTAATCCGTTTGGTCATTCGCGATTAATATTCTTTTTCCTAAATTAACCCTAGTTTGGTCATGCTAGAATTTAAATTTAAGAAAAGCATAAAGCACAAAAAGGTTGAATGATTGGAAGACTAAATTAAAGTTTGGTCATGCATTAATTATAGCCCCAATTATCCTATAGGTCCACCAACTAATTGCAGTACGGTCGCTGATCAACTAATTGATTATTAACATGAAAAGGGTAGCTAATCCTAATTATGTGATAAAAACAATAGAATAATATTAATTGAAATAAAAACAGGAATTCAAATAAGAAATTAGAACATAAAGAGGTTTCTAAACATGCAAGATCCACCTAAGACCCTAGACGAGGACTTAGGTGTCCATAATAATAAAGAGCAATAAAAGAAAAATAAGGTTCACAATTACAGAAATAAGAATAACCCGGAAATAGAGAAAGTCTTAATCTTTGTCTTCAATCTCCTTCTTTTACTCCAAAGCTCTTTCACGGTGCCGAAAAACTCTTCTCTCCCTCCGTAGCGTTTCCGTAGCGTTTGTGTAACTATTGTTTGTTTATGTGGTGTGTGGCTCTCCCATTCACAAGTGAAGCTCTCCTTTTATATTAGTTCCTTTTCTTTCTCTCCAAGCAAAGGATCAAGTCAAGATTGCTTCCACTTTTAATTGCAAGATATGCCAATCCCTAAATATTAGGATTTAGATCCTTCTTAAATATGTGTTGCTTGCTCTCCACTCCATGCCTCTTTCTTTCTAATTTCAGCCCATATTTGTGTCATTTTTCTTTTTCTACCTTTCTGCAAATATAGAGTAATTTAAGTTAGTTATTTATTTAATCAATAATAATTACTCTAAAAATGACTCAAAAACATCTCTAAAAAATGCACTAAATTAGAGTTTATCAACTCCCCCACACTTAACTTTTGCTCGTCCTCAAGCAAATCTTCTGGCTCTACAAAATTTTTCAAAGCAATAATAGAGACAATCAAATAAGAGACCCAAAATTAGAAGCAAAATGACAAACAATAGAAAATGTAGCACATATGAGGTGTCAAAAGGTTTCCCAATTAGAGGCTCATGTCCTTGAAGAATACGTTTCTGTGAACAAGGGCACTTGCTCACAATCTCTCTAAGTGTTTAGGGACTAGGGAAAATATACACTCAAGTTTCCACAAAATGCACATTACCATAAGCTTGTAATTTGACCAAATCTCCACTAAATAGTTCACATGCATGCAAAAGATGGGGTTTCATGGGTTGTAATGGGGCCAAGGGTGAAATCATGCAAGGTAGGAAAGAAGAAGAAAGGGATAATTAAAGGGCTAAAAACAAGAAGCAAATAGTAACCTTTGAAACCAAATATGGAGCTCCTATCTATTTTACAATTTTTGTCCAAACTCCAAATTAATTTCACTTTCATTCTTCATTCTTCTTTTTCTATTGAGTCAACTCTTTTTGATTTGCCCTTTGGCTCTTTCATTCTTTTGATGTGCCTTTTCCTCCTTCTTGCATTTTTTTTTTGTAGGAGGAAAAGGTAAGTACATGAAAACTCCTATTTTGTTTCCTTTGTGTGAAAATATTTTTGTAAGCACATGATTCACTCCATTTTTTTTTTCTCTTCATCCTGACAAGATAGATAATTAAAGTATAGGACGAAATTTCAGTCCTGATAATATAGACAAGTAAAATATAGGACGAAATTGTAATTTTCAATAGTTGCTCCACATTCAATTTCAAATGGTTACCACAAACAAAAAAGAAAAATTATATCTGGGTACCAAAGAAAAAATATAACAAATAGGCTCAAAGGGAGCAACTAATGGATAATTTCAACAAATAACTCTGAGGCCAGAAAAATCCTAAATCCCCAAATCTTTTTACATGATGCAAATCAATTTTCGCCTTGAAACGGTCAAAAGACAAATTCTAGAATGTAGCAAATTGGGAAACACACTCATAGAAAGAAAGGGGGTAAAAATTCATGATTTAGTATCAAACCCCTTATGAAGGCTCAGATCTCACATTTAGAAGCTAGTTCACAAAAAGTACTCAAGAGGGACAAATGCTAATTATCAGCTTCCTAACGACAACCTCACAGTTACATTTAAGCACAAGTCTGTCAAGTAATTTAATTATGGGATCCCCTAAAGGCATAAGCTCTATTTTTTTTTAAAATTTAAGCACTATTCATTCAAAAACAAGCCAGAAAAAATGCTATCAGCATATATAGTGGGTATGTGCATTAATAGAGATATAGTGACAATATAAACTATCTTCCCCCACACTAGCATGGAGCATGGTCCTCAATGCAAAATAATCAAATAGAAACAAAATAAATAAATAAATAGAGAGAGTAAGAGAGACTTCCCTAAGAGAGCTTGTAGTTGGAGCTTATTCCTAAATTCAAAACAAAACAAAAGAAAAATAAAAATAACTGAAAATAAAACACAGGTTCCCTCCTGCGAAGCGCTTGTTTAATGTCATAAGCCTGACGATAGTTAGTGCTCAATCAGGTGGCTCTCCAAGAGCAAATTTTACATCTAACGCAGTGCATCTTCTTAGTTTTCTAACCATGTGGTTGACATTGTTCTTTCTTTTCCCGCGTGGTGGATGAACTTCAAAGGATTGTGGAATTTTTATTTTATCTCCATCCACCACTATGCTAGGATCCTGCAAAATAAACTTTTTTTCCAAAAGATCCTGCATCTTTAAATCACTAAAAATATTAGTTTCAACCACATCATCACAATAAGGAGAAGCTAAAGAAGAGAAAAATTCATTGGAATTTAAAGCTTTCATAACATCATCTTCTTTACCACTCCTTAAAGTTACCTTTCCCTTATAAACCTCAATCACAACATCACCAATAGTTAAAACAATTTGCCCAAAAATTTGGGTTTTCTCCTCTTTCTCCAACTCATGAACCAATGGACCTTTCTCATTCTCCTTAGAAATGCTCTCATCAATGAAATCTGTTGTTTCAATTTGACTCCCTTCATTAGGAGTTTTAATTTGACTCCCTTCAGTAGGAGTCTCTTCATCTTTCTTGAGAGCTTCTTCCTCTAAATTAACTTCTACGGAGAATTCTTCATCATTACTAAGAATATTATCCTTGTATTGCTCAGATTCTTCATTTGGGGTAGACTTAGTTTGTAAATAAAGAGTTTCTTCAGCCAATTGAGTTGTTACCATATCAATAACCTTTGACAATTGATTCTTCAAACTATCAAAATTGTTGTTCATGGCTTCAATTTGGCCCTTCAAGCTTTCAAATTCTTCATTTGTCTGCTGCATAAATTTGAGCAAGACCTCATCGATATCATATTCTTCCTCTTTTCTCTGCACTTGTAGTTGCTCATAACTATCCCAGTTGGAGGAATAAGAAGGTGGCTCATAGTCATCCCAATAGTTTGAATAAGGCTCATAAGGAGGAGGAGAAAATGGGCGTTGACATTGAGGCATATACCAAGATAACTTCTCTAAATTCTTTTTCGCCTCTGCCTCTCTAATATAATCTCCAAGAGTTTTAACCATGATTTAGATTTTTCTCTGCAAAACAAAGTGAACTGCAACGAGAACTTGGGAAAGTGTTATCAATTTTTTTTTGTATATATTTTCTTTATAAGATAAAAAAAATTAAAATAAAAGCATAAAAAAAGTCTAAAGCAATAAAAATCTTTTTCGTTTAATATTGCGAATTAATCGATGGTTAAAACTTGTTGAAAGAAATAAAAAGTAAGCAAATAACAAATAATAAAATGCAGAATATAATCGATGGAGAGAGAGGTCTAGGGTCGCGGTTTCACTTTCAAGCTTCGATTCCCCTATGTCTAATTCTACCTGAATTCCCTTATTTTATTTAATTACCAATCCCTTTACTAAAGCTATTAATCCGTTTGGTCATTCGCGATTAATATTCTTTTTCCTAAATTAACCCTAGTTTGGTCATGCTAGAATTTAAATTTAAGAAAAGCATAAAGCACAAAAAGGTTGAATGATTGGAAGACTAAATTAAAGTTTGGTCATGCATTAATTATAGCCCCAATTATCCTATAGGTCCACCAACTAATTGCAGTACGGTCGCTGATCAACTAATTGATTATTAACATGAAAAGGGTAGCTAATCCTAATTATGTGATAAAAACAATAGAATAATATTAATTGAAATAAAAACAGGAATTCAAATAAGAAATTAGAACATAAAGAGGTTTCTAAACATGCAAGATCCACCTAAGACCCTAGACGAGGACTTAGGTGTCCATAATAATAAAGAACAATGAAAGAAAAATAAGGTTCATGAATTACAGAAATAAGAATAACCCGGAAATAGAGAAAGTCTTAATCTTTGGAGTAAAAGAAGGAGATTGAATAAGAACATATGCAATGACAACATATGGTGCTTCCTGAAACAACAAAGTGAAGGAATTAGTAAACCTTAGGGTGGTGTCACCAAAATCTTTAATTTACATCAACATAGTTAACGCTATATGAATTACCAGTGGTGGAGAAGCTGTTTGCAAAACTTCAAGATTAACATATTCATAGCGGGTGAGAAAAAATCGTAAAAGTAGGAATCAGGCAAATCCATTGTGTTTTACCTACTACAACGAATGAATCTACAGTAGATAGGTTAAATTATACTACTATTTTCTGGAGTGGGATTGAGTTTTTGGTTGGACCATTCGTATGATGTTTAGTTACTGAGTTTGATTTGCAATTGTTTGTGGTTGTTTCTGTTTTGCAGGACTGAACAGGTTCTTCATTTGAATTAGTGTAATCAAAAATTGGAATTAAAGACCAATAAAGCTGGATCCACAAAATTGGGAGATTTGTGGTTATGATTGGGAATGCTTGTCTGAGAAGAATTCGAAATCAATAGCATTCAATTCTGATCCTTAATTTTAGCGCATTAGATAGGCAGAATCAATATGTCCAGCATGATCTCAACCATCCATTCCATGAACTGTTTTTATTTATTTATTAATTCTGGGTTGTTAGATTACAATGGGCGCTGGTTTGGTTGGCTTACGTGGACTGCCACCTTTTTTTTTAAGATGTGTGTGTCTTTTTTCTATTGGTCCTACGTGGCAACCTATGTGGACAAAGCCGTGGTTTATAATAGTTATGATATACGTACTTCCGTTTGTTCTTTTTTTTTTTACAGCTTGATTCTGTTTGTAATGTTAGATAATTTAGGTACGTCCCGGTTTGAGAAATAACAAAACCGAAGTATGTTGCTTGTAGGTACTTCTAGTTTGTTATTTCTCAAACCGGAAGTGGAGAATTATAATGTGGGGATATTTTGGTCTTTTCACACCTAGCGCAGGGATATAGTGGGTATAGGTGAGGGTAAAAAATACCCACGAAAAAATCATTTCATTTTGTTTAGCTTTACATGCTACTCAAAGCTTACGACGCTGTTTGCACCTTTTAAATTTTTACTAGTTCTAACGAGCGTTACAATGGACCCGTTTGGATAGAGCTTATTTTGAGCTTATGAAAAACAGTTTATTCAAATAAATAAGCTTTTTTTTTACCAAAAAAAATAAATAAATAAGCTTTTTTGTATTATTCATAAGCTTATCAATGTAGTTTATAGAAAAACAATTTATGAAGATATAACTGTTGTTAGTGAGAACTTATGAGTTAACATGAAAACTTATTTATCTCCATAAGTTATTTTCCATAAGCTCAAAAATAAGCTTATCCAAATAGACCAAACGTGAACTGTGATTTGTGAACCTTTTCACCTCTATCATTAAAATAAATATGCAAATGCCTATTAAATTGCCAAAATATCTTCATTCTAGAAATTGAACTCACCTAAAGATTAAAAACGTCAATTTCCACTGCACCAAAGATTGGATTCTAAATATATTAATAAATATAATTCTAGAAATTGACGTTTCTAGAAATTGAACTCACTTAAAGATCAAAAACATCTATTGCCACTGCAACGAAAATTGTCTTTTGAATATATATTATTATAATTATAATATATATAAATATAATTCTAGTAATTGAACTCACTTAAAGATCAAAAATGTCTACGCCACTGCACCAAAGATTAGCTTTTTACTATTGGGTACTTGTAGAGTGCGGGAGAAAATCAAATTCCTCACCCGTGAACCACTAAATATAACCAAAGGATGTAGTATAAAATTTCCTCAATGGTTGAGATTTAACACTGGTTGATTCAATCTTAACAACACATTACATTTTATATTACATCCTACGGTTGTAATTAATGGTTCATCAGTAATGCATTTGATTTGTCCTCTCACCTTAAAATCACACTTAAATATATATCATTATAATATACTATATTATTAATATTATTATTACTATTTTTAAAAACAATAATACATAATAAAATATTCAAATTCAATATGGACCACCAATTCATGCGGTTCAACTACTAATCCATTGATCCAATCAGTAATCCAGTAACCCAATTCCTTTGCCAAGTCGATCACTTATCTGAGTTTGAAAACACCGGTATTAACTACTATTAACTAAGGAGTTGCTTCTAGGGGTGTTCGCAGTGTGGTTTGGTTTAGTTTTGAGACAAAAAGTGAACCGAACCGCAAGATAAAATTGCATGCGGTTTGGTTTGGTTCGGTTGACTTCCTAAAATAAAACCGAACCAAACCAAACCAAACCAATGCAGTTTGGATTGGTTTGGTTGGTTCAATTTTTTCCACGATAAAACATAATTTAAAATGAAGTTAAAATTAACTAATATAAAAAATGGCTAACATAAATCTTTAAGAAAAAATCTACTCAAATATATGTAATATATAAATTACTCCCTTTTAATTCTTTTAAGATAGCTAAGACAATGTTTAAAAGAATTTGAATTAATACTTTATTGTAATTTTTAAATATAGCATAACATTATTGATTGTTTGTAAGTGAGTCAAAGAATTAATTGAATTTAGGCTAATAAATGAGTGAAAGTTGAGTTTTAGTTGCATTTAGGCTAGTAAGTTAGTAAGAAAGGTTGTAAGTCAATCAGTCTTAGTGTTACTTGCGGTTTGGTTTAGTTTGGTTTGGTTCGGTTTCTGTAATCAAAACTGCGAACCAAACCGAACCGCACGGTGCAATGCAAAAAAAAACCGAACCAAACCAATAAAAAACGGTTTTTTGCAGTTTTCGATTTGGTTTGGTTCGATTTGCTGTTTTCTATTGGTTTGGTTTGGTTTGGTTCGGTTCGAAAGAAAGACCAATGAGTATTTACTAGAAGTATTTAGACCCCGCCACCTATATATATGAGGTGTGTCGAAAAACATTTCCCCCAAAAAAGCTTGTATTATACGGATACATCACCGTTTCAAAATGAGACAGGAAGCTCTTGTTGGCGCCTTTCTTATAGTTAACATGCTAATGGTTGCGCGCCTTACCCACACACTCTCTTTCTCCTCCTACCCTTCCATTAACCAACTTCTTCTTCCACTTTCCACCCCAAACACTTTCCTAAATCCCAACCATGTCCCCTCTGCTTCTCTTCCTTCTTCCTCTGCTTCATCAATGGCTGCTTCCGCACTCAACGACGTCGTTGAAACCAATCCTCTTCTCCAAGACTTCGTTTTCCCACCTTACGATGTCGTAGAACCCAAACACGTGCGACCTGCCATTCGCACACTCATCAATCAACTGGTAACAACTTCTCACCGTTCGTACCGTTTTGGATTATTCATAGGGTTTCGGTTGATTCAGCGTTTTGAACTTTCTTTATTTGTAGGAACGTGATTTTGAGAAACTTGAACGCACAGTGGAACCCTCTTGGCCGAAGTTGGTTGAACCGTTGGAGAAAATTACGGATAGGTTGAGCGTTGTTTTGGGTATTGTCGGTCTTCTCAAGTCCGTTAAGGATAGTTCTGAGCTCCGATCAGCCATTCAAGATGTCCAGGTTTTTTTCGTTTTTCTTTTTCTTATGTGCAATTGTTCATTTCTCAATTTTTTTAGAGACTTTTTAGTCCCTATTAGGGGCTTAATTGACCCACATTTCATTTCTCATGGACTAAATTAGTACTTTTATTTCTCAGAGACAAAATTGGTCTCCAATTTTTTGTTAGGGAATAATTTGGGTATTTAATCAAAATTTTATGTGAATTGATTTATTTGCTAGTCTTTTTAACTCATGCCTATGCTTGTGAATTGCAATTATGAGTCCATCCAGTAATTTTGTGTTACTAATACAAATTGCTTTATATATTCAGGAAGATAGTGTTAAGCTTCAGCTTAGACTGGGGCAAAGCAAACCCATTTATAATGCGTTCAAGGCCATTCAAGAGTCTTCTGATTGGATCACACTTAGTGATACTCGTAAACGTATTGTTGAAAGTAAGTTTCAAAATATCTTCTGGTTATGTTCTTGTAATATACTGTTTTATTTCTTATGTATTACAAGGGTTGCATTCTAGTACTGCTTCTCAGCTTCTGGATTTTTATTTAGAAAGTTTGAGATTCGTGATCTAGTCCGCAAAGAGAGGTTGCACTTGCACTTCCTTGCGTTATAGGAAACTAAGATGGAGGTTATCTCTGAAAGCCTCTGTCAATATGTTAGATTATGCAGTTATTGTATCATTATTATTATTTTTTGATAGTAAATAAGCTTATTTCATTTCATCATGAATCAAAGAGTCAATACAACCGGGAACGAAATGAAAATTCTGGGGGCTAGTGTAAGATAAGGATCCTCTTGCTAAAGCATGAGCCACCTTATTTGCTTGCCTCCTTACTAAAGATAGCTTGTAATTAACATGAGAAGCTAACATACTTCTAACTTTAAATAATAAATAAAGATAGCTTGTAATTATTTAAAGTATTATTATTATTATCATTACTATATTAGGAGTGGTTATTATTTGGACAATTGTTAGTGGCCAGTTTTTATTAACTGGGCAGTTTTAGTGTAAAATAACTGTCATATGGAAAAGGGAAGATAGATGGGATTATTTGATGAAGTATTATGGGAATTGGGGCCTTTTTAGGCATTCAGAAAGACTAGAGACTCTTATATGTTCTCTAGAAATTAGTGTGTTCTTGTGATTTCTTTATAATTTCTATTGGATTGGATTGTAATTCAGATTCTGTTTTATTAATTAAAGGCAGAATTTCTTCATTTCTAATCCACTTGAAATCGGTTTCTATCAACTGGTATCTAAGCAGTTCTGATCTAGAGAAAAAAAAGAAAAAAAATGGAATCATGGATGACAGCAAGTAGCATTTCGAGAAAATCAATTCCAAAATTTAATGGAGAAGGATATGCTTATTGGTTGTTTAACTTTCAAGCTTCAATCAAAATTTAATGGTGGTTGTTTAACTTTCAAGCTTCAATCAAAATGTTTCCCCTAAAGAAATATCAGCATGAAAGGTCTCTAGAATGCATTATTGTATTGTAGATATCTTCACAGCCATTTAAAAAATCAAAGTAAAAATAAGGAACAAAAAGTGAAAAGAAATTATATAAGATGATGCATGTGTTGTTCTCTTTATATTTTCATAGCACTTTCTACATTGGCACATATTGAAAATCAGAGTATAGGAGAATAGTGTAGGCACAACAATGCCATATGCGCGCTTGTGTCTATAATATATATATATATATATATATATATATATATATATATATATAGGTGAATTCTTCCATACCCATTCTATAATGGAGGGGTATCATACCTTCCTCACTTGTCCTAATTTAATTGGGTCATGTGTCAGTTGTATTCCATATTATTTTTAAGATGTAATTTTTAAAATATACTCAAATCTTTAGAGAAATTATGGTAGACCCTAATTCTTCATACAAATCACACCAAAACCTTATTTGTTTCAAAATCCATGTTTTGTGACCTATTATAATAGAACGATTTCAACGTCTATCTTCTTCTTCTTTTCTCACCAGTTCTGTCTTCCTCTTTTTTGTTTCTCTCTTTTGAGAGTTGTGTTGTGGCTGAAAACAATATTGCAAAAAACAATCTTTCATCATCTCTTTGAATAGGATTCTCCGCCGCGCCGTCGCCTGTCACGCCGCCGTCACCGCCCTTTCGTCATCGGTCGTTTTCGTGGTAACCATTTTCGTATCCTTCCCTTTGCTTCTCTGACTTGCTTTCCTGTTTTTTTATTCGTACCATGTATTTGATAATTGATTCTTGTGAGTCTTTATTCTTCTCGAGGGTTTTTGTTTTGCTTGTTACTTTAATTTCTGTAACAACATCGGTAATTTGATATATGTGAATCCCTAGCTTTTCTTGACGAAAGGGCGTTGACGGCAGCGCGGCGGCGCGACAGGCGGTGGCGGAGAACCCTATTCAAAGAGATGATGAAAGATTGTTTTTTTGTAATACTGTTTTTAGCCACAACACCACTCTCAAAAGAGAGAAACAGAAAAGAAGAAGAGAGAAGCGGTGAGAAAAGAGGGAGAGAAAGAAGAAGATGATGTACGTTGAAACCGTTCTGTTTTAATGGGTCACAAAATTTGATTTTGAAAAAATATGGTTTTGGTGTGATTTTTCTGAAGAATTAGGGTCTAACATAATTACTCTAAAAATTTGGGTATATTTTAAAAATTACATCTTAAAAGTAATATGGAACACAGGTGACATATGACCCAATTAAATTAGGACAAGTAAGGAATGTATGATACCCCTCCATTATAGAATGGATACGAGAGCAATCACCATATATATATATATATATATATATATATATATATTAGTATATGTTAGAGAATTGAAATTCAAATGGGGTAAATGCCCCCAATGTCCTGGTCATACATTTGTCCCTTCATGCCTCTAATACCCAATAAAGTCATAAATAATGAATAAAATATCTTTGCCTTTTTCCAAAAAAAAAATAGTAAGATGGAGAATTCCCTTGGTGTAAAACTTTATGATTTATGGTTCTATTCTTTTGCAAATTTTCTGATTTATTGTGTTCGACTTGTTGGTATTTGACTGGTAATACGGAATATCTTCTTGATTCTACTCAAAAAGTCATTCTACAAACTGTTCCATTTACCTTCCATTGGATTTTAGACAAATTTATTTTAATGATTCTATTTGTTCCTTTGCAAGACTATATAAAGGAGACAGTTCTAAATGGTGTTTCTCTCGAAGATGATAAAAGGGAACATTTTAACCGAATTGAACAGGTGGGCTTGTTAAAAACTAAGAGCAAACTTAAATGGTGGCTATTAATAGTGCATGCAATTTAATTACTTCCAATTAGAGTGATTATGGTGGCTACTAAGATTTGGTTATATCTCTCTCTATTTCATGGAAAAAACTGGAGATATCATGTTCTCAGACTAGGGTTGAAATCGAGATCAAGGGTTTGTATATTGTAGTTGTACATATTTTGAAATTTTGAACATGTCTTACAAATATACAAGACAAGCAACATGAGTCTGTAAAATTGTGTTCAAATTGAAAATTCTAAAAATTAGAAAGAAACCATATGCCAACAGCCTGAAGTCCCTATTTTATTAGCAGTATATGTAGTGCGGAATTTTTCTTGATACGTAACTCCTAATTAAATTAATGTAAAGACAAAACAAGTTTTTGGTTCGGACACCCCTAATTGAAAGGAGGCCTAGTCTAGCTACAACAAAATATAAAGAGAAAACTTATCAAACAAACTAAATCCCATGTCGCTGTAACTTTCCCCCAAATGGTGCTTATTTTTTGTATTGTGTTTTTTGGCTTTAATCCGCAGGGGCTGGCAAAGTTATCAAAAAAATTTGGGGAGAACAATATGGATGCAACAAGAAAGTTTGAAAAACTCATTACAGATAAGAAAGAAATTGAAGGATTACCTGCTACTGCTCTTGAGTTGGCTGCACAAAGTGCAGTAACCAAGGTATATCATGTTGACATGTTATGTTTTTATTCTCAAGTTGTGACAATCAGCAATTTTTTCGCTTGCTTGATTCATGCAGGGGCATAAAAATGCTACCGCCGAGAAAGGGCCGTGGGTAATTACATTAGATGCTCCCACCTCCTCAGCCGTTATGCAACATGCTCGCAACCGTTCTTTGCGAGAGGAAGTCTACCGTGCATTTGTAACACGTGCATCTAGTGGAGATCTGGATAATACTAAAATAATTGAGCAAATTTTAAAGCTTAGGTATGAACAGGCCAAGCTTCTCAACTACAGTAACTATGCGGAGGTATGATCCTTTCCTTATTAAAAATACAATTTTATTGTACATTACTGATATATTGTCTCTCAGGTTAACATGGCAACCAGAATGGCTACTGTTGATAAAGCAGAAGAACTTCTAGAAAAGCTTCGTAGAGCTTCATGGGATGCTGCAGTAAAAGGTAGTGTATATGATTGATTATGATATACTGTTTGCATCATGCTTTAAATTGTATGTAATTCTTCAATTGCAATTCCAATTATTTACAAATCAGGAAAGTTCCCCGTGTGTACAAATCGGGACAGGTGTATTGCTGGTAGGGGTAGGAATAGGCTGGGCCGAGCTAGGCTTGACCTGGGTCTGACCCGTGTTGAAAGTGTTAGGCCTGAGCTTGGCCTGTCGCCTGTCGTAGGCTCATTTTTTAGGCCTAGTCTGGCCTTTTTGAAAGTCTGCTAAGGCCTGGAAGCCTGTTTTACGAAAGCCTACGAACTTTGAGTGATGTATGTTTTTGTAAATAGACTAAGAAGCTAATAGGTAAGTGAAATTAACTTCTATTTTATATGACATCCAATTTAAATTTTATTTTATAATAAGTTTAATTTAATATGTCAAAAATTGATGTATATCTATATGTTTACGTTAACGAGAAATATTAGCAAATTTATGATTTAACATTGTGTACTAAATTTAGTATAATAATAATATTAATAAAAGTATTATTTTTATTTACTTAAATAGACCCTTTTCGATGGTCTGCAGGTTTATTTAGCTAAATAGGCTTTTTAAAAAGCCTTAACATGATCTATTTTAAAAAAAGTCTGGTCTGACGCGTGCCTGATGTAGGTTGGGCCATAGGCTCCTGTCGGACGGTCTGGCTTACTGGTATCAAATAGTTAGAATAATGAGTGGAATAACAAGGCAAAAGGTTTTGTGAAGGAGGGTGGTGTGAATATTCTGTTAGAACCTTTTGGTTAGGCAGAGAGTGTCTCTTTTTGATTTTGATGTGTGTTGTCCATCTTCCTTTAATGAAGGATAGACTTAAATGCCAGGTCTTTCTTCCTTGCAGATTTGGAAGACCTTAAGAAATTTTCAAAAACTCAGGGTGCATTGGAAGCTGATGATTTGACACATTGGGACATTAATTTTTGGAGTGAGAGGCTTCGTGAATCAAAATATGACATTAATGAGGTCTCTCTCTTTCTCATCCTTTTAAAAACATTAAGAACTTATGATTTGAGTTTTGAGAATTAACTGTTAGATAAGACGATAAAGTTATTTAGAATGATTAGACGAATGATTAAAATCGATTCCTCATAATTGAATTGTTCATAATGATAAATAAGCCCTATAAATAGGAGTTTGGATATGATAGATTCAGCAAAAATAACACACAACAGAATGACTAGGTAAACAATAAAATAGGGATTATGAATGAAATATGAAGCTATATGTATTATGGATAAGAGAAAAATGAGCAGTATGCTCTACAATGGTGACTATTCCAGAGAATTAATCTCCTAACCAGAGAAAAAGTATTTCTCCTAAGGACAAAACAGCATAATCAGCACTGATTGCAAACTCACACGCACCCCTGCTAAAAGATCCCCTCTAACAGAATCACATGGGTCCTACAGCCACCTCACCACTTTCCCTCTCCTTTTCTCTCTCCTGTCCCACTTTCTTCCTCCTAGAATAGACCCTCCAACGTATGGGCTTCCTTACAGATAGGTCCATATCAGCTACTGGACCAGGCCCAAGGTCTAGGTCCCTATCATTGCCTCCTCCTGCAGCTCTAGCCTTGTCCTCAAGGCTAATATTAGAGAATTGGCTCTTCAGCACAGCTTCATCAACCCAAGTTGTATCTTCATTAGCACGCCCCTTCCACTTGACTAGCCATTGTTTCACCACTAAACCACCTTCACTGACTTCTCTCCAAGCCAGCAACAATTCAGGTTCATCATGGTTATCTTCGTCAACTTCCAGCCCCTCCGGCAGTTCTGGTTCCACCGTATAATTGCCCACTGCCTTCTTCAATTGTGAGACATGGAAAACTGAATGAATTCTTGAAGACTCTGGCAGCTTCAATTTATAAGACACTACTCCCACTCTCTCCAGTATTGGATAGGGCCCGAAATACCTTGGTGCTAGCTTTTGATTAATCCTTCGAACTACCATTTGCTGTCTATGGGGTCTTAGTTTTAAAAACACCCATTCTCCCACCTCAAAAGACCCATCCCTTCTTTTCTTATCCGCATATTTCTTCATCTGTTGTTGTGCTCTTAGCAAATGATGCTTCAATTGCCTCAAAGCCTCATCTCGATCCACTAACTCAGCAGCCATTGCCTCAACTCGGGTTTCCCCTTGTGAGAAATGAATCAAAGAGGGTGGTTTCCTCCCATATACCACCCCAAAAGGTGTCACACCCGTAGAAGCTTGATAAGTAGAATTATACCACAATTCTGCCCATGAAACCCAATAAGACCAACTCTTGGGTTGTTCGAACGCAAAACAACGTAAAGAGGCCTCAAGGCACCTATTAACCACTTCCGTTTGACCTTGGTCTCCAGATGATAGGACGAACTCATTTTCAAAACTGTCCCCTGCAGTCTAAACAATTCCTTCCAAAATAAGCTGATGAACAATGAGTCTCGGTCACTAACAATAGACTGAGGCACCCCATGTAAACGAACTATCTCTTTTGTGAACACCTCCCCCACTTTCCTTGCGGTATAAGGATGCTTCAAGGGTATGAAATGACCATACTTAGACAACCTATCCACCACAACCAAAATAGCTTCAAAACCTTTCGACTTGGGAAGTCCAGTTATAAAGTCAAGGGAAATATCTTCCCAAATCTGTCCGGGAATAGGGAGGGGCTGCACAACTAGGGATGGCAATGGGTACCCTATGGGCAGGGTACTATAGTGCCCGTACCTGAGTCCGCATATGTATGGGCAGGGCACAATAGTGCCCGTCCCCGTACCCTCTGGGCACCAGGTGCCCATGGGCACGCCCGTTACCTGCACTTTAAGAGTAAAAAATAATAAATAACATAAAAAAGATTATAATTCAATTTAAAAAGACATTATTTTTTCGTATCTACTAAATAAATATTACAAATGATAGAATTTAGTGGATTAAAAACATCCAAAATATTGATAGTTTGAATTTATTATTTTAAAGTTTGATTTACTTAGAATTGCAAAAATGGTAATTATATATAATACAAATAATATAAACATCCAAATTGTTAATCAATAATTAGGTTTAGTGTATTAAGAAAAAAAACCATTTCAGTTTTGTAAAATTGTAGAATTAGTAATATATATATATATATATATATATATATATATATATATATATATATATATATATATATATATATATTCGGGTGCAGGCTCGAAGCGGGCTGGGCACCATAGTGCTCATACCCGAGCCCGCATCTAATGGGCATATGCGGGTGCGGGCCCATTGCGGGTAATTTTTGCGGGTACCTAACGGGCATGGGCTTAGTTGCCATCCCTATGCACAACCCAGCCGATGAAGTTGTTGCATACTTTTGTCTTTGACACATGTCACAACTCTTCACCAATTCCTGCACATCTCTTTTCATCCCTATACAATATAAATTTCCAGCCACTCTCCTATATGTTCTTAAAAATCCAGAATGACCTCCAGATGGTGTTGTTGAAATAAGAGACAGGACATTGGTTACGCAGTTCGGCCAATCTTTGCCTACGTCTGCGACTACAGAGCAGCTGTAGTTCCGTATTATTGATTGTATATTTCTATGTAATGAGTACAAGCATTAATGAGTTTAAATAGAGAAAACCTAACAGGCCTGGGCCGAATACATATAAAACTACTATTTACAACATATCTTAACACTCCCCCTCAAGCTGGAGCGTATAGATTGTAGGCATCCAGCTTGTCACACATGTAAGTTATCCTTGGTCCCCGAAGAGTTTTTGTGAAGTTGCCTGCCAATTGATCATTAGAACCAACAAATGAAGTAGCAATGTCACGGGACACAATCTTCTCACGAACAAAGTGACAATCAATTTCAATGTGTTTGGTTAGCTCATGAAAGACTGGATTGGACGCAATATGTAGGGCTGCTTGATTATCACAGATGAGACTCATAGTGCCTATTTTACAAAAGCGCAACTCTTGGAGAAAATGTTTCAGCCATATAAGCTCCTGAGTGGTAAGTGTCATAGCTCGATATTCAGCCTCAGCGCTGGATCTGGCAACAACATTTTGCTTTTTACCTTTCCATGAAATTAGATTTCCACCAATAAGAACACAGTACCCAGATGTGGACCTTCTATCAAAGGGATAACCAGCCCAATCAGCATCTGTGTAAGCGACGACATTTGAATCACCTCTATCTGTGTAAACGAGACATTTTCCAGGAGCTCCTTTGATGTACCTCAGGATTCTAACCACGGCATCCCAATGACTGTCACAAGGGGAATTTAGGAATTGACTCACCACACTAACAGCGTATGAAATATCTAGCCTCGTTATGGTCAAGTAATTCAACTTCCCAACTAGCCTCCTATACCTTCCTGGATCTGAAAAGGACTCCCCCTGATCCGGTAGGATCTTGACATTAGGATCCATAGGAGAGTCAATTGGCTTGCAATCCAGCATGCCGGTTTCTTCTAAGATATTTAAAGCATAATTTCTCTGAGAAATAGCAATGCCTGCCTTAGAATGAGCTACCTCAATGCCAATAAAGTATTGTAACTTCCCAAGATCTTTGACCTGAAAGTGGTGAACTAGATGTTGTTTAAGTCCTGAATTCCATCATGATAATCACCTGTAATAACAATATCATCGACATAGACAACCAGATAAATACATTTGTGAGAGGAAAACTTATAAAAGACAGAGTGATCAGCTTCACTCCGAATCATGCCATAGTCTTGAACGACACTGCTGAATCTCCCAAACCATGCCCGCGGGGATTGTTTAAGACCATACAAGGCTTTGTGAAGTCGACAGACATACCCACGACACTCCCCCTAAGCAACGAAACCAGGTGGTTGCTCCAGATAAACTTCTTCTTCAAGATCGCCGTGGAGAAATGCATTCTTGATGTCAAGTTGATACAATGGCCAATGTCGCATTGCAGCCATAGAAAGGAATAGACGAACAGAAGCCATTTTAGCAACCGGTGAGAAAGTATCACTGTAATCAAGACCAAAAACCTGAGTATAGCCCTTAGCCACGAGGCGGGCTTTCAGACGATCAATACTTCCGTCTGGACCAACTTTGACAGTATATATCCATCGACACCCAACAATAGATTTACTAGGAGGAGGTGGCACAAGAGTCCATGTCTGGTTAGATTCTAAGGTTGTCATCTCATCAATCATAGCCTGTCGCCAACCTGAATGAGAAAGGGCTTCCTGCGTGGACTTAGGAATGGTGATGGAAGAAATAGCAGACACAAATGTATAGTTTGAAGGTGATAAGCGGTGATAACTGAGGAAATTATAAATAGGATGAGGGTTACGGGTGGAACGTGTACTTTTACGCAGGGCGTCTGAATCGGCAGGCGGATACGGAGTAGGAGAGGAAATCGGGGCAGGAGATGAGTCACTAGGATCTTCTGTTGGAGGTGGGTCGACAGGAGGGAGACGAGCACGACGCTGATAAGTTTGCAAGGGAGGAGGACTAGGAGGACTAGGAAGTTCCGTAGGAGAAGGAGGATTTATCTGATCAATGATGGGTGTGAGTGGAACTACCGGGACAAGGTCAGGAATAGGTAATACTTGAGAGACAGACTCAGACGCAACGGGAGATGCAAAGAAGGGCGCATCTTCAAAGAAGGTGACATCAGCAGACATGTAGAAGCGATGTGTGGAGGGACAGTAGTATCAATACCCTTTTTGAACTCTGGAATAGCCAAGGAAGACACATTTAACTGCACGAGCAGACAATTTATCAAGTCCCGGGGTGAGATCATGAATAAAACAAGTTGATCCGAAGACTCGAGGAGAGATACGGAACAAGGGTTCATCGGGGAACAATATAGAATGAGGAACCCTATTCTGGATAGCAGAGGATGGCATTCTATTAATCAAGTGCCCTGCAGTGAGGACAACATCCCCCCAAAACTTCAAAGGAACATTAGCATTATTAAACAAAGTGCGTGCTGTTTCAATTATATGACGGTTCTTACGTTCAGCAATCCCATTTTGTTGTGGGGTATGGGGACAAGATGATTGATGTATGACACCATTTTCAACTATAAAAGAATTAAATGATGCAGAAAAATACTCTTTCGCATTATCACTACGTAAAGTACGAATAAAACAACCAAATTAATTTTTGATTTCCTTGAAGAAATTTTGAAAAACATTGAGAAGTTCAGATCTATCCTTAAGTAGGTAGATCCACGTACATCTAGAAAACTCATCAATAAAAGTGACAAAATATCTATGTCCTACAACTGAAGTGACTCGACTTGGTCCCCATACATCTGAGTGAACAACATCAAAAGGAGAACGAGCTTGTGACTGAGTACTGCTAGGGAAGGAAGAACGAACGTGTTTCCCAAGCTGACAAGACTCACAATCTAATGACTGCAGGTGGGACAAATGAGGAACCATGACTTTGAACTTCTTTAGACTTGGATGATCTAACCGACGATGAAGAAGACTTGGAGACTCTGTAGTAGAAGTGGAGGCAAGTGTAGATGAAGGCTGGATGGGCTGGAGGTAGTAAAGTCCATGTGACTCATATCCTGTACCAATCGTCCGCTTTGTACTCCGGTCCTGTATAACAAAATAATCATCATCAAAAGTTACAGAACATTTTAGACTTCGAGTCAGACGACTAACTGAAATTAAATTAAATGGGCAATTGGGAACAAGAAGAACATTGTCAAGGGGTAAGGATGGAAGAGGAGTGGCTTCACCAATGCCACTAGCTTTAACTTTTGATCCGTCGGCAACAGTAATATAATGTGGGGTGTTATGTTGGGATATTTTGGATAAAAGAGATGGGTTACAAGCCACGCAATCGGAAGCTCCAATGTCCAAAACCCAGGAGTCAACAGGTGATGATTGAGAGAAACAGACTGTAGAATTACCAGAATGAGCAACCGTTGCCGATGATGATGAAGCCTGACAAGCTTTGTACTGCAGGAATGCCTTATACTCCTCATCAGACAGAACATTTTGTTTAGTGTTTCTCTGTTCAGAATCATTAACCTGAGTCACATTTACTGGTTTCTCTGGAAAGCCATGAAGGGAATAACACTTGACTTCAGTATGACCAAGTCTCTTACAATAAGTGCACTGAGGACGTCCTCCAACGCGATCTCATCGACCACCCCCACGACCACGACCGCGTCCCCCACGACAGGCAAAATTAGAAATAAGAGCAGAAGATTCTATGTTAGTCTGAGATCCATTCCCTCCAGTTCCTTCCAATCCAGGAAGACGTATGAGACGCCTGATAAGATCCTCTGTTGAGGGAATGTCTGATGCAGAAAGAATGTTGCTCCGTCCTGACTCATACTTTTGATGGAGACCATGAAGAACATAGATCATACACACATTATCTAGTTTCTCAAGCATCTTCTTCGGGTCATTGTCGGTCACAAGGAGCTTGAACTCATTTACTGCAAACTGAGCTTTATTAGCATATGTCTGATGGTGTCTTCTGTCATCTGAAGGGTGGCTAAATTATGAATAACACCATAAAGACGCTGGATATCATTAGAATAAACATTTTTAGCCTTCTGCCAAATGTCATAACAAGTGGTGTATGAGCGATAATGGACCAATAAGGAGGGTTCAATAGATTGCCACAAAAGAGAGACCAACTGACAATCTGCTTGTTCCCAATCTTCATCTAAATCTTTACCAATATCTGCAGAATTCTTAGTGAGGTGATCTAAAAGCCTTTGCCCCATAAACCACATTTTTACTGATGCAGACCAATTCAAATAATTATCACCATTGAGTTTCTCTGTTGTAATAGAGGAATTACCGGAAAAAACATAAGACACAATGCTCTTACTTGAAGATCTAGACTTATTGTTGTCCGTAGACTTACTTTTGTCCCTATCCAATTGTTCTGAATCTGAACTCATCTTTGACAAAGGCGAAAATACCAACGTATGGAATGAACAGTGATGATGAACAGTACCGATCAACAGTAGCCGCAAACAGTACCACGTGAACAGTGCCGGTGAACAGTAACCGCGCAACGATGGCGGCTAGGGTTTTTTTTTTTTGGAACCAACGAGATGGCTAGGGTTTTTTTTTTGTTGAGAACTTTGCTAAGACCTATTGACTGTAGGCTCTAGATACCATGTTGAAATAAGAGATAGGACATTGGTTACGCAGTTCGGCCAATCTTTGCCTACGTCTGCGACTACAGAGCAGCTGTAGTTCCGTATTATTGATTGTATATTTCTATGTAATGAGTACAAGCACTAATGAGTTTAAATAGAGAAAACCTAACGGGCCTGGGCCGAATACATATAAAACTACTATTTACAACATATCTTAACAGGTGTAAAATGAAAAATTCTTTTAAAATAGATGGTATACACACAGATTTGGAAGCTAGAACCAATCTATTTTTATGTAACAAGGTACCTTGTTGGATGCTGAAACCAGGGTGAGCATTGGGATCAGTCATCAGTTCTTCCATCATCTTCTTTAATTTCTCATCCTCCGTCACTTCTTGTTGCACTTGCTGCACTTGCAACCATATAGGAAATGAAGTGATGCTCTTCAATTCACCTTCATCAAACATTCTGGACAAGGAATGAGTCGCCTTGTTCTCTGGCCCGGCCGTATAACAACCTCAAAATGGTATCCAAGAAGCTTATCCATCCAATTTTATTGGTCAGCCGTGGTTATTTGTTGTTGCAACAAATGCTTGAGACTTTTTTGATCGTCGGAATAAACCACAAAGTTTCTTCCCAAAAGGTAGGGTCTCCAATGTTGCACCGCCAATTCAAGCGCCATTAATTCCTTCTCATATGCTGATTTGGCTAAACTGTTTTTGGATAAGGCTTTGCTGAAATATGCAATTGGCCTTCTTTGTTGCATTGAAACATCCCCTACTCCCTTACCGGAAGCATCAGAAAACTTCACTGGCAAGGATTAACTAAAGAACTCATCACTGAAGGAAGTCTGTGAGACAAGATCTTAATTACAATCTTGTAGGAAACATTACAAAAACTAATTGGTCTAAAGTCTTTAATACTAGTGGCGGAATCCACTTTCGGAACGAGAGCAATCAAGGTTTCTCACCCTAGATGGTTCACAAACAACACTAAAAATGAAGTTGCAAAGAGAATCCCCCATAACCTGCCACTGCTTTTGAAAAATGCTGCTTGGAGACCATCTTTACCAGGAGCTTCCCATGTGGTTAACAATATTGAAAATATCACTCGTAGTAACTTCTTTATTTAGCATCTCAAGATCCCAGTTACTTAGAGAAGGAAAAGCCCCATTCAGCCAAGCTTTCTCATGAGGTTGATTCCCAATCCAATTCCCCTCTCTATCTTGCAACATCTCATAAGTATTCTTCCTTCTCCTAACAGCTGTAATCCGATGAAAATATCTAGTGTTCCTATCTCCCATAGAAAGCCATATCTATCAATGGGAAAAAGCTCTGTAATTTGGTTCACTGTACTTTTGAAATTCTGAAAGGTGTGAGAGTGATTTAGGTAACTAAGAAAATCTTTAGTAACTATTACTAAATTAAAAAACCAAGGGTATGAGAGTAATTTTCCCACCCACCCACAATATTTATTATAATTTATTATAAATATATATAAATATGTATTAAAAAAATAGCACCACCACCGGCGGCCGGTCGCCGGAGAGCCACCATGACCGCCGCCACCGGCCACCGCCGGCCGCTGGAGCTCCGACGCCGGCCGCCAGAGCTCCGCCGCCGGTTGCCGGTCACCACTTGCAACACCACATATATAAAATATTAATAAATAAAAATGTTTTTTTATTAATTGATGGTCAATAACCACAAATATGTATTCTGTGGTTGGTGGTCACCAACCACAGAATACATATTTGTGGTTATTGGAATCCAAAACACTAGTTGGATGTCATTAACCACAAATATGAAGTCTGTGGTTACTGGCCACTAACCACGCATATTTGTGGTTATTGGAAACCAAAACACTAGTACATATATATTAATTATATAAAATATTAATAAATAAAAATGTTTTTTTATTAATTGATGGTCAATAACCACAAATATGTATTCTGTGGTTGGTGGTCACCAACCACAGAATACATATTTGTGGTTATTGGAATCCAAAACACTAGTTGGATGTCATTAACCACAAATATGAAGTCTGTGGTTACTGGCCACTAACCACGCATATTTGTGGTTATTGGAAACCAAAACACTAGTTGGATGTCATTAACCACAAATATGAAGTCTATGGTTAGTGGCTAGTAACCACAGAATGCATATTTATGGTTAATGCCACCACCATGGCCCCACCAACCGTCATCGGTCGCCGGAGGTCCGCCGATCGTCGTCGTGCCGGCCGCCGGAGGTCCGACGGCCGGAGCTCCGGCCGCCGGTCGCCGGAAGTCCTCCGCCGGAGCTCCGGCCGCCGGTCACCGGAGGTCCTCTGCCGGAGCTCCGGTCGCCGGAGGTCCTCCGCCGGAGCTCCGGTCGCCGGCTGCCTGAGCTCCACCGCCGGCCGCCGGAGCTCCGCCGTCGGCCGCCACCTACAACCACCACATATATATTTATATTATATATAATATTTATATATATAATTAATAAATAAAAATATTTTTTTTATTAATTATTAATGAATTGTTGGGATGTGTAAAATTACATTGTTACCCTCTTTTATTCACAACCTTTGGATCAAATTTAATCAAAAAATACAAATCTAATGGTTAATACTAATTTAGTAATAAAAACTAAAGAAATCCTTAGTTATCTAAACCAAGCCCACCGTATTCATATCAACCATATAAAGAGAGTTTATTTTTCCTAGTGTTACTTGAAAATTGTGGTATATGGGTCTGTTAATTTCGTTTGCTACATTGACTAATTCACAAAGCATAAGTTTATTACTTGTAACAATGTGTCGATCTTTCTTTTGTTAGTAAATTTTTTAATCTGGTTAGGAAAGCTCATACTTTGTGCTGCTTTGTGTCATAGGAAGAACTGCGCCCATATTTCTCTCTACCAAATGTTTTGGATGGACTCTTTAATCTTGTAAAAACACTATTTGACGTTGAAATTGAGCCAGCTGATGGTCTAGCTCCGGTAATTGATTCCATTTTGTTAAGCTATGATTCTTGTACCATAAGAGCATCTATTTTGAATTTATTTACACATGTTTACTGTTATTCAGGTTTGGAATAATGATGTCAAGTTCTTTTGTGTTAAAGATTCTTCGGGCAGTCCAATTGCATACTTTTATTTTGATCCTTACAGTCGTCCTTCTGAAAAAAGACTAGGTGCATGGATGGGTGAAGTTGTTGGCCGTAGTCGTGTATTGTCACGTGATGGTACCTCAGCAAGGTTGCCTATTGCCTACATTGTGTGCAATCAAATACCTCCAATAGGAAACAAGCCAAGTCTAATGAAATTTCGTGAGGTAACCCCCATTTTACTCACTTTAATCTGAGAACAATTGTTATTTATTGAAAGGGATATACATCTTTATATATACAAGAAAAAAGTAATCAACATAATAAATACAGAATAAACTAACTAAGGAAACAATCAATCAAAAATATTTACAGAATCAATCAACGCTCCTCCTCAAACTAGAGCATATATGTCAAAAGCATCCAACTTGCTACCAAGAGATCCTTCAGCCAACCCCCCTTTCCATCAGGTCCAACTTTAACATTAAAAACCCATCGACATCCAATTGTAGATTTTCCAGAGGGGAAGAGGAACAAGAGTCCATGTCTTATTGGATTCTGAAGTTCCATCCTGGATCGGATAGTTCTTTCTGAACATTCTTAGGAATGGTAATAGAAGACAAAACTAAAACAAAAGCAGAGTGGCAAGGAGATAACCTGTGGTAGCTCAAAAAATTATAAATAGTATGAGGATTGATAGTGGACCATTTACCTTTACGAACTATAATGGGTTGGTCAAAAGAAGTGTCAGGTGGAACCGCAGCAGGAGAAGCGATTGAAGGAGGATCAGGGTCATGAAGATGAAGTGGAAGAGTGGGCTCTAGAGTTCTCAGACAACGACGCTCATAAGTGATACCAAACCATAGTCACGCAATTCACAGTTCACTTCGATACGTAGTACGGGTACGGGTACGCGGTTCACTACTTACAAAGAATTGGGTACGTGAGGGGTATACATAGTCGGTAAGCTTGGGTTCGTGAGAGTTCTAGAAAATATCATTAATAAAAAATTAAATATTTTTACGTGATTGTTAGCTTTTTCATTTTCATTATGTGGTATGAAAAGAAAAGATGGACGAGGATTGAAAATCGAAATGAATGTTTATTTCTTTCTATTTGGAAAGGTGGAATACATTTTTATTTAAATTATTTTATTCAATAATCTACTTTACTTAAAAATACATTAGCCTGCTTTTTCTAAGCTTAGAAAGTGGCGGGTTCTCTAGTGAAGGAGAATTCCAGAAGAAACAATCAACCTCTGTGTGTGTGGGGGGGGCTTGTTCTGTAATGTGAGGCACATCAAGAAGATGGACAGGTAATACGGGGAATTCGAGGTTTCGGGAAACGCAAAATAGGACATCTGCAGACACATGGAAACTGTAGAGAATAGAAATAGGAGATACGATATTGGTCACGCAGTTCGGCCAATCTTTGCCTACGTGTGCGACTACAAAGCAGTTGTAGTTCCGTCTTATTAATTGTATAATTGTGTAATTGTGTGTTGAGTACAAGCACTAATGAGTTTAAATAGAGAAAACCTAACGGGTCTGGGCCGAATACATATAAAACTACTATTTACAACATATCTTAACACTCCCCCTCAAGCTGGAGCGTATAGATTAACACTCCCCCTCAAGCTGGAGCGTATAGATTGTAGGCATCCAGCTTGTCACATATGTAAGTTATCCTTGGTCCCCGAAGAGCTTTTGTGAAGATGTCTCTCCTCGAGTCTTCGGATCGACTTGTTTTATTCATGATCTTACCCTGGGACTTGATAAATTGTCTGCTCGTGCAGTTAAGTGTGTCTTCCTTGGCTATTCAAGAGTTCAAAAAGGGTATCGATGCTACTGTCCCTTGTAGAGAATAGAAATAGGAGACACGATATTGGTCACGCAGTTCGGCCAATCTTTGCCTACGTCTGCGACTACAAAGCAGCTGTAGTTCCGTCTTATTAATTGTATAATTGTGTAATTGTGTGTTGAGTACAAGCACTAATGAGTTTAAATAGAGAAAACCTAACGGGCTTGGGCCGAATACATATAAAACTACTATTTACAACATATCTTAACACTCCCCCTCAAGCTGGAGCGTATAGATTAACACTCCCCCTCAAGCTGGAGCGTATAGATTGTAGGCATCCAGCTTGTCACATATGTAAGTTATCCTTGGTCCCCGAAGAGCTTTTGTGAAGATGTCTCTCCTCGAGTCTTCGGATCGACTTGTTTTATTCATGATCTTACCCTGGGACTTGATAAATTGTCTGCTCGTGCAGTTAAGTGTGTCTTCCTTGGCTATTCAAGAGTTCAAAAAGGGTATCGATGCTACTGTCCCTTGTAGAGAATAGAAATAGGAGACACGATATTGGTCACGCTGTTCGGCCAATCTTTGCCTACGTCTGCGACTACAAAGCAGCTGTAGTTCCGTCTTATTAATTGTATAATTGTGTAATTGTGTGTTGAGTACAAGCACTAATGAGTTTAAATAGAGAAAACCTAACGGGCTTGGGCCGAATACATATAAAACTACTATTTACAACATATCTTAACACTCCCCCTGACTGTTTGGGATCCATTGCCGCCAGATCCTTCTAGACCAGGAAGACGTATAAGGCGTCTGATAAGATCTTCTGTGGAGGGAATATCTGATGCAGAAAGAATGTTGCTTCGGAATGATTCATACTTTTGATTCACGCGGTTAGGATTTATATGTATTCGGCTCAGGCCCGTTAGGTTTTCTCTATTTAAACTCATTAGTGCTTGTACTCAACACACAATTACACAATTATACAATTAATAAGACGGAACTACAGCTGCTCTGTAGTCGCAGACGTAGGCAAAGATTGGCCGAACTGCGTGACCAATATCGTGTCTCCTATTTCTATTCTCTACAGAAACAATGCTTACTAGAACAATAACATCTATACCCCTTTTGAACCCGATAATACCCAAGAAAAACAATTAAAAGCCCGAGGAGACAATTTATCACAACCAAGAGTAAGATTATGTACAAAGCAGGTGGAACCAAATACACGTGGGGGAACAACGTAAAGTGGCTCTTGAGGAAACAAATTCCATACCTGGTTGGTCAATGTCTAGTTCCAAACATATCTGAAGTCTTTGTGTAGCCCATGGAAAAAAAAACACCATAAGATTGTCTAGTTTCTCTGTCATCTTCTTTACATGCTTATTGAACAACATCAACTTAACTTCCTCACAGACGGATTGCGCCTTATTTATATAGGAAGGCAAGTCAAAGCATAGTTATCAAAATCGAGATTCTACGCAAGATCGGGAGGGGGGTAGTGAAATCGGAAAACGTAAAATCGCAAGTAGAATCGGAAGATTCTACCCAAAAAAAAGTGTAGGAATTTGTAGAATCGCGAGAGGTTAACAAAATCGTAACTCGTAAAATCGCAAGTAAAATTGTAAGATTTTACAAAAATTTACATATTACTATAATAATACTATGTATAGACTAATAATAATACTAGAAAGGGGTATTTCTAGTGAAAAAGTGGGTGTGTTTAGAAAAAATAGTTAAAAGTGTTATTTACAAAGTTTTGGGCCAAGCCCATTACCTAACCCTATTTTTTCTAAACCCTAAGTTTGTGTCATTTCTTCCTACTCAGTAGCCGCACAACATTTCAGAACTTCTTCTATCTTCAGATCTTCTCTAAAACATGAAATTTCAGATCTTCTTCTTCTATCTTCTTCTCCTTCATGTTTGATTACAGAGGCGAATGTGAGAGGAGAGTGTTACGGTTTGTGAATTGCAGATCCAAATCAGAATTAGGGTTCAAATGTGTTAGATTGTGTAAAAAACGCAAACCGGGTCACGAACCCGACCCGTTTGCTCTGTTTTTAAACTTCGCCATTTCCGTACGATTTCTATCGTAAAATCGTTCCAAAATCGTAGAATCTTACGATTTCACCAAAAATCGCAAGATTTCGCAAATTTTTCGATTCTGCTTCAAAATCGAATCGTAGGGGGTGTGTAGAATCGTAAAATCGTGCGATTTTGCGATTTAAATCGCGATTTTGATAACTATGAGTCAAAGGTCAGACATCTATAATGTTGCCAAATTGGATCGTCTCATACAATCGTTTATTTCATTAGCATAAATTTTTTGCGCCTTCTTCCAAATCTCATGACATGTTCGATACGAACGAAAGTGTACCATCAACTTGGGCTCAACAGACTAGAGCAATAATTCCAAGAGTTAGTAGTCAGCCTTTTTCCATTCTTTTTTAGAAGCCATGATGTCACCTGCCTCCTTCTCAACATGATCAGACAATCCTTAACCCAAAAACCATGTTTCTAATCCATTACGCCAATCCAAATAATTTTTCTCATTCAACTTCTCTGAAGTGACAGAAGGAGATCCAAAAAGGGCAAAGGAAGTCAAACTTTTCCTCTTTGACTTAGTTTCCTTAGAAGTTTCTCCCATGATGAAGGAAGAACAGGTAAAAACACACAAACATAACTATGAAACACTGTTTTGTAAGAGAAAAACAACACAAGCCACTGTTTTACCAAGGAAAAATCAACAAAACCACAAAAACGGCCAAAAATCGCCTAAAACTTGAGACCCAACCAACCAAAGGTATCAAAACGAAGAGAGGAGAAGAAGGCGAACAAGCTAGAACAAACACCATTGAAAAAGGGGCCGTGGAAGGTGGCGTGTGGCCCTCACACGTCGAGAGACTGTCGCGTCTGTGGAGGGACGAGACGACACGTCTGAGGGTATACGGTGGCGCAGTTTCTCATACATGCAGATGGGCACCTTTTGAGATGACTGATGCGGAGCGTGTGGTGGTTGGTCTTTGGTGACAGCTCCGTTACGAACAAGGTGGCGCTCAAGCAGCTGAACCCTAAACCGAAAAACTGAAAAAAGAAAGGAGCTTGTGCTCAGGTACCAAATTAAATCTAAGAATAATTGTTGTTTATTGAAAGGGATATACATTTTTATATATACAAGAGAAACTGTAGAAAAGAGGAATCTGAATATATTATTTTTGAAAAAAAATGTGTATGAGTACAAAACACTAATCAGTTTAAATAGGCACAACTTAAACCTAACGGGCCTTTCTAAATGGGCCGGACTAATAATATAATTACAATATTTACAACACTCCCCCTCAAGCTGGTGAATGGATATCTATCATTTCCAGCTTGCATGTAAGATCTTGAAATCGCTCAATGGGAAGTCCCTTAGTGAACACATCTGCCAGTTGAAGCCCCGTAGGGATGTATGATGTAGCTATAAGCCCACTATCCAACTTCTCTTTGATGAAGTGCCGGTCAATCTCTATGTGCTTTGTTCTGTCATGTTGAACCGGATTATGTGCAATGCTAATGGCTGACTTGTTATCACAAAGTAGCTTAATTGGGGCTTCGTATCTTATCTTGAGGTCATCTAGTATGATTTTCTTCCAAAGTAACTCACAAACTCCTTGGGCCATAGCTCGAAATTCTGCCTCTGCACTTGACCTTGCAACTACATTCTGCTTCTTGCTTCTCCATGACACCAAGTTTCCTCCTAAAAAGATGCAATACCCGGAAGTAGACCTTCTATCCACAATCGAACCTGCATAGTCTGAATTTGTATAACCTTCCATGAGAAGTTTCCCATTCTTCTTGAACAACAGTCCTCTTCCTGGACTTTTCTTTAAATACTGGAGGATTCTATCAACTGCTGTAGATGTCTTTCTCGTGGATCATGCATGAATTGACTCACCACACTGACTGCATATGCTATATCTGGCCTGGTGTGGGATAGGTATATGAGCTTCCCCACAAGTCTCTGATACTGGGACTTTTCTACTTGTGGGAATTCCTCATCACTTCCAATTTTGTGATTTTGCTCAATAGGGGCCCCAGCAGGTTTGCAACCCAATTTACCTGTTTCCTTAAGAAGGTCAAGAACATATTTCCTTTGAGAGATAAATATACCTTGCTTAGAATAAGCAACCTCAATCCCAAGAAAGTATTTTAGCTTCCCGAGATCTTTCATTTCAAATTGAGCTGCCAACTTCTTTTTGAGAGACTGTTTTTCAAGTTCATCATCACCCGCAACGATCATATCATCTACATAAACCAGAAGTAATGTAACTTTCCCATTCTGAGAGTGCTTTATAAAGAGAGTGTGGTCACCTTGGCTCTGCCTATACCCCAAGGACACCATAACGTGAGAGAACCTTCAAAACCAAGCACGGGGTGACTGTTTGAGACCATATAAAGCCTTCTTCAATCTGCACACCTTATTTTCTCCATTAGTGGTCCCATATCCGGGTGGAATCTCCATGTACACTTCTTCCTCTAGATTTCCATGTAAAAAAGCATTTTTAACATCAAATTGATGCATCTCCCAACCAAAGTGTGCTGCCAACGAAAGTATGATCCTTACTGTATTCATTTTTGCCACTGGAGCAAATGTCTCCTCATAGTCAATCCCATAAGTCTGAGAATACCCCTTTGCCACCAATCTTGCCTTGTATCTATCCACTGTACCATCTGATTGATATTTAGTGGTGTATATCCGCCTACAACCCACTGCCTTCTTGTCAGTTGGTCTCTCCACAATCTCCCAAGTATCATTCTTCTCTAATGCCCCCATTTCTTCATTCATGGCTTGAACCCAACTCTCATCCTTTAAGGCTTCTTGTACTGATGTAGGGATTCTAATAGAATCAATAGCTGAAATAAAGCTCTGGTGCTGCACAGAAAGGTTTTTTGTGGATACAAATTGAGATATGGGATATTTGGCACATGATCTTTTTTCTTTTCTCAAGGCAATTGGTAAGTCATCTGGGTTAGATTCAAGGGAAGGATTATTTAAATTATCTGAGTTAGGTTCAGGGGTAGAATTACTTACCTCAGGTTCAGATGATTGGACATGTTGTTGGACCATGTCGGGTTTATTTCTCCGCTGATATTGCTTTCCAAAGAGTCGGTCATCAGCATCCTGGTCATCACCTTGCACGGGCTCTGATGTTGGTTCAGGTTCTTTGTCATCCTCATTTGGTGTGGAGTTATGCAAAGAAGGAAATGGTGACAACTCAAGGAACTCAGATGTTGACTCAAGAGACTCGGCTTCTAGGTTTTTCTCCCATACGCTTCACCACCTTCGAAAACTGGAATCTCAAGTTTTCTACCTCGATAGCGATGACGAGGTTTACGACTCTCCTCGTTGTTCGATTCAGTGCTATCAGACGAGTTCTCTGCTTCTCCTTCTTCGTCATTCACCACTGTACTACTTCCATCGCGCCGGCGTCGTCGTTTCTTCTGCAATCGGAGCTCCAATCGTTCCATCCACTCTCGCAAGTCAGTGCGAAGCTCAGTGTTGTTCGTGCGAACTTCCAGAGAGAGTTCTTCAAATCTCTGCTCGAGTCTCTCTTGTCGCTCCTCCATTGAAGTTTTCTTCACCATTGTTAAGCTCCGATGATACTAGACCTTTGATACCAACGATAGGAATTGAATGAAACAGTAAAAGATAGAACCAAATGTGGATATAGTATTAGTATATTCCTCTGAATTCAGTGTGAAATTACAGAGAATCATACATGAAAATAAGGGGAAAAAAGTGATATAACAAAGTGCAGTACTCTATGACAGAAACTGTACTCCCAGCCTTAGCCCAATCAAGCCAAATCTTTGCCTAAAGAACATTCTCTCTCCTGCTCTACTTTTATTCACTCCTCAGCAGCTATCATGCATGAGGTGAGGCACGCACACACACACACTGCCAACTCATCAGGTTGGTTACAAAAGATTCCTCCCACTACTTTGGAACAATTCCCTTCTTACCCCTCCTAGTGTAAACTTTATCAAAGGTCTTCTTTTTCACTGAAGTACCTATATTCTCATCATTGGACTTCCGTGCGATTTAGGAAACTAAGATGCAGGTTATCTCTGAAAGCCTCTGTCAATATCCATGGGTGAATGTTGATGTTGGTCGGTGCTGGCCTGCGTCACTAGGGGAAGTGGCAGTATTCTCTCATTTTAGGAGTGCAGAGGCTTTGGTGTTTCGTGATTAACGTGTATTCAAAGTGTCGTTTTGTGGCTAAACAAGTCTTTGGGAAGGTACCTTTATGTCCAAGAGAGGGTTTGGAAGGAGTCTTTGGTGTGTTATCGGAGAGTTTAATTTGTTTGAGGCTGATTCGTCGCAGCGGCAGAAATGCTGTTTATGGACACCCGGTTGTCGGGATCGATCCCCACTGGGTGTTGAACTTTGGTTTTTCCATTTATGTGTGTGTTAGGTCATGACACTTGCCAGTCCGACCATCAGACCAAAAAAAAACTTTGTTTGAAACCAAAGGGTGCGACAGGGCATTTCAGAAAGGGGGTCTTTAACTGGATCCATTGAAGTGGGAAAGTTTCGGGGTTTCCTAGAAGATCGGCACTCACATGACCTTTTATTGGGATGGAGGTTTCATGGGTTAGACCTAAAGGTGCGACGGTGAATAGGCTAATTCGTATTCTAGTATCAAAGGAGTGGACCGATACCTTGGATATTGTCTCTCTTTGGGCTCTCTCGTGGATGTCTCAGACCACTGTCATCTCGTCGTGCAATATGACTCTCATAGTTGGGTCTGAAATCTTTTTAGTTTAATAATCATTGATTAAATCATGAAGGATTTGAAGCGACTAAATTACACAAGGTGGGGGTTTGAATTGTGTGCACTTTTAAAATTTGAGACCTGAAACCTTCTTAAAGTAATATTAACAAGATAAACTTGAATATGAGAAGGTTAGAAATAAATAAGCTCACACAGAATTATAACTTGACTAATGATGAAAAACATAAATGATTAATAGTAACTTAAGCTTGCAAGATGTGGGTAAGCTTTAAACTGATTTTAGAGTAGTTACTTTGATTACTTAGTTAAAGCAGTTTTGAGTAGGTTGGATAAACGAATCTTCTCTTGGTTTGAAAAATAACAAGTTATAACAAGTGATCAAAGAGTAAGGAAAGTAAGTAAGTGACACAGTAGTGTTATAGAGGTTCACCAAATTCTTGGCTACATCCTCTCTCCACTTTCCTTGTGAGTATTTTCACTATTTCCCAAATAGTTATTTACATTTGTTTTTGATGAAACACAAAAGATTTTCACAACACTTGCTTTTGATCACACACAAAAGACTAAGTGTACTCTTACAGCTTCACCCAGCTGTTTCCACCTTTTAGAAAACTCTCTACTAGTTTCCTAAAAGTCTCTCTATCAAGTAAGGTCAACACCAACACTCACCTCTCTCTAGGTAGTTTGATGGAGTGTTACAAGATAGTGTTTACAATAAGGGGTTTTGAGATGCTTAAGAGCTTGAAAATAAACTAAACAAAGTGTATACAATGATGCTTATCTAGCTAACACACTCAACAAAAGAATCCCAGAAAATAAACTTTAGAAGCTTTGAGTGTGGGATGAGAAGGTTACTTAAGAAGCTTGAACTTGAGAAGGTTCCAATAAAATCTCATACTTTGTAAAGGTTATCGGTTGTGCATGACGCCTCTTTTTTAAGAGACTCCCATTGTGGGGTAATCTATTTTAGAGATAGATCATTCCTGATGTCCAGGACACTGTGTGTCCTATGCGGGGACTATTAGGAAGAAGGACATCTTTTTCTGGGATGCGATTTCTCGGCCAAGATCTGGAATTCTATTTTTAAGTGGTTAGGGGTAAGGTTGGCGTTACCATCAGATCTCCGGGCTATGTTCTCTTTACTTTATCGAAGTGTCTTCTCAACCTGGATGAGGAAAGGACTGATTTTGGTTTGGTATGCTGACTATGCTCCTCTGGGCAATCTGGAAAACCAAGAATAATGGCATAATTTTTTCAAACAGAATCTTTGATTCCTCAGAGTCTTTTTTTTACACAACTCTTCATAGACATTATTTGTATTTAAAAGTTATTTATGAAAATGTCCCTGCCCTTAGCTGGAGTCTGATTTATTGTTAGAGAGATGTCGCATGGGTTCCACTTGTTGGTATTTGACTAGTAATATGGAATATCTTCCTGATTCTACTAAAAAAGTCATTCTACAAACAAAATGTTCCATTTACCTTCCACTTGTTGGTATTTAGACAAATTTATGGTAACAATTCTATTTGTTCCTGTTAAGATATGTTGTAAATAGTAGTTTTATATGTATTCGGCCCAGGCCCGTTAGGTTTCCTCTATTTAAACTCATTAGTGCTTGTACTGTTTACACAGAAATATACAATCAATAATACGGAACTACAGCTGCTCTGTAGTCGCAGACGTAGGCAAAGATTGGCCAAACTGCGTAACCAATGTCCTGTCTCCTATTTCAACATGGTATCTAGAGCCTACAGTCAATAGGTCTTAGCAAAGTTCTCAAAAAACCCTAGCCGTCTCATTGGTTCCAAAAAAAAAAAAGCGGCATCG
Source organism: Astragalus glycyphyllos (assembly GCA_963573325.1). Taxonomy (NCBI): domain Eukaryota; kingdom Viridiplantae; phylum Streptophyta; class Magnoliopsida; order Fabales; family Fabaceae; genus Astragalus; species Astragalus glycyphyllos. Next base: position 76,021,563 of record OY754308.1, read on the forward strand.
TTGAACGGTTACTGTTCACCGGCACTGTTCATCGTTCGTGGTACTGTTCATCGTTCGCGGTACTGTTCATCATTCGTGGTACTGTTCATCGCGCTGTTCATCGTACTGTTCACTCCATACGTTGGTATATTTCGTCTTTGTCAAATATGAGTTCAGATTCAGAACAATTGGATAGGGACAAAAGTAAGTCTAATGACAACAATAAGTCTGGATCTTCAAGTAAAAGCATTGTGTCTTATGTTTTCTCCGGTAATCCCTCTATTATAACAGATAAACTCAATGGGGATAATTATTTGAAGTGGTCTACATCAGTAAAAATGTGGTTTATGGGGCAAAGGCTTTTAGACCACCTCACTAAGAATTCAACAGATATTGGTAAAGATTTGGGTGAAGATTGGGAACAAGCAGATTGTCAGTTGGTCTCTCTTTTGTGGCAATCTATTGAACCCTCCTTGCTGGTCCATTATCGCTCATACACCACTTGTTATGACATTTGGCAGAAGGCTAAAAATGTTTATTCTAATGATATCCAGCGTCTTTATGGTGTTATTCATAATTTAGCCACCCTTCAGATGACAGAAGACAACATCATGACATATGCTAATAAAGCTCAGTCTGCAGTAAATGAGTTCAAGCTCCTTGTGATCGACAATGACCCAAAAAAGATGCTTGAGAAACTAGATAATGTGTGTATGATCTATGTTCTTCATGGTCTCCATCAAAAATATGAGTCAGTACGGAGCAACATTCTTTTTGCATCAGACATTCCCTCAACAGAGGATCTGATCAGGCGTCTCATACGTCTTCCTGGATTGGAAGGAACTGGAGGGAATGGATCTCAGACTAATATAGAATCTTCTGCTCTTGTTTCTAATTTTGCAGGTCGTGGGGGACGCGGTCGTGGTCGTGGGGGTGGTCGAGGAGGTCGTGTTGGAGGACGTCCTCAGTGCACTTATTGTAAGAGACTTGGTCATATTGAAGACAAGTGTTATTCCCTTCATGGCTTTCCAGAGAAACCAGTAAATGTGACTCAGGTTAATGATTCTGAACAGAGAAACACTAAACAAAATGTTATTTCTGATGAGGAGTATAAGGCATTCCTGCAGTATAAAGCTTCCCAGGCTTCATCATCATCGGCAACGGTTGCTCATTCTGGTAATTCTACAGTCTGTTTCTCTCAGTCATCACCTGTTGACTCCTGGGTTATGGACACTGGAGCTTCCGATTGCGTGGCTGGTAATCCATCTCTTTTATCCAAAATATCTCAACCTAACACCCCACATTATATTACTGTTGCCGACGGATCAAAAGTTAAAGCTAGTGGCATTGGTGAAGCCACTCCTCTTCCATCCTTACCCCTTGACAATGTTCTTCTTGTTCCCAATTGCCCATTTAATTTAATTTCAGTTAGTCGTCTGACTCGAAGTCTAAAATGTTCTGTAACTTTTGATGATGATTATTTTGTTATACAGGACCGGAGTACAAAGCGGACGATTGGTACAGGATATGAGTCACATGGACTTTACTACCTCCAGCCCATCCAACTTCATCTACACTTGCCTCCACTTCTACTACAGAGTCTCCAAGTCTTCTTCACCGTCGGTTAGGTCATCCAAGTCTCAAGAAGTTCAAAGTCATGGTTCCTCATTTGTCCCACTTGCAGTCATTAGATTGTGAGTCTTGTCAGCTTGGGAAACACGCTCGTTCTTCCTTCCCTAGTAGTACTCAGTCACAAGCTCGTTCTCCTTTTCATGTTGTCACTCATCTCAATTCCGTTAAGGATACTTCTGAGCTACGATCAGCCATTCAAGATGTGCAGGTTTTTTTTTTCTTTTTCTTGTTTTTGCCTTTTGTTTTGGTGTTTTTTTTTCCTAAACGGAGTGGCAAATGCCACTTGAAACTCAGACACACAACTATGAGGTCTCGGGTTCGAATCCAGGACATAGTATCCAGCCTAACATTATCGCCATCTGCGAGTTGAGCTAGGCCTTGCAATTGTTCATTTCTCGATTTTTTTGACTGGTTAGATATAATGACAAATAAACACCGTATGCATGTGGCTGAAATTGTAATATAGCAGTGGCGACTTTCAATTTTTTTTATGTGGGTGGAAGTGTTATTTTTATGAATTGTGCTAATTGTTTATGTGCATTTGAGATGGAGGTAAAAAAATTTTAGAGTGAGTATCCAAATTGGTCCCTCACATAAAATATGGAGACCAATTTATTCCCTAACAAATGAAAAATACTAATTTGGTTTTTAGCAAACTTAAAATGTGGATCAAATTTGTCCTTCTGAGATATTTTTTAGAGACTTTTTAGTCCCTATTAGGGACAAAATTGACCCACATTTCATTTCTTAGGGACTAAAGTAGTAATTTTATTTCTCGGAGACCAAATTGGTCTCCAATTTTTTTGTCAGGACCAATTTGAGTATTTGCTCAAAATTTTATGTGAATTGGTTTATTTGCTACTCTTTTTAACCCATGCCTATGCACTATCTGAGCCACATTGCAAGGTGTTATTGTATTGCTTTGTTCCCTTAGGCCATATCTGTATTTCTCTTGTGAATTGCAATTATGAGTCCATTCGGTAATTTTGTATTACTAATAAGGATTGCTTTATATTTTTAGGAAGATATAGTTAAGTTTGAGCTTAGACTGGGGCAAAGCAAACCCATTTATAATGCATTCAATGCCATTCAAGAGTCTTCTGATTGGCACGCGCTTAGTGATGCTCGCAAACGGATTGTTGAAAGTATGTTTCAAAATATCTTCTGGTTATGTTGTTCTTGTAATATGTTGTTTCATTTTTTTATATTGGCATGTTTTATTTTTTCTGTATTACAAAATATCACTTAGTTATGTTGTTCTTGTGATATCTTTTGCTTTGGGTTGCATTCTAATGCCGCTTCTCAGCTTCTGGATTTTTATTTAGAAAGATTGAGATTCGTGACGTAGTCCGCCAAGAGAGGTTGGATGATAGGAATTGAATGAAACAGTAAAAGATAGAACCAAATGTGGAAATAGTATTAGTATATTCCTCTGAATTCAGTGTGAAATTACAGAGAATCATACATGAAAATAAGGGAAAAAAAGTGATATAACAAAGTGCAGTACTCTATGACAGAGAAACTGTACTCCCAGCCCTAGCCCAATCAAGCCAAATCTTGCCTAAAGAACATTCTCTCTCCTGCTCTACTTTTATTCACTCCTCAGCAGCTATCATGCATGAGGTGAGGCACGCACACACACACTGCCAACTCATCAGGTTGGTTACAAAAGATTCCTCCCACCAAGGTAGTTAAACACTAGATTTTACGCATGATCGGAAAGGAGAGGTAAACTTGCAAAATCCTAAAATCGTAACACTAATCGTAAGATTATACAAATTTAGAAAACTAATTTATACACACTTAATAAAGCCATATATATGCATATAAAAGAGCAAAAGTAAGATAAATAGAACAGTGGAAGCAGTCCCACGCTCAACAGTAGCTGTAGCAGTAACATTTGGTGAAGCCATAAGTGAAATAGAAGAAGAGGGAGAGAGTTTCTGCGTTTTTTCTTTTCTGAACAGAGAGGGAGAGAGTTTCTGCGTTTTTTGACAGAGAATTGAAGAGAGAATTCGTGGGTTGAGGGGGAGAGTCTCTATTCTATTTATAATTTAAGTTTTTGAAGAGATAAGTTACTGAGTTACCACTCTAATAAGTAATAGAATTAAGTATTTACCTGTTTTCAATAAAACACCTCTGTTTTCAATATAAAATTTGTTTTTTCCAAGGCCAATAAATGGCCAGAACCGTTGGAGCCTGAAACCCTAAAACAGAGCCTGAAACGGGTCATCTTCCTAACCGGGTCACCTTCTTCTTAACCCGAAAAACAGAGCCTGAAACCCTAACACAGAAACGCAACTGAATCGCAGATAACACGATTAAACGATTTTAAGCGGCGATTCCACGAGATTCTACTAGAACATGATTTTAGGCATGCTCTGAATCGTTTTTGGCTGGTGAAATCGCGATTTTTGTGCGATTTTACGTCCCAAAACGCGATTTTGACTACCAGGCCTCCCACTACTTTGGAACAATTCCCTTGTTACCCCTCCTAGTGTAAACTTTATCGAAGGTCTTCTTTTTCACTGAAGTACCTATATTCTCATCAATACTCCCTCCTTCGAAATTCACCTTGTCCTCAAGGTGGAATTCAAGAAATTGATCTTTCATGGCTTGCATGCTCTCCCACGAATTCTCAAACTCTGGCAGATTCTTCCATTTGACTAGCACTTCTAACTCACCCTCCTGGTTCTTCCTTACTGCCAATATTTCAGCTGGTGTGACATTCAATTCCCAGTTCTCATTAAGACAGGCAGGTAGTGGTTGTGCAGTAACTTCAGCTGCTATGGCTTTCTTCAACAATGAAACATGAAACACTGGGTGTACTCTGCTGTCAGGTGGTAACTGTAGCTTATAAGCTACTGCTCCAATTCTTTCTAGTACAGTAAAAGGACCATAAAACCTGGGACTCAGTTTCTGGTTAAGTCTCTTGGCCAATTGCTTGAGTTTGTAAGGTTGTATCTTCAAATACACTAAGTCACCAACTTCAAAATTCACCTCTCTTTTGGTCTTGTCAGCCATCTGTTTCATTATGTTTTGAGCCCTACTCAATTGTTCCCTCATTTCCCTTAACAGTTCATTCCTCTCCTGAGTCATCTGCTGAACTTCATCCACAGTTACTCTAGCATCATCACCTCTTACTAGAACTGGTGGAGGTCTCCCATATAAGGCTTCAAATGGGGACATTTTCAGGGAAGAGTGATAATTGGTGTTATACCAATACTCAGCCCATGCTAGCCATTTAGGCCACTGTTTTGGTCTACTCCCAGTCAAACACCTCAAGTAAGTCTCCACACATCTATTTACTACCTCAGTCTGCCCATCTGTCTGAGGGTGATAGGCTGAACTCAACTTCAATTTCGTGCCAGCTGAGTGAAACAATTCGGTCCAGAAAGAGCTAATAAAGACTCTATCTCTGTCAGAAACTATGGATGCAGGAAATCCATGAAGCTTAACAATTTCTTTCACAAAAATCTGAGCCACATCTTTGGCTGTATAAGGGTGAGCCAAAGCTATAAAGTGAGCATATTTTGTTAGCCTATCCACCACAACAAATATGGTATCCATACCCATAGCTTTGGGAAGTCCTCCCACAAAGTCCATAGATATATCACTCCAAACTTGAGTTGGTATAGGAAGTGGTTGCAATAAACCCCCTGGAGACAAAGCCTGATACTTATTTCTCTGACAAACTTCACAAGCCCATACATGATGTTGAATGCTTTTCCTCATTCCTTCCCAATAAACCACTCCAGCAATTCTTTTATAAGTCCTGAGTACCCCAGAATGACCTCCACAGGCAGTATTATGAAACTCTTCCAGTATTCTAGTAATTCTTGGAGAGTTTTTAGGAATGACTAACCTCCCTTTGTAATACAATCTTCCATTAACCAGAGTATATCCTTCATGTGTGCCTGTGGCAGCTACCAAGTCCTGGACAATCTGCTTTAGAGTCTCATCTGACTGTATTTCTTCTTCTAGTCCCTCCCATTCTTGGCATTGAATGGTAGATAAAGCACTATACTGCAGTCTCCTTGAAAGAGCATCTGCTGCTTTATTCTCTATTCCAGGCTTGTACTTGATGTCAAAATCGTATCCCAGTAACTTGGTAATCCACTTTTGTTGCTCTTCTCCCATCATCTTTTGGTCAGTCAAAAATCTAAGGCTCCTCTGATCAGTGTGTACTGTGAAATGTCTTCCCAATAAGTAGTGTCTCCATTGCTGCACTGCTATCACAATAGCCATCAACTCTCTCTCATACACAGATTTATTCTGTGCTCTATTTGACAGTATGTGGCTCATGTAAGCAACTGGTCTCTTCTCTTGCATTAATACTGCTCCTATTCCCTTCCCCGAGGCATCAGTTTCCACTACAAATTCCTTATTGAAATCAAGTACTGCTAACACAGGCAGAGTAGTCATTGCTCTTTTTAACTCATCAAATGCTTCTTGAGCTTCCTCTGACCAAGCAAATCTGTCCTTCTTTAACTGTTGAGTCAGTGGCCATGCTACCATAATTCTTCACAAATCTCCTATAGTAACCTGTGAGCCCAAGAAATCCCTTCAATCCCTTAACATCTTTAGGAATTGGCCAGCTAGTCATAGCATGAATCTTTGCAGGGTCTGCTGCTACCCCTTGCTGAGAGATGATGTGGCCCAAATACTCAATTTGAGCTTGAGCAAAAGTGCACTTCTTCTTGTTTGCAAACAACTTATGAGACCTCAGAATCTCCAATACTTTGCACTAGTGTTCTTGATGACTAGCCATGTCTGGGCTATACACCAGGATGTCATCAAAAAAGACTAGAACAAATTTTCTCATCATAGGCTTTAGTATCTTGTTCATAAGGGCTTGGAAGGTTGATGGTGCATTTGTGAGTCCAAAAGGCATCACTAGATATTCATAGTGTCCTTCATGAGTCCTGAAGGCTGTCTTATGTATATCTTCCTCCCTCATCCTGATTTGATGGTAACCAGACTTCAAATCTAACTTTGAAAATACAGCAGCAGAACCAATCTCATCTAGTAATTCATCTATGATTGGTATAGGAAATTTATCAGCCACAGTATGCTTATTCAAGGCTCTGTAATCAATACAGAATCTCCACCCTCCATCTTTCTTTTTCACTAGTAACACAGGGCTAGAGAAAGGGCTGATGCTTGGTCTTATAATACCAACAGTTAACATCTCATCAACAATCTTTTCAATCTCATCTTTCTGGTAGTGGGGGTACCTGTAAGGACGAATGTTGGGAATGACAGCATCAGATTTCAGGTTGATAGCATGGTCCTGTTCTCTATGGGGAGGTAACCCTGTAGGTGCTTCAAATACATCTGCATATGTCTCTAAGATCTGCATAATTTCCTGCCTCTCTGGTTCTGTTCTGCACTGATCCTGCATGTGATACAAATGAATCAAGTATCCTTCATCCTCCTGTTTCAGTGCCTTCACCATGGTCTTCAATGAAGCCTGGTGCTTACTCAAAGAAGGCTCTCCTTTTATCTTAAACTTCTGTCCTCCTCCCTTCCGTTTAATCACCAAGTTCTTAAAATTAGCTTTAATGTCCCCCAAACTTGCAAGCCAATCCATCCCTAACACCAAGTCAGTTCCTGCCAGAGACATTAGGAAGAAATTCTGGGCAAAAGCAATACCCTGCACCTCCACTCTGAGATCAATACACACACCTCTGTGGGATAACTTCTCACCATTCCCTATCTCAATTGTGTACTCAGCAGTATCCTCCAATGAAGTTGAAGCTCCTTCACTAATTTCTGAGAGATGAAATTAGTAGAGGCTCCAAAATCTATCAATATAAGCACCTCCCTGCCATTAATAACCCCCCAAACTTTGAAAGACTGGTTTGAGGTTAGCCCTTGTGAGCTTTTGAGAGACAATAACAGAGTCTTCAACTCTGCAACAACTTCAGGGATTTCCTCCTCTGCTCCCTCAACCTCCTCTGCTTCCTCCTCTCCATCTTCATCAATGAGCATCACTCTGTAATGCTTCATTTTACAGATGTGATCTCTTCCCCATCTCTCCCCACACTTAAACAGAGTCCCTTTTTACTGAGATCTCTCAACTCCTCCTGAGACAAGTTCCTCCTCTCCCCTTGTTTCTTCTCCGTGCTTACACCCTGCGACTTACTCCCATTAGTGCCTCCACTGCTTCCCCCAGTGTCAAACTTGGGCTTAGCAATGAAAACTCTGTTTCTACCCGCTTCGTGACCCGATCCAGGCGCACCGGGTTTCCATTTAGAACCATCATTCTTTTTATCTCCTTCATCTTTGAGAGCTTTGTTTTGTTCTTCAATGAGCAACGCGCGGTCCATCATCGCATTCAAGCCACGCGTATTGTGCAATTTAGCTCCGTTTGGATTTCCTCGCGTAACCCGTTTAAGAAAATACTCTCCAACATTCCTCTTTCACTTCGTTTCAACGGCTCCATTAGCATCTCAAACTGCTCCCTGTACTCCATAACAGTCCCTGTCTGCTTCACGTTCAAAATGGGTCCTAACGGGTTTCGCACCAACCCGGGTTGGAATCTCCGGATCACAGCTTGTTTAAACTCTTCCCAACTAGGCTCTGGGTGTTGCTCCTCCCACCAATGGTACCAGTTTAGAGCTCTCCCATCTAAGGCGATTACAACAGCCTCCAGCATTTCTTCTTCCTCAACGCCATTGATTTTGAAATAGCGTTCCACCTGGACTAACCACCCATACGCTTCACCACCTTCGAAAACTGGAATCTCAAGTTTTCTACCTCGATAGCGATGACGAGGTTTACGACTCTCCTCGTTGTTCGATTCAGTGCTATCAGACGAGTTCTCTGCTTCTCCTTCTTCGTCATTCACCACTGTACTACTTCCATCGCGCCGGCGTCGTCGTTTCTTCTGCAATCGGAGCTCCAATCGTTCCATCCACTCTCGCAAGTCAGTGCGAAGCTCAGTGTTGTTCGTGCGAACTTCCAGAGAGAGTTCTTCAAATCTCTGCTCGAGTCTCTCTTGTCGCTCCTCCATTGAAGTTTTCTTCACCATTGTTAAGCTCCGATGATACTAGACCTTTGATACCAACGATAGGAATTGAATGAAACAGTAAAAGATAGAACCAAATGTGGATATAGTATTAGTATATTCCTCTGAATTCAGTGTGAAATTACAGAGAATCATACATGAAAATAAGGGGAAAAAAGTGATATAACAAAGTGCAGTACTCTATGACAGAAACTGTACTCCCAGCCTTAGCCCAATCAAGCCAAATCTTTGCCTAAAGAACATTCTCTCTCCTGCTCTACTTTTATTCACTCCTCAGCAGCTATCATGCATGAGGTGAGGCACGCACACACACACACTGCCAACTCATCAGGTTGGTTACAAAAGATTCCTCCCACTACTTTGGAACAATTCCCTTCTTACCCCTCCTAGTGTAAACTTTATCAAAGGTCTTCTTTTTCACTGAAGTACCTATATTCTCATCATTGGACTTCCGTGCGATTTAGGAAACTAAGATGCAGGTTATCTCTGAAAGCCTCTGTCAATATCCATGGGTGAATGTTGATGTTGGTCGGTGCTGGCCTGCGTCACTAGGGGAAGTGGCAGTATTCTCTCATTTTAGGAGTGCAGAGGCTTTGGTGTTTCGTGATTAACGTGTATTCAAAGTGTCGTTTTGTGGCTAAACAAGTCTTTGGGAAGGTACCTTTATGTCCAAGAGAGGGTTTGGAAGGAGTCTTTGGTGTGTTATCGGAGAGTTTAATTTGTTTGAGGCTGATTCGTCGCAGCGGCAGAAATGCTGTTTATGGACACCCGGTTGTCGGGATCGATCCCCACTGGGTGTTGAACTTTGGTTTTTCCATTTATGTGTGTGTTAGGTCATGACACTTGCCAGTCCGACCATCAGACCAAAAAAAAACTTTGTTTGAAACCAAAGGGTGCGACAGGGCATTTCAGAAAGGGGGTCTTTAACTGGATCCATTGAAGTGGGAAAGTTTCGGGGTTTCCTAGAAGATCGGCACTCACATGACCTTTTATTGGGATGGAGGTTTCATGGGTTAGACCTAAAGGTACGACGGTGAATAGGCTAATTCGTATTCTAGTATCAAAGGAGTGGACCGATACCTTGGATATTGTCTCTCTTTGGGCTCTCTCGTGGATGTCTCAGACCACTGTCATCTCGTCGTGCAATATGACTCTCATAGTTGGGTCTGAAATCTTTTTAGTTTAATAATCATTGATTAAATCATGAAGGATTTGAAGCGACTAAATTACACAAGGTGGGGGTTTGAATTGTGTGCACTTTTAAAATTTGAGACCTGAAACCTTCTTAAAGTAATATTAACAAGATAAACTTGAATATGAGAAGGTTAGAAATAAATAAGCTCACAGAATTATAACTTGACTAATGATGAAAAACATAAATGATTAATAGTAACTTAAGCTTGCAAGATGTGGGTAAGCTTTAAACTGATTTTAGAGTAGTTACTTTGATTACTTAGTTAAAGCAGTTTTGAGTAGGTTGGATAAACGAATCTTCTCTTGGTTTGAAAAATAACAAGTTATAACAAGTGATCAAAGAGTAAGGAAAGTAAGTAAGTGACACAGTAGTGTTATAGAGGTTCACCAAATTCTTGGCTACATCCTCTCTCCACTTTCCTTGTGAGTATTTTCACTATTTCCCAAATAGTTATTTACATTTGTTTTTGATGAAACACAAAAGATTTTCACAACACTTGCTTTTGATCACACACAAAAGACTAAGTGTACTCTTACAGCTTCACCCAGCTGTTTCCACCTTTTAGAAAACTCTCTACTAGTTTCCTAAAAGTCTCTCTATCAAGTAAGGTCAACACCAACACTCACCTCTCTCTAGGTAGTTTGATGGAGTGTTACAAGATAGTGTTTACAATAAGGGGTTTTGAGATGCTTAAGAGCTTGAAAATAAACTAAACAAAGTGTATACAATGATGCTTATCTAGCTAACACACTCAACAAAAGAATCCCAGAAAATAAACTTTAGAAGCTTTGAGTGTGGGATGAGAAGGTTACTTAAGAAGCTTGAACTTGAGAAGGTTCCAATAAAATCTCATACTTTGTAAAGGTTATCGGTTGTGCATGACGCCTCTTTTTTAAGAGACTCCCATTGTGGGGTAATCTATTTTAGAGATAGATCATTCCTGATGTCCAGGACACTGTGTGTCCTATGCGGGGACTATTAGGAAGAAGGACATCTTTTTCTGGGATGCGATTTCTCGGCCAAGATCTGGAATTCTATTTTTAAGTGGTTAGGGGTAAGGTTGGCGTTACCATCAGATCTCCGGGCTATGTTCTCTTTACTTTATCGAAGTGTCTTCTCAACCTGGATGAGGAAAGGACTGATTTTGGTTTGGTATGCTGACTATGCTCCTCTGGGCAATCTGGAAAACCAAGAATAATGGCATAATTTTTTCAAACAGAATCTTTGATTCCTCAGAGTCTTTTTTTTACACAACTCTTCATAGACATTATTTGTATTTAAAAGTTATTTATGAAAATGTCCCTGCCCTTAGCTGGAGTCTGATTTATTGTTAGAGAGATGTCGCATGGGTTCCACTTGTTGGTATTTGACTAGTAATATGGAATATCTTCCTGATTCTACTAAAAAAGTCATTCTACAAACAAACTGTTCCATTTACCTTCCACTTGTTGGTATTTAGACAAATTTATGGTAACAATTCTATTTGTTCCTGTTAAGATATGTTGTAAATAGTAGTTTTATATGTATTCGGCCCAGGCCCGTTAGGTTTCCTCTATTTAAACTCATTAGTGCTTGTACTGTTTACACAGAAATATACAATCAATAATACGGAACTACAGCTGCTCTGTAGTCGCAGACGTAGGCAAAGATTGGCCAAACTGCGTAACCAATGTCCTGTCTCCTATTTCAACATGGTATCTAGAGCCTACAGTCAATAGGTCTTAGCAAAGTTCTCAAAAAACCCTAGCCGTCTCATTGGTTCCAAAAAAAAAAAAAGCGGCATCGTTGAACGGTTACTGTTCACCGGCACTGTTCATCGTTCGTGGTACTGTTCATCGTTCGCGGTACTGTTCATCATTCGTGGTACTGTTCATCGCGCTGTTCATCGTACTGTTCACTCCATACGTTGGTATATTTCGTCTTTGTCAAATATGAGTTCAGATTCAGAACAATTGGATAGGGACAAAAGTAAGTCTAATGACAACAATAAGTCTGGATCTTCAAGTAAAAGCATTGTGTCTTATGTTTTCTCCGGTAATCCCTCTATTATAACAGATAAACTCAATGGGGATAATTATTTGAAGTGGTCTACATCAGTAAAAATGTGGTTTATGGGGCAAAGGCTTTTAGACCACCTCACTAAGAATTCAACAGATATTGGTAAAGATTTGGGTGAAGATTGGGAACAAGCAGATTGTCAGTTGGTCTCTCTTTTGTGGCAATCTATTGAACCCTCCTTGCTGGTCCATTATCGCTCATACACCACTTGTTATGACATTTGGCAGAAGGCTAAAAATGTTTATTCTAATGATATCCAGCGTCTTTATGGTGTTATTCATAATTTAGCCACCCTTCAGATGACAGAAGACAACATCATGACATATGCTAATAAAGCTCAGTCTGCAGTAAATGAGTTCAAGCTCCTTGTGATCGACAATGACCCAAAAAAGATGCTTGAGAAACTAGATAATGTGTGTATGATCTATGTTCTTCATGGTCTCCATCAAAAATATGAGTCAGTACGGAGCAACATTCTTTTTGCATCAGACATTCCCTCAACAGAGGATCTGATCAGGCGTCTCATACGTCTTCCTGGATTGGAAGGAACTGGAGGGAATGGATCTCAGACTAATATAGAATCTTCTGCTCTTGTTTCTAATTTTGCAGGTCGTGGGGGACGCGGTCGTGGTCGTGGGGGTGGTCGAGGAGGTCGTGTTGGAGGACGTCCTCAGTGCACTTATTGTAAGAGACTTGGTCATATTGAAGACAAGTGTTATTCCCTTCATGGCTTTCCAGAGAAACCAGTAAATGTGACTCAGGTTAATGATTCTGAACAGAGAAACACTAAACAAAATGTTATTTCTGATGAGGAGTATAAGGCATTCCTGCAGTATAAAGCTTCCCAGGCTTCATCATCATCGGCAACGGTTGCTCATTCTGGTAATTCTACAGTCTGTTTCTCTCAGTCATCACCTGTTGACTCCTGGGTTATGGACACTGGAGCTTCCGATTGCGTGGCTGGTAATCCATCTCTTTTATCCAAAATATCTCAACCTAACACCCCACATTATATTACTGTTGCCGACGGATCAAAAGTTAAAGCTAGTGGCATTGGTGAAGCCACTCCTCTTCCATCCTTACCCCTTGACAATGTTCTTCTTGTTCCCAATTGCCCATTTAATTTAATTTCAGTTAGTCGTCTGACTCGAAGTCTAAAATGTTCTGTAACTTTTGATGATGATTATTTTGTTATACAGGACCGGAGTACAAAGCGGACGATTGGTACAGGATATGAGTCACATGGACTTTACTACCTCCAGCCCATCCAACTTCATCTACACTTGCCTCCACTTCTACTACAGAGTCTCCAAGTCTTCTTCACCGTCGGTTAGGTCATCCAAGTCTCAAGAAGTTCAAAGTCATGGTTCCTCATTTGTCCCACTTGCAGTCATTAGATTGTGAGTCTTGTCAGCTTGGGAAACACGCTCGTTCTTCCTTCCCTAGTAGTACTCAGTCACAAGCTCGTTCTCCTTTTCATGTTGTCACTCATCTCAATTCCGTTAAGGATACTTCTGAGCTACGATCAGCCATTCAAGATGTGCAGGTTTTTTTTTTCTTTTTCTTGTTTTTGCCTTTTGTTTTGGTGTTTTTTTTTCCTAAACGGAGTGGCAAATGCCACTTGAAACTCAGACACACAACTATGAGGTCTCGGGTTCGAATCCAGGACATGGTATCCAGCCTAACATTATCGCCATCTGCGAGTTGAGCTAGGCCTTGCAATTGTTCATTTCTCGATTTTTTTGACTGGTTAGATATAATGACAAATAAACACCGTATGCATGTGGCTGAAATTGTAATATAGCAGTGGCGACTTTCAATTTTTTTTATGTGGGTGGAAGTGTTATTTTTATGAATTGTGCTAATTGTTTATGTGCATTTGAGATGGAGGTAAAAAAATTTTAGAGTGAGTATCCAAATTGGTCCCTCACATAAAATATGGAGACCAATTTATTCCCTAACAAATGAAAAATACTAATTTGGTTTTTAGCAAACTTAAAATGTGGATCAAATTTGTCCTTCTGAGATATTTTTTAGAGACTTTTTAGTCCCTATTAGGGACAAAATTGACCCACATTTCATTTCTTAGGGACTAAAGTAGTAATTTTATTTCTCGGAGACCAAATTGGTCTCCAATTTTTTTGTCAGGACCAATTTGAGTATTTGCTCAAAATTTTATGTGAATTGGTTTATTTGCTACTCTTTTTAACCCATGCCTATGCACTATCTGAGCCACATTGCAAGGTGTTATTGTATTGCTTTGTTCCCTTAGGCCATATCTGTATTTCTCTTGTGAATTGCAATTATGAGTCCATTCGGTAATTTTGTATTACTAATAAGGATTGCTTTATATTTTTAGGAAGATATAGTTAAGTTTGAGCTTAGACTGGGGCAAAGCAAACCCATTTATAATGCATTCAATGCCATTCAAGAGTCTTCTGATTGGCACGCGCTTAGTGATGCTCGCAAACGGATTGTTGAAAGTATGTTTCAAAATATCTTCTGGTTATGTTGTTCTTGTAATATGTTGTTTCATTTTTTTATATTGGCATGTTTTATTTTTTCTGTATTACAAAATATCACTTAGTTATGTTGTTCTTGTGATATCTTTTGCTTTGGGTTGCATTCTAATGCCGCTTCTCAGCTTCTGGATTTTTATTTAGAAAGATTGAGATTCGTGACGTAGTCCGCCAAGAGAGGTTGGATGATAGGAATTGAATGAAACAGTAAAAGATAGAACCAAATGTGGAAATAGTATTAGTATATTCCTCTGAATTCAGTGTGAAATTACAGAGAATCATACATGAAAATAAGGGAAAAAAAGTGATATAACAAAGTGCAGTACTCTATGACAGAGAAACTGTACTCCCAGCCCTAGCCCAATCAAGCCAAATCTTGCCTAAAGAACATTCTCTCTCCTGCTCTACTTTTATTCACTCCTCAGCAGCTATCATGCATGAGGTGAGGCACGCACACACACACTGCCAACTCATCAGGTTGGTTACAAAAGATTCCTCCCACCAAGGTAGTTAAACACTAGATTTTACGCATGATCGGAAAGGAGAGGTAAACTTGCAAAATCCTAAAATCGTAACACTAATCGTAAGATTATACAAATTTAGAAAACTAATTTATACACACTTAATAAAGCCATATATATGCATATAAAAGAGCAAAAGTAAGATAAATAGAACAGTGGAAGCAGTCCCACGCTCAACAGTAGCTGTAGCAGTAACATTTGGTGAAGCCATAAGTGAAATAGAAGAAGAGGGAGAGAGTTTCTGCGTTTTTTCTTTTCTGAACAGAGAGGGAGAGAGTTTCTGCGTTTTTTGACAGAGAATTGAAGAGAGAATTCGTGGGTTGAGGGGGAGAGTCTCTATTCTATTTATAATTTAAGTTTTTGAAGAGATAAGTTACTGAGTTACCACTCTAATAAGTAATAGAATTAAGTATTTACCTGTTTTCAATAAAACACCTCTGTTTTCAATATAAAATTTGTTTTTTCCAAGGCCAATAAATGGCCAGAACCGTTGGAGCCTGAAACCCTAAAACAGAGCCTGAAACGGGTCATCTTCCTAACCGGGTCACCTTCTTCTTAACCCGAAAAACAGAGCCTGAAACCCTAACACAGAAACGCAACTGAATCGCAGATAACACGATTAAACGATTTTAAGCGGCGATTCCACGAGATTCTACTAGAACATGATTTTAGGCATGCTCTGAATCGTTTTTGGCTGGTGAAATCGCGATTTTTGTGCGATTTTACGTCCCAAAACGCGATTTTGACTACCAGGCCTCCCACTACTTTGGAACAATTCCCTTGTTACCCCTCCTAGTGTAAACTTTATCGAAGGTCTTCTTTTTCACTGAAGTACCTATATTCTCATCAATACTCCCTCCTTCGAAATTCACCTTGTCCTCAAGGTGGAATTCAAGAAATTGATCTTTCATGGCTTGCATGCTCTCCCACGAATTCTCAAACTCTGGCAGATTCTTCCATTTGACTAGCACTTCTAACTCACCCTCCTGGTTCTTCCTTACTGCCAATATTTCAGCTGGTGTGACATTCAATTCCCAGTTCTCATTAAGACAGGCAGGTAGTGGTTGTGCAGTAACTTCAGCTGCTATGGCTTTCTTCAACAATGAAACATGAAACACTGGGTGTACTCTGCTGTCAGGTGGTAACTGTAGCTTATAAGCTACTGCTCCAATTCTTTCTAGTACAGTAAAAGGACCATAAAACCTGGGACTCAGTTTCTGGTTAAGTCTCTTGGCCAATTGCTTGAGTTTGTAAGGTTGTATCTTCAAATACACTAAGTCACCAACTTCAAAATTCACCTCTCTTTTGGTCTTGTCAGCCATCTGTTTCATTATGTTTTGAGCCCTACTCAATTGTTCCCTCATTTCCCTTAACAGTTCATTCCTCTCCTGAGTCATCTGCTGAACTTCATCCACAGTTACTCTAGCATCATCACCTCTTACTAGAACTGGTGGAGGTCTCCCATATAAGGCTTCAAATGGGGACATTTTCAGGGAAGAGTGATAATTGGTGTTATACCAATACTCAGCCCATGCTAGCCATTTAGGCCACTGTTTTGGTCTACTCCCAGTCAAACACCTCAAGTAAGTCTCCACACATCTATTTACTACCTCAGTCTGCCCATCTGTCTGAGGGTGATAGGCTGAACTCAACTTCAATTTCGTGCCAGCTGAGTGAAACAATTCGGTCCAGAAAGAGCTAATAAAGACTCTATCTCTGTCAGAAACTATGGATGCAGGAAATCCATGAAGCTTAACAATTTCTTTCACAAAAATCTGAGCCACATCTTTGGCTGTATAAGGGTGAGCCAAAGCTATAAAGTGAGCATATTTTGTTAGCCTATCCACCACAACAAATATGGTATCCATACCCATAGCTTTGGGAAGTCCTCCCACAAAGTCCATAGATATATCACTCCAAACTTGAGTTGGTATAGGAAGTGGTTGCAATAAACCCCCTGGAGACAAAGCCTGATACTTATTTCTCTGACAAACTTCACAAGCCCATACATGATGTTGAATGCTTTTCCTCATTCCTTCCCAATAAACCACTCCAGCAATTCTTTTATAAGTCCTGAGTACCCCAGAATGACCTCCACAGGCAGTATTATGAAACTCTTCCAGTATTCTAGTAATTCTTGGAGAGTTTTTAGGAATGACTAACCTCCCTTTGTAATACAATCTTCCATTAACCAGAGTATATCCTTCATGTGTGCCTGTGGCAGCTACCAAGTCCTGGACAATCTGCTTTAGAGTCTCATCTGACTGTATTTCTTCTTCTAGTCCCTCCCATTCTTGGCATTGAATGGTAGATAAAGCACTATACTGCAGTCTCCTTGAAAGAGCATCTGCTGCTTTATTCTCTATTCCAGGCTTGTACTTGATGTCAAAATCGTATCCCAGTAACTTGGTAATCCACTTTTGTTGCTCTTCTCCCATCATCTTTTGGTCAGTCAAAAATCTAAGGCTCCTCTGATCAGTGTGTACTGTGAAATGTCTTCCCAATAAGTAGTGTCTCCATTGCTGCACTGCTATCACAATAGCCATCAACTCTCTCTCATACACAGATTTATTCTGTGCTCTATTTGACAGTATGTGGCTCATGTAAGCAACTGGTCTCTTCTCTTGCATTAATACTGCTCCTATTCCCTTCCCCGAGGCATCAGTTTCCACTACAAATTCCTTATTGAAATCAAGTACTGCTAACACAGGCAGAGTAGTCATTGCTCTTTTTAACTCATCAAATGCTTCTTGAGCTTCCTCTGACCAAGCAAATCTGTCCTTCTTTAACTGTTGAGTCAGTGGCCATGCTACCATAATTCTTCACAAATCTCCTATAGTAACCTGTGAGCCCAAGAAATCCCTTCAATCCCTTAACATCTTTAGGAATTGGCCAGCTAGTCATAGCATGAATCTTTGCAGGGTCTGCTGCTACCCCTTGCTGAGAGATGATGTGGCCCAAATACTCAATTTGAGCTTGAGCAAAAGTGCACTTCTTCTTGTTTGCAAACAACTTATGAGACCTCAGAATCTCCAATACTTTGCACTAGTGTTCTTGATGACTAGCCATGTCTGGGCTATACACCAGGATGTCATCAAAAAAGACTAGAACAAATTTTCTCATCATAGGCTTTAGTATCTTGTTCATAAGGGCTTGGAAGGTTGATGGTGCATTTGTGAGTCCAAAAGGCATCACTAGATATTCATAGTGTCCTTCATGAGTCCTGAAGGCTGTCTTATGTATATCTTCCTCCCTCATCCTGATTTGATGGTAACCAGACTTCAAATCTAACTTTGAAAATACAGCAGCAGAACCAATCTCATCTAGTAATTCATCTATGATTGGTATAGGAAATTTATCAGCCACAGTATGCTTATTCAAGGCTCTGTAATCAATACAGAATCTCCACCCTCCATCTTTCTTTTTCACTAGTAACACAGGGCTAGAGAAAGGGCTGATGCTTGGTCTTATAATACCAACAGTTAACATCTCATCAACAATCTTTTCAATCTCATCTTTCTGGTAGTGGGGGTACCTGTAAGGACGAATGTTGGGAATGACAGCATCAGATTTCAGGTTGATAGCATGGTCCTGTTCTCTATGGGGAGGTAACCCTGTAGGTGCTTCAAATACATCTGCATATGTCTCTAAGATCTGCATAATTTCCTGCCTCTCTGGTTCTGTTCTGCACTGATCCTGCATGTGATACAAATGAATCAAGTATCCTTCATCCTCCTGTTTCAGTGCCTTCACCATGGTCTTCAATGAAGCCTGGTGCTTACTCAAAGAAGGCTCTCCTTTTATCTTAAACTTCTGTCCTCCTCCCTTCCGTTTAATCACCAAGTTCTTAAAATTAGCTTTAATGTCCCCCAAACTTGCAAGCCAATCCATCCCTAACACCAAGTCAGTTCCTGCCAGAGACATTAGGAAGAAATTCTGGGCAAAAGCAATACCCTGCACCTCCACTCTGAGATCAATACACACACCTCTGTGGGATAACTTCTCACCATTCCCTATCTCAATTGTGTACTCAGCAGTATCCTCCAATGAAGTTGAAGCTCCTTCACTAATTTCTGAGAGATGAAATTAGTAGAGGCTCCAAAATCTATCAATATAAGCACCTCCCTGCCATTAATAACCCCCCAAACTTTGAAAGACTGGTTTGAGGTTAGCCCTTGTGAGCTTTTGAGAGACAATAACAGAGTCTTCAACTCTGCAACAACTTCAGGGATTTCCTCCTCTGCTCCCTCAACCTCCTCTGCTTCCTCCTCTCCATCTTCATCAATGAGCATCACTCTGTAATGCTTCATTTTACAGATGTGATCTCTTCCCCATCTCTCCCCACACTTAAACAGAGTCCCTTTTTACTGAGATCTCTCAACTCCTCCTGAGACAAGTTCCTCCTCTCCCCTTGTTTCTTCTCCGTGCTTACACCCTGCGACTTACTCCCATTAGTGCCTCCACTGCTTCCCCCAGTGTCAAACTTGGGCTTAGCAATGAAAACTCTGTTTCTACCCGCTTCGTGACCCGATCCAGGCGCACCGGGTTTCCATTTAGAACCATCATTCTTTTTATCTCCTTCATCTTTGAGAGCTTTGTTTTGTTCTTCAATGAGCAACGCGCGGTCCATCATCGCATTCAAGCCACGCGTATTGTGCAATTTAGCTCCGTTTGGATTTCCTCGCGTAACCCGTTTAAGAAAATACTCTCCAACATTCCTCTTTCACTTCGTTTCAACGGCTCCATTAGCATCTCAAACTGCTCCCTGTACTCCATAACAGTCCCTGTCTGCTTCACGTTCAAAATGGGTCCTAACGGGTTTCGCACCAACCCGGGTTGGAATCTCCGGATCACAGCTTGTTTAAACTCTTCCCAACTAGGCTCTGGGTGTTGCTCCTCCCACCAATGGTACCAGTTTAGAGCTCTCCCATCTAAGGCGATTACAACAGCCTCCAGCATTTCTTCTTCCTCAACGCCATTGATTTTGAAATAGCGTTCCACCTGGACTAACCACCCATACGCTTCACCACCTTCGAAAACTGGAATCTCAAGTTTTCTACCTCGATAGCGATGACGAGGTTTACGACTCTCCTCGTTGTTCGATTCAGTGCTATCAGACGAGTTCTCTGCTTCTCCTTCTTCGTCATTCACCACTGTACTACTTCCATCGCGCCGGCGTCGTCGTTTCTTCTGCAATCGGAGCTCCAATCGTTCCATCCACTCTCGCAAGTCAGTGCGAAGCTCAGTGTTGTTCGTGCGAACTTCCAGAGAGAGTTCTTCAAATCTCTGCTCGAGTCTCTCTTGTCGCTCCTCCATTGAAGTTTTCTTCACCATTGTTAAGCTCCGATGATACTAGACCTTTGATACCAACGATAGGAATTGAATGAAACAGTAAAAGATAGAACCAAATGTGGATATAGTATTAGTATATTCCTCTGAATTCAGTGTGAAATTACAGAGAATCATACATGAAAATAAGGGGAAAAAAGTGATATAACAAAGTGCAGTACTCTATGACAGAAACTGTACTCCCAGCCTTAGCCCAATCAAGCCAAATCTTTGCCTAAAGAACATTCTCTCTCCTGCTCTACTTTTATTCACTCCTCAGCAGCTATCATGCATGAGGTGAGGCACGCACACACACACACTGCCAACTCATCAGGTTGGTTACAAAAGATTCCTCCCACTACTTTGGAACAATTCCCTTCTTACCCCTCCTAGTGTAAACTTTATCAAAGGTCTTCTTTTTCACTGAAGTACCTATATTCTCATCATTGGACTTCCGTGCGATTTAGGAAACTAAGATGCAGGTTATCTCTGAAAGCCTCTGTCAATATCCATGGGTGAATGTTGATGTTGGTCGGTGCTGGCCTGCGTCACTAGGGGAAGTGGCAGTATTCTCTCATTTTAGGAGTGCAGAGGCTTTGGTGTTTCGTGATTAACGTGTATTCAAAGTGTCGTTTTGTGGCTAAACAAGTCTTTGGGAAGGTACCTTTATGTCCAAGAGAGGGTTTGGAAGGAGTCTTTGGTGTGTTATCGGAGAGTTTAATTTGTTTGAGGCTGATTCGTCGCAGCGGCAGAAATGCTGTTTATGGACACCCGGTTGTCGGGATCGATCCCCACTGGGTGTTGAACTTTGGTTTTTCCATTTATGTGTGTGTTAGGTCATGACACTTGCCAGTCCGACCATCAGACCAAAAAAAAACTTTGTTTGAAACCAAAGGGTGCGACAGGGCATTTCAGAAAGGGGGTCTTTAACTGGATCCATTGAAGTGGGAAAGTTTCGGGGTTTCCTAGAAGATCGGCACTCACATGACCTTTTATTGGGATGGAGGTTTCATGGGTTAGACCTAAAGGTACGACGGTGAATAGGCTAATTCGTATTCTAGTATCAAAGGAGTGGACCGATACCTTGGATATTGTCTCTCTTTGGGCTCTCTCGTGGATGTCTCAGACCACTGTCATCTCGTCGTGCAATATGACTCTCATAGTTGGGTCTGAAATCTTTTTAGTTTAATAATCATTGATTAAATCATGAAGGATTTGAAGCGACTAAATTACACAAGGTGGGGGTTTGAATTGTGTGCACTTTTAAAATTTGAGACCTGAAACCTTCTTAAAGTAATATTAACAAGATAAACTTGAATATGAGAAGGTTAGAAATAAATAAGCTCACACAGAATTATAACTTGACTAATGATGAAAAACATAAATGATTAATAGTAACTTAAGCTTGCAAGATGTGGGTAAGCTTTAAACTGATTTTAGAGTAGTTACTTTGATTACTTAGTTAAAGCAGTTTTGAGTAGGTTGGATAAACGAATCTTCTCTTGGTTTGAAAAATAACAAGTTATAACAAGTGATCAAAGAGTAAGGAAAGTAAGTAAGTGACACAGTAGTGTTATAGAGGTTCACCAAATTCTTGGCTACATCCTCTCTCCACTTTCCTTGTGAGTATTTTCACTATTTCCCAAATAGTTATTTACATTTGTTTTTGATGAAACACAAAAGATTTTCACAACACTTGCTTTTGATCACACACAAAAGACTAAGTGTACTCTTACAGCTTCACCCAGCTGTTTCCACCTTTTAGAAAACTCTCTACTAGTTTCCTAAAAGTCTCTCTATCAAGTAAGGTCAACACCAACACTCACCTCTCTCTAGGTAGTTTGATGGAGTGTTACAAGATAGTGTTTACAATAAGGGGTTTTGAGATGCTTAAGAGCTTGAAAATAAACTAAACAAAGTGTATACAATGATGCTTATCTAGCTAACACACTCAACAAAAGAATCCCAGAAAATAAACTTTAGAAGCTTTGAGTGTGGGATGAGAAGGTTACTTAAGAAGCTTGAACTTGAGAAGGTTCCAATAAAATCTCATACTTTGTAAAGGTTATCGGTTGTGCATGACGCCTCTTTTTTAAGAGACTCCCATTGTGGGGTAATCTATTTTAGAGATAGATCATTCCTGATGTCCAGGACACTGTGTGTCCTATGCGGGGACTATTAGGAAGAAGGACATCTTTTTCTGGGATGCGATTTCTCGGCCAAGATCTGGAATTCTATTTTTAAGTGGTTAGGGGTAAGGTTGGCGTTACCATCAGATCTCCGGGCTATGTTCTCTTTACTTTATCGAAGTGTCTTCTCAACCTGGATGAGGAAAGGACTGATTTTGGTTTGGTATGCTGACTATGCTCCTCTGGGCAATCTGGAAAACCAAGAATAATGGCATAATTTTTTCAAACAGAATCTTTGATTCCTCAGAGTCTTTTTTTTACACAACTCTTCATAGACATTATTTGTATTTAAAAGTTATTTATGAAAATGTCCCTGCCCTTAGCTGGAGTCTGATTTATTGTTAGAGAGATGTCGCATGGGTTCCACTTGTTGGTATTTGACTAGTAATATGGAATATCTTCCTGATTCTACTAAAAAAGTCATTCTACAAACAAACTGTTCCATTTACCTTCCACTTGTTGGTATTTAGACAAATTTATGGTAACAATTCTATTTGTTCCTGTTAAGATATGTTGTAAATAGTAGTTTTATATGTATTCGGCCCAGGCCCGTTAGGTTTCCTCTATTTAAACTCATTAGTGCTTGTACTGTTTACACAGAAATATACAATCAATAATACAGAACTACAGCTGCTCTGTAGTCGCAGACGTAGGCAAAGATTGGCCAAACTGCGTAACCAATGTCCTGTCTCCTATTTCAACATGGTATCTAGAGCCTACAGTCAATAGGTCTTAGCAAAGTTCTCAAAAAACCCTAGCCGTCTCATTGGTTCCAAAAAAAAAAAAAAGCGGCATCGTTGAACGGTTACTGTTCACCGGCACTGTTCATCGTTCGTGGTACTGTTCATCGTTCGCGGTACTGTTCATCATTCGTGGTACTGTTCATCGCGCTGTTCATCGTACTGTTCACTCCATACGTTGGTATATTTCGTCTTTGTCAAATATGAGTTCAGATTCAGAACAATTGGATAGGGACAAAAGTAAGTCTAATGACAACAATAAGTCTGGATCTTCAAGTAAAAGCATTGTGTCTTATGTTTTCTCCGGTAATCCCTCTATTATAACAGATAAACTCAATGGGGATAATTATTTGAAGTGGTCTACATCAGTAAAAATGTGGTTTATGGGGCAAAGGCTTTTAGACCACCTCACTAAGAATTCAACAGATATTGGTAAAGATTTGGGTGAAGATTGGGAACAAGCAGATTGTCAGTTGGTCTCTCTTTTGTGGCAATCTATTGAACCCTCCTTGCTGGTCCATTATCGCTCATACACCACTTGTTATGACATTTGGCAGAAGGCTAAAAATGTTTATTCTAATGATATCCAGCGTCTTTATGGTGTTATTCATAATTTAGCCACCCTTCAGATGACAGAAGACAACATCATGACATATGCTAATAAAGCTCAGTCTGCAGTAAATGAGTTCAAGCTCCTTGTGATCGACAATGACCCAAAAAAGATGCTTGAGAAACTAGATAATGTGTGTATGATCTATGTTCTTCATGGTCTCCATCAAAAATATGAGTCAGTACGGAGCAACATTCTTTTTGCATCAGACATTCCCTCAACAGAGGATCTGATCAGGCGTCTCATACGTCTTCCTGGATTGGAAGGAACTGGAGGGAATGGATCTCAGACTAATATAGAATCTTCTGCTCTTGTTTCTAATTTTGCAGGTCGTGGGGGACGCGGTCGTGGTCGTGGGGGTGGTCGAGGAGGTCGTGTTGGAGGACGTCCTCAGTGCACTTATTGTAAGAGACTTGGTCATATTGAAGACAAGTGTTATTCCCTTCATGGCTTTCCAGAGAAACCAGTAAATGTGACTCAGGTTAATGATTCTGAACAGAGAAACACTAAACAAAATGTTATTTCTGATGAGGAGTATAAGGCATTCCTGCAGTATAAAGCTTCCCAGGCTTCATCATCATCGGCAACGGTTGCTCATTCTGGTAATTCTACAGTCTGTTTCTCTCAGTCATCACCTGTTGACTCCTGGGTTATGGACACTGGAGCTTCCGATTGCGTGGCTGGTAATCCATCTCTTTTATCCAAAATATCTCAACCTAACACCCCACATTATATTACTGTTGCCGACGGATCAAAAGTTAAAGCTAGTGGCATTGGTGAAGCCACTCCTCTTCCATCCTTACCCCTTGACAATGTTCTTCTTGTTCCCAATTGCCCATTTAATTTAATTTCAGTTAGTCGTCTGACTCGAAGTCTAAAATGTTCTGTAACTTTTGATGATGATTATTTTGTTATACAGGACCGGAGTACAAAGCGGACGATTGGTACAGGATATGAGTCACATGGACTTTACTACCTCCAGCCCATCCAACTTCATCTACACTTGCCTCCACTTCTACTACAGAGTCTCCAAGTCTTCTTCACCGTCGGTTAGGTCATCCAAGTCTCAAGAAGTTCAAAGTCATGGTTCCTCATTTGTCCCACTTGCAGTCATTAGATTGTGAGTCTTGTCAGCTTGGGAAACACGCTCGTTCTTCCTTCCCTAGTAGTACTCAGTCACAAGCTCGTTCTCCTTTTCATGTTGTTCACTCAGATGTATGGAGACCAAGTCGAGTCACTTCAGTTGTAGGACATAGATATTTTGTCACTTTTATTGATGAGTTTTCTAGATGTACGTGGATCTACCTACTTAAGGATAGATCTGAACTTCTCAGTATTTTTCAAAATTTCTTCAAGGAAATCAAAAATCAATTTGGTTGTTTTATTCGTACTTTACGTAGTGATA
This sequence comes from Astragalus glycyphyllos, assembly GCA_963573325.1. Lineage (NCBI taxonomy): Eukaryota > Viridiplantae > Streptophyta > Magnoliopsida > Fabales > Fabaceae > Astragalus > Astragalus glycyphyllos. The sequence continues at coordinate 76,046,772 of OY754308.1, forward strand.
ATGCGAAAGAGTATTTTTCTACATCATTTAATTCTTTTATGGTTGAAAATGGTGTCATACATCAATCATCTTGTCCCCATACCCCACAACAAAATGGTATTGCTGAACGTAAGAACCGTCATATAATTGAAACAACTCGCATTTTACTTATTCATGCTAATGTTCCTTTGAAGTTTTGGGAGGATGCTGTCCTCACTGCAGGGCACTTGATTAATAGAATGTCATCCTCTGCTATCCAGAATAGGGTTCCTCATTCCATATTGTTCCCCGATGAACCCTTGTTCCGTATCTCTCCTCGAGTCTTCGGATCAACTTGTTTTATTCATGATCTCACCCCGGGACTTGATAAATTGTCTGCTCGTGCAGTTAAGTGTGTCTTCCTTGGCTATTCCAGAGTTCAAAAAGGGTATCGATGCTACTGTCCCTCCACACATCGCTTCTACATGTCTGCTGATGTCACATTCTTTGAAGATGCGCCCTTCTTTGCATCTCCGGTTGCGTCTGAGTTTGTCTCTCAAGTATTACCTATTCCTGACCTTGTCCTAGTAGTTCCACTTACACCCATCATTGATCAGATAGATTCTCCTTCTCCTACGAAACTTCCAAGTCCTCCTAGTACTCCTCCCTTGCAAACTTATCAGCGTCGTGCCCGTCTCCCCCCTGTCGACCCACCTCCTACAGAAGATCCTAGTGACTCATCTCCTGCCCCGATTTCCTCTCCTACTCCGGATCCGCCTGCCGAGTCAGACGACCCTCCTGTTGCCCTGCGTAAAGGTACACGTTCCACCCGTAACCCTCATCCTATTTATAATTTCCTCAGTTATCACCGCTTGTCACCTTCAAACTATACATTTGTGTCTGCTATTTCTTCCATCACCATTCCTAAGTCCACGCAGGAAGCCCTTTCTCATTCAGGTTGGCGACAGGCTATGATTGATGAGATGACAGCCTTAGAATCTAACCAGACATGGACTCTTGTGCCACCTCCTCCTGGTAAATCTATTGTTGGGTGTCGATGGATATATACTGTCAAAGTTGGTCCAGACGGAAGTATTGATCGTCTGAAAGCCCGCCTTGTGGCTAAGGGCTATACTCAGGTTTTTGGTCTTGATTACAGTGATACTTTCTCACCGGTGGCCAAAATGGCTTTTGTTCGTCTCTTCCTTTCTATGGCTGCAATGCGACATTGGCCATTGTATCAACTTGACATCAAGAATGCATTTCTCCACGGCGATCTTGAATAAGAAGTTTATCTAGAGCAACCACCTGGTTTCGTTGCTCAGGGGGAGTGTCGTGGGTATGTCTGTCGACTTCACAAAGCCTTGTATGGTCTTAAACAATCCCCTCGGGCATGGTTAAGATTCAGCAGTGTCGTTCAAGACTATGGCATGATTCGGAGTGAAGCTGATCACTCTGTCTTTTATAAGTTTTCCTCTCACAAATGTATTTATCTGGTTGTCTATGTCGATGATATTGTTATTACAGGTGATGATCATGATGGGATTGCAGGACTTAAACAACATCTAATCAACCACTTTCAGGTCAAACATCTTAGGAAGTTACGATACTTTCTTGGCATTGAGGTAGCTCATTCTAAGGCAGGCACTGCTATTTCTCAGAGAAAGTATGCTTTGGATATCTTAGAAGAAACCGGCATGCTGGATTGCAAGCCAATTGACTCTCCTATGGATCCTAATGTCAAGATCCTACCGGATCAGGGGGAGTTCTTTTCGGATCCAGGGAGGTATAGGAGGCTAGTTGGGAAGTTGAATTACTTGACCATAACGAGGCCAGATATTTCCTACGCTGTTAGTGTGGTGAGTCAATTCCTAAATTCCCCTTGTGATAGTCATTGGGATGCCGTGGTTAGAATCCTGAGGTACATCAAAGGAGCTCCTGGAAAAGGTCTTGTTTACACAGATAGAGGTGATTCAAATGTCGTCGCTTACACAAATGCTGATTGGGCTGGTTGTCCCTTTGATAGAAGGTCCACATCTGGGTACTGTGTTCTTATTGGTGGAAATCTAATTTCATGGAAAAGTAAAAAGCAAAATGTTGTTGCCAGATCCAGCGCTGAAGCTAAATATCGAGCTATGGCACTTACCATTCAGGAGCTTATATGGCTGAAACATCTTCTCCAAGAGTTGCGCTTTTGTAAAATAGGCACTATGAGTCTCATCTGTGATAATCAAGCAGCCCTACATATTGCGTCCAATCCAGTCTTTCATGAGCGAACCAAACACATTGAAATTGATTGTCACTTTGTTCGTGAGAAGATTGTGTCCGGGGACATTGCTACTTCATTTGTTGGTTCTAATGATCAATTGGCAGACATCTTCACAAAAGCTCTTCGGGGACCAAGGATAATTTACATATGTGACAAGCTGGATGCCTACAATCTATACGCTCCAGCTTGAGGGGGAGTGTTAAGATATGTTGTAAATAGTAGTTTTATATGTATTCGGCCCAGGCCCGTTAGGTTTTCTCTATTTAAACTCATTAGTGCTTGTACTCTTTACACAGAAATATACATTCAATAATACGGAACTACAGCTGCTCTGTAGTCGCAGACGTAGGCAAAGATTGGCCGAACTGCGTAACCAATGTCCTGTCTCCTATTTCAACAATTCCTTTGCAAACTATATAAAAACGGCAGTTCTAAATGGTGTTTCTCTCGAAGATGATAAAAGGGAACATTTTAACAGAATTGGACAGGTGTGCTTGTTAATAACTTAAAGCAAACTTAAATGGTGGCTATTTTTTTTGTTACTATGTTTTTGGTGCGCGGTTTCCATCGGCTATACCGATGGCTATTTTACGCCGGGTAACCTAGGTGGCCACGAGTACCTGGCTTTGCCGATCTGTGTGGTTCTCCCCTCCTTATAGAGTTTTTACCCCACCCAATATTTGAAATCGAGACCTTGGGGTGGGATCCGAGTTTAGTTACCACCCGGATCATGGTTATTTAATTATTGCCATTTAGAGTATTTATGTACTACTAGGATTTGGTTATCTCTCTCTCTCTCTCTCTCTCTCTCTCTCTATTTCATGGAAAAAACTGGACATATCCTGTTCTCAAACCAGGGTGAAAATCGAGATCAAGGGTTTTAATATCGCAGATGTAAATATTTTGAAATTTTGAACATGTCTTACAAATAAACAAGACAGGCAACATGGGCCGGTAAATTTGTGTTAAAATTGAAGGTCCATGCTTTTCCCACATCCCTCCCTACTCACCTCACACCCTTTAACCCTGCGAAATGACCAAAAGGCCATTAATGAAACGCGCATTTTTCGCCGGTTCGGTTACGGGCAACCGAATTAATTCGGTTATGGGCAACCGAAGGTGTATTATTTGACACACACCCCATTTTACACTATTCGGTTGACCTCAACCGAATCCTTCAGTTTACACAATATATTGATTTATTAAAACAAACTCCGCCTCTATTTGCACACGATTCGGTTGACCTCAATCGAATCCATTCGGTTGACCTCAACCGAATCCATTCGGGAGACCTCAACCGAATACATTCGTTGTTCTTTGTGGGGGTGTTTTTGATTTAAGGGTATTTTGGGAATTTAGGGGCTTTGGGGGTGTGGGGTGAGGGTGAGTAGGAGGGGTTGTGGGAAAAGCCAAACCCAAATTGAAAATTTTAAAAACTAGAAAGAAACCATAGCCCAACAGCCTCAAGTCGCTATTTTATTAGCAGTATATTCAGTGTGAAATTTTGCTTAATATGTAACTCCTAATTAAGTTAATGTAGTCATAAGATTTTGATTTAGTGGTTCGACACGTGCATGTGCTCAAATTCTAGTAGCAAAGTAATTGGACATTATTACAATCTTAATAGAAACCATGAATAAGAAAGAAGAGAAGAAAAGTGAAAATATAGAATTATATTGTTGATAAGAATGATTTTTGCATCAATTGGTATAAGGATTATATTATATAGCCATTGATTACAACTATCCTGTAGGTAGCACTAACTTTAATATTACTCTAATAGACATCATAACAAAACAAATTTCAAGTGATTGACTGATGATGGTGTTTTTTTTTCTTCATATAATCAGCGAGCTAAAACTCACGTCGATAACAAAAAAAATGGAGCAAAACAAGTTTTTGATCCAGACACCCCTAATTGAAAGGAGGCCTAGTCTGGCTACAACAAAATATAAAGAGAAAACTAATCAAACAAACTAAATCCCATGTCACTGTCATTTTCCCCCTAATGGTGCTTATTTTTTGTATTGTGTTTTTTTGCTTTGATCCACAGGAGCTGGCAAAGTTATCACAAATATTTGGGGAGAACAGTCTTGATGCAACAAAAATGTTTGAAAAGCTCATCACAGATAAGAAAGAAATTGAAGGATTAGTGGATTACCTCCTACTGCTCGAGTTGGCTGCACAAAGTGCAGTAACCAAGGTATTTCATGTTGACATATTATGTTGTTTTTCTCAAGTTTTGACAATCAGAAATTTTTTCGACTTTTGATCACTTGATTAATTCATGCAGGGGCATAAAAATGCCACCGCCGAGAAAGGGCCGTGGGTAATTACATTAGATGGTCCGTGTTATCTTGGTGTTATGCAACATGCTGGCAACCGTTCCTTGCGAGAGGAAGTCTACCGTGCATATGTAACACGTGCATCTAGTGGAGATCTGGATAATACTAAAATAATTGAGCAAATTTTAAAGCTTAGGTATGAACAGGCCAAGCTTCTCAACTACAATAACTGTGCGGAGGTATGAACCTTTCCGTATAAAAATTCAATTTTTTTGTACATTGCTGATGTATTGTCTCTCAGGTTAACATGGCGACCAGAATGGCAACTGTTGATAAAGTAGAAGAACTTCTAGAAAAGCTTCGTAGAGCTTCCTGGGATGCTGCAGTAAAAGGTAGTGTATACACTGCGATTAGATATACTATTTGCATCGTGCTTTCAATTGTATGTAATTTTTCAATTATTTACAAATGGGGAAAGTTCCTCGTATGTATATTTATATAGATAGATTTAGGGCGTTATTGACACTGAATATTTCAAAATAGAAAATAATGATATTTTTTCGGCGGGATACCAAATTTCCAACATATAATAGATCTGTTGATAGAATGCCCAATACTATGTAGCAAGGGAATGAAAAAGAAATAGATTATCTAGAGTAGTGAAAAAGGCGTAGAACAGGGGCTGTTCTGACCAAACAGATACGTTGCAACACAAAAAAACGACCAAACAGGGACAAACACACGAAAGGAGTGGGACCCATTGACCCAACAGTGTCAAAACGGAGAGAGGAGAGGCTGGCAAACACGACAGTGTAAGCGGCGAGGCAAACGGAGCAGCAGAGGGTGGCACGTGGATTTCACGCGCCGGGGAGCCTCACGGTATAGTAACAACGTGTGACGGCGCGTTAGGAGCTTTCTGGCGGCGGCGCTTGGAGGAGAGACCGATCTGATTATGGCGGTTCTAATGGTATGACTTTCGCAGCACCTAGGGGTTGAGGGTGAACTTCCATCCTGACGGCTAGGGCTTCTGGAATTTTCAGGCCTACTGATCATAGGCTTTTGATACCATGTTGAAATGATTAGAATATCGTATTGTGTGTTGATTAGCACACACATAACCTCTATTTATAGTTACAAAGGAGTATCTCCTAATAATTACTAAAGATTCTATATGCTCAGCGTCTAGTCAGCGTGAGTTAATTATATGATATTCTACAATCCTAATAATAAAGATAGAATCAGAAATATATCTCAACAGATACCAGTTGATAGAAACTGATGTTTTAAATAGAATAAATTGACTAATTCTGCCTTAAATTAATTAGGACAGAATCTGAATTACAATAATAATATTAATCACACAAAATACACACAATTGTAGAGAACATATGAGAGTCTCTAGTCTCTCTCAGTGCCTAAAAAGGCCCTAATTCCTTTACAAATTCATCAGATAGTCCCATCTATCCTCTCTCTTCCCTATTCTAATTACAAATAGACTGGCAGTGAAGCTACCTATAAATTAACTGCCACATAACTGCTATAAGTAAAATAAACCTAACAGCTTGACAGAAAAGGTAACTGTCATAATAAACATAACTACTGCCTATTACATTTTTTTGGTTACAACATAACTACTGCCTAATACATAATAATAAATATAATAACTACAATATAATATATAATTAATAATAACAGCATAACTGTTGTCGGTCTAACACGATGTTCACTCAGTTTCAATACAATTACTGTTTTATCAGCCTATTTCTTACTTTCATTTCCTCTACTCTATCATCTGTCATATATCTTACATCCCGTATTCTATTTACTTATTTATTTTTTATTTTTAATTTGTTTATTTTTTATTTTATTTTGATGTGTGTATGTCCATCTTCCTTTAATGAAGCATACACTTAAATGATCCGCCTTTCTTCCTTGCAGATTTGGAAGACCTTAAGGAATTCGCAAAAACTCAGGGTGCATTGGAAGCAGATGATTTGACACATTGGGACATTAGGTTTTGGAGTGAGAGACTGCGTGAATCAAAATATGACATTAATGAGGTCTCTCTCTCTCTCTCTCTCTCATCCGTTAAAAAATATTTTAGAACTTAAGGTTTGAGTTTTAAGAATTAACTGTTAGAGAAGATGATAAAGTTATTAAGGATGATTAGAAGAAAGATTAAAATTGATTCAACATAATTGAATGGTTCATACTACTGATAAATAGGCCCTGTAGTTAGTTGCTTGGAGGGTTAGGAGGCAGGAGTTAAGAGTATTAGGATGGGATGTAATATATACGGGGGAATAGTTAACAGAAGGGGTGTGGTAGTAGTCAGGAGTTTTGGCGCTCTCGAATCAGCCCTAGAGTTTGTACAACATTCTTTTGATCCTATTGATCCACGTAATTTTCCAAATAAAACTTTTTTTTACCATTGATTCTTGTTGATTTCTTCTAATACCAATTGAGTTTAACAACTGATATATATCGGTAGATAAGCCTTTTAGTTAGTTAGTGACTTAGGATTTCTGATGCTCTAAAATTGTCTAACCAATGGCATAGACATATTTATCAATGGGAAAAAGGTCTGTAAGTTGGTTCATTGTACTTTTGAAATTCTGAAAGGTGTTACTTTATTCATGTCAACCATATAAAGAGAGTTCATTCACAAACCATAGTTTTATTAGTTGTAACAATGTGTTGATCTTTCTTTTGTTATTGATTTTTTTAATCTAGTTAGGAAAGGTCATACTTTGTGCTGCTTTGTGTCATAGGAAGAACTGCGCCCATTTTTCTCTCTACCAAATGTTTTGGATGGACTCTTTAATCTTGTAAATACACTATTTGACATTGAAATTGAGCCGGCTGATGGTCTAGCTCCGGTAAGTAATTCCATTTTGTTCAGCTATGATTCTTGACAGAAAAGCATCTATTTTGAACTCATTAACAGGTGTTTATTGTTATTCAGGTTTGGAATAATGATGTCAAGTTCTTTTGTGTTAAAGATTCTTCAGGCAGTCCAATTGCATACTTTTATTTTGATCCCTACAGTCATCCTTCTGAAAAAAGACAAGGTGCATGGATGGGTGAAGTTGTTGCTCGTAGTCGTGTGCTGTCACGTGATGGTACCTCAGCAAGGTTGCCTGTTACCTACATTGTATGCAATCAAACACCTCCAATAGGAAACAAGCCAAGTCTAATGAACTTCCTTGAGGTAACCTCCATTTAACTTGATGTATTTATCTATTGATATACTAGTGGGAGCAATAATTGCTCCTGGCAGTGGCCAGTCTTTGCATGTTTACAAATTTTGTTAATGTCAAATATTACTACAATAAATCAGTAATTATGTTTTAGTCTTGGCATGTTTACAATTTTCAGTAACGTCAAATATTACCACAATAATTATGTTACACAATGGCTGATTGGGGCTTGGGTGTTATGCGTGCCTAAGTTTCTCATTGAGTAGTATGGGATGCTTGACGGAGTACCTAGGTGGTTTGGTTCGTCCATTTTAACAACTAGCTTTTAAGGTAGGGTTCCTCTAGTGCTATCAATTGGTATCAGAGCTGGTTGTTGGTGTCTTGGAGAATGCTGCCAAGGGCTCTGATCGGTGAATGTTTCTGACACTCGAGGAAGTTGAGAGAAGTGTCACAGAGTGCATCCATCGAGGACGTCAGCTCTCAGGGGCGGTCAGAATCATCGAGTAGTATCGAATAGTATGAGATGCTTGCTGGAGTACTTAAGTTTCTCCGTTCTTCTTTTTCCTCCTTAACGGTTAGCTTTTAAGGGAGGTTTACCAAGTGGGGTCGGCTACATAGGTCACTCGACGACATATTGGTCTATCATAATCACGTCTATAGTGAAATCATTCTAAGTATTTTTTAATAGTTTCACCTATAGTTTTTCTTGGTCTTCTTCCTCTTCCTCTAGCAACTGGATTTCCCTCCATCTTGATCTATTTATTTACTATAGAATCTACAGTCTCCTCCATACATGGCCAAACCACCTAAGTCAAGATTCAACATCTTTTCTACAGTCAATGCTACCCCATCTCTACCTGAAGCTATCATTCCTAATTTTGTCTCATTTTGTCTTGCCATTCATCCATCGCAGGATTCGAACCTTTGCTACATTGGGTTTACTCTTGTTGAATGGTTACCGCCCAACACTCCTTCCCATACAATACAACATTGTTTGGTCTTATAATTGTTCGATAAGATTTTCCCTTTAGCTTATGACATACCTTTTTATCATTTAAAACAGCTGATACTACAATCAAAATAACCATGTCCATCTAAAGGTCTGTTTTAGAATCCCGTGGTTTTAAAACTTGACTACCTGACTCCTTCAACTTACTAAAACATGCACTGTAGTGTAAACTGTAAAGTAAATCCCTTATGCGAGTTTCAGAATCCATATAGGGAGTCCATTTACTATGCTTGATAAATTGAGGAAGTCAGGTTTCTAAGTTTGGAACCATGTCGGAGTTATGAAGTTGAACTGCGGTTGAAGAGGTTTCCTACATTTTGACCCCATAAAATTTATTGATCATTAAAGCGTGATATATCAACTAAGATATAGTATGTTGCCAACAATTCTTGATACGTATACGAAGATGCTGTTACAAAGATGTTTCCTTATTAGTTATTATAAACCATAATGGTTCACAAACTATTTTTTGTCATCCCCCTTTTCTCAGGTTGAGACTGTCTTCCATGAATTTGGCCATGCACTTCAACATATGTTTACTAAGGAAGATGAGGGTCTGGTTTCTGGTCTTAGGGGGATAGAGACGGATGCTGTTGAATTACCTTCTCAATTCATGGAAAACTGGTGTTACCATAGGTAGGTAATAATAATATTAATCCATATGAAGTTTATGCCCTTATCTTACATGGGTGTTACTTATTTTTGTCTGATACATGGGGTGTTACTTTGATCCCTCCTTTTGTCATAAATTTCTCTTGATTATTGAAGTCTCCTGAATAAACTTTGCTATATATGTTTTGGAAAATTAATGGTTTCCAACTATCCATGGTCACACGGCATCAGTAATGTTTGTTCTTCTTTTATTAATTCAACATTCAATTTCTTTATTGTGAGTGTTGTCAATGGCGGATGGGAAATTATGGTGGAGAGCCAAAGTTCGCCTTACAAATATGGCGGATGACGGTGCGGCTTATGGCGGATAGGATAAATATATATATATATATACACACACACACTTAGGGTTTCCATCAATGGGCCTTACTTGTGTGGGTCGGGCCCGCCACTAATTTGTAAGGTTTTTGCTCTTGGGCCTTTGATAGGAACCAGAATTTCTCCTATCAGCCTTTGTTTTTCGGGTTGGGTCATGTGAGAGGAAACAGAAAACTTGCGCTTGCCACTTGTAAAGTTTTTGCCCTTGGGCCTTAGTTTTTCGTGTTGAGTCACATGACACAAAACAGAAAACCTTAGATTTCTGCCATGGCCGCCAACGGCGCCACAAACGCTGCACAGAAAACGGCCGCCACGGCCCATCATTTTTACCCATTAATGAAGAATATGTTGCACATTAGTATATTTTATTTGTAAAATAACTTGATACATTATTTTTTTAGCCTGAGTGTCATGTATTTTTCATATTTATGTCATTTTTTTGTACCTTTAGAGATACTTTAATGGGCATTGCAAAACATTTTGATTCTGGGGAGAGTCTCCCTGATGCCGTATACTTGAAGCTTGTTGCTGCTAGAACTTTTCGTGCTGGCTCTCTAAGTCTTCGACAGGTCAGTATGAATATTTTGGTTAACAAAATACCTTTCTGTATTTTCATTTGAAAGTTGCATATTATACTCTTAGTGCATCGGTTTATGTCTGTGTTGTTGGATAGCATCACATGGTTTTTGTGCAATCAAAGCAGAAACATATACTTTGTTTCAAGTTCATAATTTTAGTATGCCATGATTATTTTTTTCTTGTGGCTTTCGAGTAGTCTCAGCATTCTGCATCAGTATTGGTACTTTTGAGTTCTCCGGTCTCTTCTTTGTATCCCATTTTCGTTTGCTTTAAAATATTGCTTAGGTACTTCTCCCCTCTTTATACTGTGTACTCTGGCATTTCTTTTCATAACCCCTACTTTGGCTTTCCACCCTTTCTATTGCTGTGTTTCTGACGTAATGTATATGACTTAAATAAATGACTTTCCTTCTAATAAGTATCCGTTTATAATTTGCAGCTAAGATTTGCTAATTTAGATCTGGAACTTCATACGAAATATATTCCTGGGGGACCCGAATCCATTTACGATGTTGACTGCAGAATTACCGAGAAAACTCTAGTGCTTCCACCATTTCCAGAAAACAGATACATGTGCAGCTTTCGTCATTTATTTGAAGGTTTGCTTTGCCTCTTATACCTGTAACCTCTTTGTAATTATGCCATTATCTTTATCGAACTCATTTTGTTCCTTGATTTTGCACATCTTAGGTGGATATTTTGGATACTATATGTACAAGGTATTGTTTTTTTCATTGTTTTAATAACAGTGAATATTTTTTTGGTTTCGGGTGACCTGGCACTTCTCCTCTCTTCTATAGGGCCTATAGAACTCCCTCTCTCCCCTACAGAGGGGGCAAAACTATTTGTATATTATGGTGAAATTTTTTGTTATGCAGTGGGCTGAAGTGCTGTCTGCAGATGCTTTCTCTGCATTTGAGGATGCAGGATTGGATAACAGCAAGGTATGTTTGATTAAGAAAACTGTTTATAAGGATTTGCTTTGCTCTTTAATCATCAAAATCCCCTATTTTTCAGGTTGAAATTGAAAATGTCTCGTTTGTCACCTTCGAAATCCCCTTGTTTTGTTAGAGTGCTTTCTCTTTTACCACTTGATTGTCCTCACTATATGTTTATACTTGTACAGGCTGTTAAAGAAACGGGACTCAGGTTTCAGGATACCATTCTTGCTCTTGGAGGTGGCAAGCCAGCCCTGGATGTGAGCGAGATATTACATTGGAGAACATTTCTCATTTCTTAAATTACTTTCTGCAGCTTTTACAGTAACCCCTCACAACCATATTGTTTTATGCAGGTCTTTGTGCAATTCCGTGGGAGAGAACCAACACCAGATGCATTGCTCAGACACAATGGCCTATTACCTGTTGCAGCTTCTTAATAGACTATTAGTTATTCATATAAATGAGGCGCTTGACCTTTTTATCTACTAAATTGTTATGCTTTATATTTAATTTAATTTGCCGACATTTAAGGAACATGAGTTTTTAAATTAGATATGTTATGAAATGAATAAAAAATAAAGAATGAAAGGCAAAATATAAGAGAATAGAGATGAAGAATAAATGGATAAGAGAATGTCTTCAAGGTGCATGTTCTACAATGTCATGAATCTTGATTATAGGATATAAGTCTTGTAACTTACAAGCATATTAGGGCCTAGCATAATGTGTCATTATCTTATAAAGTTAAGAGCAGGAAAAATGAGTGAAAGTCTTTACTAATGAGAGTTATAAGAGTATCCTACGAAAATGAATATCCACTAAAATATTCATATCACTCCCCCTTACCATTTATTGAGACATGTCTCATTAGTAACCTTGGATGAATCTTGGTGGAAAAAAATTCCTTTGAAGGAAGAAGAGTAAACATTCTTTATGTTGGAAGTGTCTCTTCACTTTTATATAGACTAAATTGTTATATATTTAAAATAATTTTACAACATTTAAAGTAACTAAAGTCTTTAAATGATATAAAATATTTAGCTATAGCATTTTGTTCAACATAAATTTTTTCGTCAGTTAATTAAACTAATTCTTATCCTCGTGCCTTAATCAGTACTAGTTAATTGTGAAAGCTACGTTAGAACAACTTAGATATTCTGTGCCTTCACGTCTTCTTCTTGTAGTGGTGGGTCGGTGTATATAGGTGACTAACCGAAGGTGGGTTGGATGATTTTACTTGAACAAACCTCTCGTCTGACAACTTTATGTTAAAATTTTATCTTTAGCAAAACATGAGGAGTTGTAAATCCCAGGGTCTCTAATGCCCTGGCCAATAGTGAGTTTGTTCACTGCGAGAATCAAATTCGGGAGCACCGAGTTGACCTCCCGTGTCTCAGAGTAGATTATGCCGCTGAGCTAACGATGTTGGTTGCAAGCAGTTTGTTCTGAAATGGTCACTTACGTTAGAAAATTTATATCAATGCAAATCAAGCAATCACTTTTTGCCCCTTATCTTGCAAAAAAAAAACAAATTAGTATAGTTTTTGTGAGCACTTACAAGTAAAAAAAAGAGGACCACAATAATGTTACATTTACACAAAGGACCAATTTAAAACAAATGATACATAAATAACCAAATCTAAACTCAAAATAAACGTAAGAGAACAAAAAATGATAATTTACCCTATTCTTTTATCTAAATTTATAAATATTTCCAAATTTGCATTGTACAACCAACAAACAAAAAGCGTTTCTTGAGGTAAGTACAATCAATTTAAAGATGAGGAGAGATTAGTTAGTATTATCATCATTTTTCCTTCGATGGCAATCAAGTCAAGTGAGTTGTTGTTGCAACTTTTGAAATCAACCACACACAACTCATTTTCTCCACTGGACCTATTTATAAGCAAAAAAGCACTTTTTAAGTTTATAAAATAACTTTTTTTTGGTGGAAACAAGGGGCTGCGCCTCAAGAATAAAAGAGAATAGCCTTCAACTCAGCCATGACAACAGAACCTCCCCGCACATTCGAAGCGAAACCAAAGAGAAAGTTTCCAGCACCATCTCTCACACACCCACCAGCCGCAGAATTAGCTCCTCTACCCGTCACCGCACCATCACTGTTAAGCTTCAACTTCCCTTCATCAGGAGGCTTCCAGTTCACAGAAGTAGTTTCAACAATCCGCACCTGACTCATTGGACCACGACCAAACTCAATCCAACTCCTAGAGACCGAATCAACACAACTCACAATACTCCGAACTGTTATGCACCTTATTTCGAAAAACAACTTCATTGCGATTCAACCAAATGAGCCTAAGAGCCACACCAAAAATCGTGTGCCAATTACCTCTCTCCCTAGAATAAGCGGAAGAAATATTCGAAATAAGCCAAGAATTTATATCATCAGTCCAGGAGTCCACCATATTGTGGTTATTAATAAGCAAATACCAAACATCTCGGACCTACATGCACTCCTTTAAAAGGTGGATGATAGACTCAACCTCACTATTGCACACCAACACACAAGTTTGAATCAGTAAGGGCTCTTCATTGTCTAGCCACATTAGTTAACAGAGCTCCATTACCAACCTTCAAAGGAATAATTTGTAACTCTCTAGACCCTTCCACTTCCACAGCACACGAAAGAGTTGGTTCAAGGCCCCATTAGGTGGCACCAATAGAGATTCGTAGGTAGAATAAATGGAGAAAATCCCATCGATAACAGGAAACTAGGCGATACATTCCTCACCAGAATAGGGGTTAGGCGAATTCATCATGGTAATGTTGCTGATGACATGAGTCGGAAGAATATTCTCCAGCAAGTCAAGCTGCCAAAATCCATTGATATCAACCATATCCTTCACGCAGAAGGACTAGACATGAGCATCACACTCCCTCAACAACGAATCCTTAAGACAACCCATTTTAGGAATCAAAGGATCCTCTGAAATTTTCACCTTACTACCATCTCCCACTCTCCAAATAATGGACTTGCTGAAATCCTCCCAAGCATTGCAAATACCACACCATAAATTTGAACCTGATTTAGAACCCTTAATCACAGGAATAGGCTCTTTCCCACACCCATACTTGGCTCTAACAACTTGCACCGAAAGATCTTATCTCTTCGACACAAGATCCTAATTAACCTTCATCGTGGAAGCTTGATTAATATTCCTGGACTCCCTAAGCCTGAGCCAACCCCAATCTTTGGGCGAGCAAATTTTCTTCCAAGTAACCATATGGATACTACGATGGTTTTCAGAACCCCCCCCCCCCCCCCCCCCCCCCAAATAAACCTTCTGTACCTTTTATCAATCTCTTCACAAATGAACCTAGGGGTATAAGAATCTGGTTTATTAAATAACTGATGTATCTGAACTATAATATTCATAACTCTCTCCCTTGAGTAGTATTGTAACTTCGGCCACCACAAAAATCTTCAATCTTTCTCACCATCCTTAAACAAACAAACCTAATTTTTTAGGTAGTAATGGACATAATTATTACTCTCTTAAAAAATGATAGATGGAACCGATCCTTGTCTTCAATCCATTATGAAAAATTCATTGTTTTATTATTGCTTAAAATCTAAAATCACATTTTGTCAAAAAAAAAAAAAGAAATCTAAAATCACATCATGTCTTCTTAATTAGGTACAAAATTTAGAAATGAAAAAACAGAAAAAAGTAACGAACTAGTTAAAATAACAAGAAGGTCAAAAAAGAGTCCTCGGAAGTAAACTAGTGTTGGAAGTTCAATCAAATCTGCATTGGATCTGAAATTTGCAGAGAAGAAGAAGAAGAAGATGGCACGTGCAGGAGGGATAACAAATGCAGTAAACGTGGGAATCGCTGTGCAAGCTGATTGGGAAAATCGCGAATTCATCTCTCACATTTCTCTTAATGTTCGTCGCCTCTTCGATTTCCTTGTCCAATTCGGTATATATTATATCCCCTTTTCTCTCAAGTTTGGATTTTTATTCGACCCTTTTTCTTTCTTAATTGAAATTTTATTTTCATTTTTATGGGGTTTCAGAGGCTACAACAAAGAGCAAGTTAGCATCATTGAATGAGAAGCTTGATGTGTTGGAGCGTCGTCTGGAACTTCTTGAAGTTCAAGTAGGCAATGCATCTGCAAACCCTTCTCTTTTTGCAACTTGATGTGTTAATGAATGTAATGCAGCTTTCCTTGTAAGCACTCTCCCTTCCACCTATAATGTAAAATCTATATGGAATTCTTAATGTAAAATCTTAAGTGTAGTGTCATAATGCTTTGTTGTTTGACTCTTGTTCTTGATTTGCAATATAATGGGTTATCATGTGGTTAAGTGTTCTGGTTTATTTGCAAATTTGGACTGATAAAAAATATTGTGTCTTATTATAAGTTGTTGTATTTCTCAGATTTTTATCATGTTTATCTTGTAACAGTTCCTTCCAATTTAGAGCTAGTTTGAGTAAATTTCTCTAGAAACAATTGTGGGCAATGAAATATACAAAGAATCTTGCAATGAATGTGAATTTGTTAAACAATAGTTTCTCTTATAAGATCAAACTAGTTTCTACATCTCTATCAGAAGTTATCTCATTTTAACTTCTTCACAAGTATTTATTAGTTTGTAAGGACTAAGGACTGTTCTGCTAGTGAAGAACCGTAATTTTATTTTAACTTAGAATCTCCCATATGGAAGAAGTTAATCCAGATTAGATTGAGTCGATTCAGATGCATCCTTGTGTTCCAATGGTACGGGCCTTACATTGTAAGTATTGAATACCTACATCAACTAGAGATATGGTGGCCATCCTAGATGGTATCAGAGTCTATCTTAGATTTGTTATTGGGCCAAGATATCTATTATTCCATCCATTTGTCCACACTCCAAATGTCCGGTCCTGGGTGTGAGGGAGTGTGTTGAGATCCATATTATTCCACCCGCATCAGTCCATGCTTCATATGCGTGAGGGGGCGGGGTGTTGAAGTCTCACATCGGCTAGAGATATGGCCTAAGAAATCCTTATAAAGTTTGGGTAGTCCTCACTTTACAAGTCGTTTTTGTGGGATGAATTAGGCTCTAAACTAAGAGTAAGATTACATATTCTCTATTCTAGTGCCACCTCGGGTTTCATTTAGAACATACCTCTATGCCTAACTCAATCACTTTGAGATCCACCAAAACTAGTCATCCTGTTCTACTAGTGGAAATCAATGGATGAGATGAAAGTATTTCCTTTTGTAGGAAAATGGAAACACATTTGCCGAACTTTGGGTTTCTTTATCTGGTTAGAAATGGATGATTACATACTAATTTGATGATATATAACATACACCAGACCACACTCGGATTGCAGTACAGTCGATAGTCATATAGAGGGTGATTCATGTTATTATTGTTGCACATTCTTAACAACATTCTTTTCCAGCCATTAGATAACAGCTAGACCTTACTTACCTATCTTCTGATTGGCTGAGATTTTGATAAACTAATGTCATTTGACTCACATGTAATAAAACACAAGTTTAAACAGAGTAACTATAAAAAATCAGATTGACTGCAAATCATCAAACAATGAATTACCCAAGACGTTGGGATTAATCTCAATAATTAGTCTCTCAATATGATTGTGTAGGTCTAATTTTCATTTAAGGGGAAAGTTTATATTATCATTTTACTGTACCTGCAGAGTTCAGGCTCTAATCAGATATCAATTCTCATGTGAACTTCGTGTATTTTCTACTGCATTACTTTGGCACATATGCTGTCCCCAAAATTTCAGACAGTTTCTTTGACACTGTCTTCAACTCATTAGTTCTCAATAATCAGCATATTAAGGGAGAAAGGTGTTGAAGAAATGAGGATGAAGAATGTATGAACTGTTTGTCCCTCATTATCATTAATAACTGTTTGTCAAATTCAAAATTGGATATATTTGCTTAAATTTTCCTTTCCATCATCTGAAAAGTTAAACAATATTTAAAAAAAGAATCTTTGGTTGAATCAAGCGCCACTGACTATTTCTTATTGCCTACATTGTCCCATCCAATCTAGCACTAGATATTTATTCAAATATGATTTTTTTTTGGTCTGTTGTTAGGAATATTGTTGAAGTCGTGTTTTAATTTTAAAAATAATAACAAATAAAGAGCGTGGAAGCCATAAATCATTTATTCATTCTCCTATTCCCAGCCATGAATCCTGCTATCCCATAATAGTGTTTTAGGGGTCGACCGCTATGTTCTATTATTGAAGATTGATAACGCTGCTATTGAACCATAAAACAAAGTAAAAATAAGGTAAAGTTTTTGTAATTAACATTCAAAGCAAGCAATAAGAACAGCGAATTTATTTTTAAAACAAAATAAGTCTCAATTGTTAGGATGAACATTAAGTATTCCCATAAACATGGGTGTTGTCCTGCTTGACCAAATTTGTCACCAGAATCCAATTCGTTAGTGAATTTTTTACTAGTGAAGTTTGAACATAGCAAATGATATGGCTTTGAATTATGACCATATGTTTTGACTTGCATTTGGTCCAAATTATTCATTTCACCAATAAAAAGTGGGACTGAATAAGAGTGATTTGGTTTCAAGAAGCATAGAGTGGATATTGAAAGTACAATGAGAAGTAGGTTTTTTCTCCTTTACAATTTAGAATGTGATGTTACTAAAGCAGTTATCAAAAACAAATCGAAAGAATTCCTTTCACCCATTTACTATCTTGGCTGTGGGTGGGACAAGGTTTGGGTTGTAATGGTTGATTCTGCTGTAGATGTAGTTGAGGGCAGCACCCTTTTGTCTAGGACAATTGAGTAGCGGTTGGATCCTCCAAGGCTGTCTATGGACTTCATATATTCAGATGCATTGTTTTCTATAATGAGAGCATCCTCCAACTCACGGACAATATCAACCATGCATGGCCTATATGTTGAGTATGGTTCAAGACATTGCAGTGCTACTTCCACCACTCTCCACATTGCCTCTGCATGGTATCCTCCCTTGATGCCAGGATCTACAATTTCTTCCACCTTTGATGCTCTTATGTATGGTTTTGCCTGCATGCAAAGTTATTTCTTAGTGCCTATTAAATATGACCACATAGGATTTAAAATAATAATAACAGAAAAAAAGGGACATGGACCATACCCATTCAACCAGGCTCCACTCAGTCCGTGGTCTCTTTATGTTGAGAGGCTCCCGACCACTCACGATTTCAAGTAGAACAACACCAAAGCTGAACACATCACTCTTTTCGGATAATTGCTGGGTTTTGTAGTACCTGCATAGGGATATGTCAGATATTGTGAAATAGATCTTTTGCTTAAAGTGATAGATGAGAGCAGTTTTAGAAGTTCCGATTAACATAATTCTAAGAGTTCACTTACTCAGGATCCAGGTACCCTGCGGTTCCTCTTACTTCAAGGGAAACATAACTGTCTCCTTCCTGAGGAGCATATTTTGAAAAACCAAAATCTGCAACCTTAGCACACATGCTTTGATCCAGCAGTATATTGCTTGATTTTACGTCCCTGTGTATTACAGAACGTCCTGGAAATGTGTGAAGATATGCCAAACCTGCTCAATCACAAACTTCTGAGCATTTTAATTTCCTCACATATTTGTAGATTAAAATTGAAGTGAAATCAGTTAGGTCAGCAGCTGAGTTTATTATGTGAAGAATTTGATGATGCATCATACCAAATAGAATCATGAAGGACCAAAATACAAGGACATCAGTTTTTCTTTGTCAGAAACTGAGATATTGCTTGAAGAAAACTGAAGTAGTGGTGATGTTTAGACCTTGGAGAGTGTATCAAAAATATTGCTATTGGATCTAAAAACGCTATAATGAAGGGAAGTGCATATGATTTTTCATATTACTTTAGTATTCCCTCTCAAATATCTTTACAATATCATTCTAATCTCAAGAAAATGAGAAATCAATATGATTGTCCCATCACGGTCAACCAGTAAAGCTTCATAATTTTGCTTGTGGTTGGCTCCAGTTTTTTGGTTCATTCTAAAAATAATGTGCCCCTTATCTTCTTTTTCCAGTGTGGATGCGTGTGGTCATGCCTAGTTATGATATATGCTTTATCTTGCACGCTGTTCATTTAAATTAGTTTTATGATTTCGTCTGTGATGATTACATTTGATTACATGTTTTATCCTTCCTGATATGATGTAAGATTATGTATTAGTTTCTAGGCACAGCTTAGTAAAAATAATTCATCATGTTACTTGCCTCGAGCTGCACCGAGAGCAATCGAGAGTCTAGTTGGCCAGTCTAATATTTTTCTCTTTGCTGCCTCCCCTGTTGTGAAGTTGAATTTTAGAATTATGTTAGATCAACTGGTAAGAAAGGGATGAATTGATAGGAAATCAGTTACAGAGATGTTACAACACTCTGGTTTCAATAGTTCCAGCAAACTATGAGCATTAGAGAAGCTCAAGACTCATTCTGTTATTTCTTCTAACTACCCACTGTGTACAGTTATCTGGTTTATATACATTCAGTTTATTACTTGCAATTACAATAATACCCTCCCCATCAGCCGTAGCTATTACAATATTGCCCTCTACTTATTCTTATTTCTCCTATGATATATTCTAGTTACAAGGGGTCTGCTATCAATACCCCCCCCTAGGACTTTCACCTTGTCCTCAAGGGGAAAAGTAGGGAAGGCTAGCTGTAATTTGTGCACCAATTCCCAGGAATTCTCACATGAGGGGAGGTCCTTCCATTTCACCAATACTTCAGCAATGCCTTGAGAATTGTATCTCAGTTCCAATACATCTTCCAACTCTGGTTGTAAGGTGCCATCTTCTGTGAGAGCTGCAGGGAGAGTTTGAGGTGTGTAAGTGCCTGTGAGGGACTTCTTCAGCTTGCTAACATGGAATACAGGGTGGAGTTTGCAATCTGCAGGCAAGTCTAGCTTGTAAGCTACTTTTCCTATCTGTTCCAGTATCTGGTATGGGCCATAGAAGCGAGGGCTGAGCTTTTCATTTCTTCTTGTGGCCAGGGACTTCCATCTATATGGCATAGCTTTGAGGTATACCCAATCACCTACTGAGAGGGTTACTTCTCTTCTATGTTTATCTGCTTGTTTTTTCATTCTTTGTTGTGCTTGGCACAAATTCTGGTGTAGTTGTTCCAGCACAGTGTCCCTAGTAGTGTATAACTGGTTTACTTCCTCAACCTTAGAAGGAATGGCAGGTCCTTTAATGATTGGACTAGGTTCCCTGCCATATAGAGCCTTGTATGGAGTCATGCCAATAGAGGCATTAAAGTTCGTATTGAACCACAATTCTGCCCAACACAGCCACTTAGGCCAAGTACGAGGGTTGTCACCAACAAAACATCTCAAGTAAACCTCCAAACCTCTGTTAATGACCTCTGTTTGGCCATCAGTTTGTGGATGAAAAGCTGTGCTATATTTGAGTGCAGTGCCTGCTTGTTTGAAGAGTGTCTTCCAAAACTGGCTAAGGAATATTTTATCCCTGTCAGACACAATTGTCTCAGGGAAGCCATGGAGCTTGACAACACCAGAGATAAAACTGTGGGCTACTTCACTAGCTGAATAGGGGTGTCCCAATAGGAGGAAATGAGCACTCTTGGTGAGTCTATCTACCACTACCATGATGGTATCATGCTTCCCTACCCTAGGAAGGCCTCCAATGAAATCCATGGAGATATCTGCCCACACTTTGGTTGGTATAGGTAGTGGCTGGAGTAGTCCAGCAGGTGACAGTGTCTCCACCTTGCTCTGCTGACACTGTTGGCAACTCATTATGTGGTTTCTGATGTCTTTCTTCATTCCACTCCAGTAAAAAACACTAGAGATCCTTTTATAAGTTCTGAAGAACCCAGAATGCCCTCCTTGTAGCGAGCTATGAAACTCAGTCAAAATGATGGGAATCTTTGAGAAATTCTGTGGTAGGACCAGTCCTGTGCCCTTGTAAAGCAACCCCTGCTTAACAGTGAATTTCTGGTTCTCTGCAGGCTTAAGAACAGTCTGTTGCAGCCATGTCTGTAGTTGAGGACAATTCTGAATTTCTTCCTCCCAATTGCACCACTCCGGTAGAGTTACCTTAGAGATTGCAGCAAATATCATTTGCCTAGATAGAGCGTCAGCTACTCTATTAGCACTACCCGGTTTATATTGAACTTCAAAATCATAGCCAAGCAATTTAGAAGTCCACTTTATTTGTTCCCCTCCAAGTAGGTTCTGTTCAGTCAGGTATTGCAGTGACTGTTGATCTGTTCTAACCACAAAATGTTGCCCTAGCAGATAGTGCCTCCACTTTTGTATTGCCATGACCATAGCCATAAGTTCCCTCTCATATGCAGATTTTTGTTGAGCTCTAGTGGAGAGTTTCTGGCTGAAGTAGGCTATTGGTTTGCCCTCTTGCATGAGTACTGCTCCCACCCCCTTGCTTGATGCATCCGTTTCTATGATAAATTGTTTTGAGAAGTCAGGCATAGAGAGAACTGGTAAGGTTGTCATGAGTTGCTTCAACTGTTTGAATGCAGAATCTGCTGCATCATTCCACACAAGCTTTTCATGCTTTAGTAAGTCTGTAAGAGGCCTTGCTATCACTCCATATCCTTGCACAAACCGTCTGTAGTAGCCAGTTAGCCCTAGGAAACCCCTCAAGCCTTTAATATCTTGTGGTATTGGCCACTCCACCATTGCAGCAATCTTCTTTGGATCTGCAGAAACACCTTGTGCAGAAACTACATGGCCTAGATATTCCACAGAATTGACAGCAAGGTCACACTTCTTCCTGTTCACTACTAACTGATTAGCAATTAGAACCTGGAAGATGCTCTTCAAATGTTCAGCATGCTCTTCCATATTTCTACTGTAGATCAGAATATCATCAAAAAAAACAAGAGCAAATTTTCTCAAAAATGGTTTGAGTATTTCATTCATTAGGGCCTGGAAAGTTGATGGGGCATTAGTTAACCCAAAGGGCATTACTAAATATTCATAATGGCCCTCATGTGTCCTGAAAGCAGTTTTAGGAATGTCTTCAGTCTTCATACGAATTTGGTGGTATCCTGATTTAAGATCTAGTTTGGTGAATACTACAGCACCAACTAGTTCATCAAGTAGCTCATCAATCAAGGGCATAGGGAATTTGTTGGGCACTGTCATCTTATTCAATGCCCTATAGTCCACACAAAATCTCCAGCTTCCATCCTTTTTCTTAACCAGAATGATTGGACTTGAGTAAGGGCTAGTGCTTGGTCTAATAATACCTGTTTTCAGCATGTCTTTAACCAGTCTTTCAATCTCATTTTTTTGAAAATGCGGGTATCTGTAGGGTCTTAGGTTTGGTATTGAGGCTCCTTCTTTTAACACTATGGCATGATCAGTTGCCCTAGTGGGTGGTAATTCACTACTTTCCTCAAAAATAGCCTCAAACTCAGAAAGAACATGTTGTATTACCTCTGGCAGTGGCTGTTTTTCTGGTTCTGAGGTCTGCAATTCTCTGCACTCAACTATGTATGCTTCCAAGGGTTGGTCTAGCTCCAGTAGTATCTCCTTGGCTGTTGCTTCGCGTTTAGAGAGAGAGGGATCGCCCTTTAACCAGAATGTTTCCCTTCCTACCTTCACCTTGAGAGTCATCTCCTTGAAGTTAGCTTTAATGTCTCCAAGTTTCTCCAACCAGTCAATGCCCAAAACTAAGTCTTCACCATCTAAGGGGAACACATAACAGTCCACCTTCACCATCATTCCCTGTATCAACAACTCTACCCCCCTGCAAACTCCTCTGGTGAGTACTCTCTGCCCATTCCCAACCTTAACCCAGCAAGGTGGTGTATCTTCTATTTTCAAATTCCTGGCAGCCACTAATTTTACAGAAATAAAATTGTGAGTTGCACCACAATCTACCAGCACAATCACCTCTATATCTCCCATCCTCCCCTTCAACATGAAGGAGTTCTTAGAGGTCAAACCTGCCATGCTTTGCAAGTGCAGACTCTTCATACTAGCTTCCCATACAATCTCTTCCTCCTCTACCTTCTGTTCATCTCCATCTTCTTCATTGGCCTCCTCTACGTACAACAATCTCAGCCATTTGTTCTTGCAAACATGGCCTGGGGTGAATTTCTCTTCACATGTGAAACAAAGCCCTTTCTTGCGCCTCTCCTCCATCTCTTTTCCTCCAACTGATTTAGTCCCAGGGTGTTGATTAGCACTCCCTGCTTCTTGCCCCGTGGTAACGGTATTGGAATTTGTATTCACCTTCTGTGCATTATCTTGTCGCCAATTCTTGTTGTTCCCATAACTGCGGTTGTTCCATGGCTGTTTGTTCTGACCATTAACTCTTCCCACAGCTCCTATCTTCTCCTCCGCTAGTAATGCCACATCCATCATCTCAGCCAAGTCTTTAGGACGTTGTAACCTTACTTCAGCCCTAATGTCTTCCCTTAATCCATTGGAGAATAATCCAACGAACAATTCTTGATCTTTGATTTTGACATGGCTAGAAACAGTTTCAAATTTCTTCCTGTATTCCCTCACCGAGCCTTCTTGCTTCATACTCATCAAGATCTCAAAAGCATTCGTGATCACAGTAGGTTGGAAGCGACGGAGTATCGCGTCTTTCAACCCGTCCCACGTCAAGATATCACTGCTCGCCTCCCACCATTGGAGCCACGACAGGGCTTCTCCTTCCACCGCCATCATCGCAGCGTCTAATTTCTCGTTCTCCTCGATCCGTCGCACCTTGAAAAACCTCTCAATCTTTGTTAACCACCCCGTGGCGTCTTCGCCGTTGAATACTGGCAGATCAATCTTTCTCAGGCGTCGCTCCCCTTCGTTTCTATTTCCGCATTGTTCGGGCTTGTCTTTCGGGTTCGGGTCACCCGTTCCCCCCATCGTCGTCATTGGCTGCTTCTGTAGTGCCGTCGCGATCATCTGTTCGATGCGAGTGGCGTGTTCGTCGAAGCGCAATTGGCTGCGTACCTCCATTTCCTGCATCCTTCGTTCCACCTCTTCGATTCTTGACTCCATTGCTGCCGCTGTCTTCTTCCGCGTCATTCACGAGTAGGACCGTCTCGCTTTGATACCAGTTGTTAGATCAACTGGTAAGAAAGGGATGAATTGATAGGAAATCAGTTACAGAGATGTTACAACACTCTGGTTTCAATAGTTCCAGCAAACTATGAGCATTAGAGAAGCTCAAGACTCATTCTGTTATTTCTTCTAACTACCCACTGTGTACAGTTATCTGGTTTATATACATTCAGTTTATTACTTGCAATTACAATAATACCCTCCCCATCAGCCGTAGCTATTACAATATTGCCCTCTACTTATTCTTATTTCTCCTATGATATATTCTAGTTACAAGGGGTCTGCTATCAAATTATTGGGTATTAAAATGCATCAGCTGAAAGAATTGTGGGATATTTACCATATAGTCTATCTAGCAAAGAGCCATTGGACATAAAAGGGTAGACGAGAATTTGTTGATCCTTTTCCTTACAGTAACCAAGAAGAGGCACCAGGTTTTCATGCTGTATTGCAGAAAGTAGGTTTAGCTGCATGTAGCATCATAGAATAGTCAGATAGTGAGATGCAAAAAGGAGGACATTATTAACTTGTTTAAATCTCAGCGAACAGGAGAAGAATTTATGTTCTTAATTGGCATATGCCAGACTCTGTAAACATCATCTTTTACATTAGTCTTTGCAGTTTAGAACTTTAAAAGCAAATACTAACTAGTTCCCCAATGACACTAGCTAAGGATTCAAAAAATAGAAACTATTCCTTTAAATTTGTAGCATTTGCCCTTTAGTGTTGTCAATGAATTAAAAGATACCTTTCCAATGAGTAACCCCCATATCTTGATCCTTAACTACTAGTTAGTCGGATTCAACTTTTAATTAGGAACTTTTGTGGAGTTTTTGATACTCTAATAAATAAAACATTCTTATTATACCTCATTATCAAATTCTCGAGTTCCCTGAGTTGATGTCGCTGATCGAACTTTCACTGCCACTTCTTGACCGTCGTCTAGAGTGCCCCGGTAAACAGAGCCAAACCCTCCTTCACCTATTAAAGTTTTGTACTTCTCTGTTGCCACCTCTAAATACTCCAAAGTGAATGCTTCAATTGATACAGACTTTACGAAAAAATCGTCTTTGCTTGGCAAAGAGAAAATTATATCTGCATGTTTTTGTAGATAGAATAATGTCACATATATGCAGTGTAGATTAGACCAAACCTCGCATGCTAAAATCAGCACTTCCCCCATACAGATAAAACACATTGTGACAGAATGTTCCTCTAAAAAAACTAATATAATTATCTTATTATCATGATCATAATTGTATTTTCAATTCACGTTCTTGTTACTGGCAAAATGTACAGATGAAATCTGAAATTGTTTGTATCCATCTAAATAACTAGGAATTTGCACAAGAGGGGTGATCTATGTCGATAGGTTAAAGTGATGGACTAGAATAGTTGATTTTCAACACATTTTGACTCAAAACCTTGAGATAACAACTATATGGGTATTTATGCTTATATTGACATCACTTGACCCATTATTAACTGATGTTGGACTTCATCACTTTATACTTGAATTCCCAACAAGATTGTATTTACAGAATGACGTGACTAAAAAGAAAATATGTTGCTTCAGAATGCAGAGACACATAGGATATCCAGGAATAGAGAAGATAAAATGCCTACTTGTTTCCATTGGATAGTTCTTTCCACCAAATCCTTCCCATGGAATTAATTTGTATCTGTAACGGCAAAAGAACAGAATTCCAACAGCCAAAGTAATCAAAAGTGATCCACCTGTAATAGCTCCAATAACGAATACTTGTCCATGTTTGTGTTCTTTTACTTTGCATTTCCCGTAACTGAAATATTAATGTCGAAAAAAAACAAATAAATTTTGATTTATTTCATTTTGAAAACTTCTATTGCTATGTATCAGAAAATACTTCATACTCTGTATTGATTCGGGAACTGTTCAACTTTGCTGGATCCTCTTCGCTCATGTGATGGTTGCAGCCAAAATATCTGGAAATAAATCCAATACAAGCTAATTTTTTGTAAAGTATTATAAAAATTTACAAAGATTCAAATATATTCCTAATATAGATGAAGTAAAATGCCAAAATGTAAAACTTACAATGATTTTAAGTGTGGTAGTGAGATAATGGATTCAGGAAGCGGTCCCATAAGATCATTGTAGCTCACATCTCTGCTCCATAAATTTAAATCAATCATTTGAAAATGTTTCAGTGGTAATTTATTTATTGACACTAACAACAGAAGGGAATTGCTCTATGATTGGAACCTAAGTGAAGGAAAAAAGAAATGGAACAATATATGTAACACAATAACGTCGAAGCATACTTCTCATGGATTATTCATAAGAACATTTCACACCTAGTTGTTTCTGCACCTACTGTAGTACTCATTGCATTGAGACTGTCTACCATATGATACTGACATGATATTGTTAGTTATCCTTAGGATAAATGTTAAAGTGTGTGGCATTCTTTGAGTTGAGTGCTAGCATCCAATTATGCCTAATGTTTATAGGACACTTAATGTATGTAATACTACATACTACAGTCATGCATCCTTGTTAAAGGGCTTCTATTCTAGCCTTTAGAAATTGTAATTGACCATATACAACTTATTTTAGTTCACCTTTACATAATTTCACACTTTGCAGATATATATATATATATATATATATATATATATATATATATATATATAAAATTTCACACTTTACATAACTTATTTTAGTTATATGCTTGCTATTTTAGTACTTTTTTTGAACTTATTTTGACAATATCATAATGCTTCAAATAAAGTGCATGGCTGTCGTTGTTTATGACGACATTTACAAGGATAATATAAGTGCTATAGCCTTCAGTTCATATAGTATCATCCTAGGTCATGAGAAGGGATAATTACACTGATATCAATGAGGAGGATAGCGGAAACGACGGGATATGACCAACAAAACTGTTGTGGCTCAGGTTCCTGCACATAACAAAATTATTACATCAATGCATAAAAACAAAGTCCACTAGTTCCCACCAAAAATAAATACAGAAGCTTTTAAATGAAAGTTTTTGAAGCAGTACAGTATTTCTAAATTGGTCATCTCAGTGACACTAGAAGGAATTGGTCCTTTGATATTACTGAAGGATAGATCCCTGGAAGAAATCAAAAAAAAGGAAAATGTTATGAAATGGGGTAAAATAGAGGAGGACTAAGCACATAAAAATAAGGCTTGATTTATCTAAAAATCCTACTTAGCTAGAGATATTGATTGGTTGATTAAAGCATGTATGCATTCGAGAATGGAAAGGGCTTACAGCTTATTGATAACAGATGAACCATTTGAACCATCACATTCTATTCCTTTCCAGGGGAAAAGAATACAAGGGTCTCCAGTCCAACTCTCCAGTGCTTTATTCTCTTGGTTTTGCAACAATTCTTTTTTCAGCTTCTGAATAGCTTTCACTGAAGAAATAAAAAGTGTTTGCGTGAGAGAGAGTGTTTGAGAGAGAGAGAGGTCCATGGTTATATTTTGAACTACACTTACCATCTGTACTGTTGGTTTCTTCAATCCATGGTCGAATCTGCAGGATCTCATAAGCATTCAAAAGGGGACCAAACTTAGACTGAGATGCCTTGACCAAGGTTATATTGAGTGATCCATTTGCTGAAATGTTCAAGATAGTGTAACTATACTTGGACCCTCCAGCCAATACATCGAATCTCTCCTTTTTAATCTCATTATTTAGATAGATGTCGAACACCCTTTGGCCTGCTTTGATAGTGCTATTCAATTCAAGGAAGTAGAGAAATACACTATATTCATAATCCTCAGTGTCAAGACCATCGTGGATGAACTGCAACTGCTCAGGGTGGGTTAGAGCTGTTTGCAGGACTTGTAGTGGAGGTGTCACATTGCCTCTGAGATCAACATTGCTGACATTGAAGGACAGTGGAATAGCAGATGATAGGTTTGAAGTTGCTTTCCAGATTCTGTCACTTTGGTCAACTGGGAACCTAAAATTGATAAACAATCATATTGTAAGACCTTTCTGTCAGTGTGATTGTTACTGTGACTTGCATATTATACTGAATTGAATTATAGATTTCTGGATTCATGTTTCTCTATTTGTTATTTTCACTGAGATGCATCTCATTGCATCATAAAGTTTACATAAAGGTGTACAGGCATCTTATAGTTCTTCCTATAAAGTGAAAAACACAGGTCGTCGCATGCATTTGTAAGAAAGGTTCATGCATCATGCTGGTCAAATTTATTTGGTCCAAAACATGTTTGGCATAAATATAACATGAATTGCAATTATATATATATCCCTACAGAGAAAGATGTTGGTTTTATTTGATATCTACTCTGCATTAGATTTAGAGTATGGTGCTTCCATAAAGACCAAAAAGGGATAATCCCTAAGCCTTATAGGTTTCCTGTGAGATACACTTTCTCTGACAAATGAAAGTGGAATATACCTCAAAATAAAGCAGATTACATACCTGATGTCATCTTTTCTGTCCCCGAGATTATTTCGGCTTATCAGTTTTAAAACACTGGCAGGCAAATCATGTAGGTATTCTTCAGGCAATGACCTTAATTCAATCTGAGATATAAAGGGATTAACCTCCCCCTTCACTAAGCAGAAGTCAATGTAGTCTTTGGTGGCTCTAAAAACTCCCTCAATTTCCAAGTCCTGGAGCCTGGATGATCTTACTTCTCCGAGTTTTGTTACTCCAATTGAAACATAGAAGGAAGAATTGAAACTATCAAATGGAAATGTGCCCCTTATCAAATATATTTTATCCTCAATTGTTGGCAAATTGTAACATCTCTTTCCCTCATTTATATGAAACAGTCGAACATTTTCGTTGCTTCTGTGGCTTAGCACGATTTCAGGTATTTGTCTGCAACTTCCCTTATCAGAGAACCATATGTAATCTGTTGTGTAATTTAAGGTGGTCCGTGGATCTGTGTAGTTTGAATCAGCACAGCATGCTATGCTCTCAAACCCTGCAAATTTTCACAGGGTATATTCAGTTTATTTTCCCTTGAAAAAGTGTGAAGTGTTTTCAGGATTCTCTAAGTATTGTAAGTATGAAATTACTAGTTCTATTTCAGCATCCTTTTTTTTTTGACAAATATTTCAGCATCCTTTTGTTCTATATTATTAATTAAGACCATATGATGTCCTTGAATTAATTCTAAAATAAGTTTCTTACTATGAATGAAAGAAGAGAAATCAAGTAATAGATATGATAAATCTGAAAGAATTTAGTATCAAGTCACTACTAACCTTCAATTGCAGAAGTTGATCTGAAAAATATACACAGAAAAAGAAGTGCACAAGCCACAACCAATCTTAGTTTCCAAATATGCTGTAACTCCATCATAATCTGAAAAAGAAGTTACCCCATGGGGTTGTCAAACATGAATCCATGTTACTTAACTTTTTATCTCCCCCTTAGTACCATAAAACTTTTCTGATAAATTTCCATTTTCATTCTCTGCCTTGACAATAACACTCTAGATAGATTCCTTGTATATCTTAGATAAGAGACTTGATCAATACTCTTGTGGAAGAATTTGAAACCATTTTGCAAAAGTGCTTAATTGGATTAAGGGTTAGAAGATTATAAGAAAGAATATTCTTAAAATATGGGTTTGACTTTAGGCCTGTAAACTGCAGGAGGTAACTAGGAAAGAGATGGAAGACGAGTTATTAGAGATTGAATTAGTACAAGTGTATATTTAATTATGTTTTTCCTATAGTTTTATTCTTGATGTTAAACATTATTATTCTCATTATTGATGTTAAACATTATTATTATTCTTATTGTTTTAGTGGTGGTTGCTTGATTATTTGTATTTAATATTGATATGGTTTAAAATAATTGGACAGACCAGTCCTTCGTCTTCTTCTGCTGTCTTCCTTCTCATTTCTCATTCCTGACCAAGAATGCAACACAATGAACAATTTTTTTTTCCTGCTATATGTACATAGCAACTGTTACTCACATATTACTGCAAAAATATACTTAAAAGAGTTTAATAACATTTACTGACAATCATATTTTACCATAGTACTACCTCATGATATTTGTTAAAATATACCTGCATAAATATTTATGAGATATGATTAAGCGTTGGTGTAATATCTTTTTTTTTTGCATCGTCAATTCATAATTATAAATTAAATTTTATATAGTTAGTTATATTTTATATTTGTATACATAAAGAAACTAAAAACAGGAAGGGAATTATAAAGGGTTTCTAAGCTAAGATCCTTTGCTGTATATCATGGTTAGCACAATTAACGCGCCAACTGTTCCTTTTCACAGTTGTTATAATATATATATATATATATATATATATATATATTATAATATGGTATTAAGAAAGAGGGAAAGTGGCTGAATGAAAGCTCAAAAGAGCAAGTAACCCCTTACATACTTGTAATACTACTAGACTAACTGTTCAGCGTGAAGGGACTGAAAACTACATCACAAATCCATTTACAAAGATTTGGCAGAATTTGTGATCTGCCTGATTGTTTACATATATATATATTACAGATTTATTACAGATTGGACAATACCTACCAAAGATATCTAAAAAGATTTACACCCCACAAATCAAACACAGTTGGCCACTGGCTTAATCTACCCTAGGACATGGGGTCGACTTGATGATCTGAGTTCAATTTCCGCAGTAGACAAAATCGGTGTTTGTCAGTGCAAAATTTGATCTTAAGCAAGAGCGAAGATTAGTCTTTTCGTTAAAAGCGTTGGAATACTCTGTGAGTAGTCAGTATTGATCCGAGAAAAAAAAAAGACTCATTGCTTCAGTCTCTTCATCCTCTAAGATGGTCAACTTGTGCACATAATATTATCATCATTAAATTTGTTTCAATAACGGATAAGGTAATATGAGTATATTTGAGTTTTTACGAAGGAAAAGGTAATATGAGTATTTATTACTAGTTTGTAATTGTTAATGTTTAATTATTAAGTATTAACTGTCAAGTATTCTGATGACTAATTCCCTTTCTAACGTCAAACAACTGGCAAGTAAAACTCATAGCTCAAGAGTTTATTTAAATCATTTTTCCTAATTTCAATGCTATTGTTTTTTTTGTTACTAAGATTTTATTTAATCTACCAAAGAAGAGCATAAAAGTCCAAATTATTGGAATGCATTGTAAATATAAATACAGAAAGGATAGATGTTGATATCCCTAACACATACATACTTGGTCAATCACGTAATTAAGCAAATATACTTCAAGTAGTTGAGTTGAGTTATTATTAATACACAAATAAATATAAACTTTTTGTTACTTACTGTATTAATCAGTCAGCCTAACAAGTTGCACAATATCTAACTATTGCCGGTAATTTCAAAGCTGGGTGTTAAAAGGATTCAAATAAATTATAAAAGATTAACATTACTGTTTCAAAATTTTGATGCAGTCTATATATCATAAAAAAAATTGATGCAGTCGTCGTCGTCGTCATCATCATCATCATTCATCAGCATCTTGCCTTCACCAAGCTAACCGTGTTCTAATTATTTTGGCTTAAATACAGTTTTGGTCCCCCAAGTTTTACCAACTCACGATTTTGATCCCCTAAGTTTTAATTTCACGAATTTGATCCCTCAAGTTTCCCAATTTGTAAAATCAGGGTCCCCCCATGATTTTCTTCTTTATTCTCCTTAATAGAAAACGTGAAAATATTGAGTTTGTTTTTCAGATTTCAGAATAGTATTAATTTTCTCAAATACCATAAAACACCAAACAAACTATTTCAAAAATCTATTAGTATTGTTGCCTGAACTCACGGGGGGGACTTTGATTTTACAAATTGGGAAATTTGGGGATCAAATTCGTGAAATTAAAACTTGGGGGATCAAAATCTTGAGTTGGTGAAACTTGGGGGACCAAAACTGTATTAAAGCCAATTATTTTTAATCTAGTTACAGCCATAAGAAAACTAATGAAAACTTCTAGCTGCTTTTCCTAATTATCCCCTCATTTTCATTATTTATTATGAAAAATTAGAAACATTATATTAGTTTATTTTTTGGGACTTTGGGTTGTATAAATAATATATAACTGATGGGTTTGCTTGTTGATGGTTGTGGGTTTGTGGGTTTGCATTGTCAATGGTTGACTTTTTTTGGTTCGTTGTTTTGTTGTTATTGTTGATTTTTGATGTTGCTGTTTTTTTTGAGGTTGTTGTTGCTGTCTCGCTGTTGCTATTTTTGTTGCTGTTGCTCTTGCGGTTGCTGTTTTGTTGTTGTTGCTGCTGTTTGTTGCTCCGGCCGTTTGTTGATGTGCTTCAACTTTGGTTTATTGTGGCTGTTTGCTGTTGCTGTTGGTGTTGGTTGCTATCAGCTGGGATTTTGAAGGATGTTTTTCGTTGCTTAGTTTGTCGCTGTTTCGTTTGTATTTCGATACCAGTGTAATTGACTTTGTCGCCTTGTTCTCCTTGGGGTACTCTTTTTCCTCATTGGATCTTTTTTCCATGGGGTTTTGACTAAATGAGGTTTTAACGAGGCCCAAATTAATTGTACGAGTTGGAGTTCCCTTATACTCCCATTAATGCAATATTTCACTTATAAAAAAAAAACCTATTTTTAAGTTTCAATGAAGACACATTGTATCTCTCTCTCTCAATCTATTTCCTCCTCTTCTCCTCCTTTCTCTTTCTTCTTCTCTCAAACCTCTCCTCTCTCCTTGACCAATGTTACGGCTGATGACATATTAGGGTTTCAATGCACGGGAAGACGACTATGCAATGAGCACAAGTTTTGGATCCAACCTCAAGGGCTAAATTGTTTTCATACATTTTCCAAATGCACAGGAAAGCACGAGTATGCAATGTACATCAAAATGCTCCAAATTTTGCAAATTCAAAAACTACATAGATATCTACTCCAAATTATGTACATACTTTTTTCAATTATTTGTTTTAGTAGACAATTCATCTTGCATGTACATATCAACTCTTTTATATAATTTTACGATTTTTAAAGTATTTATGACTTCATAGCAATTTATAACGACCACAATACCACCCATGCGGATACACATGAATAGTACTAGTTTTGTTTAATGAAGGTGTTAATTGCGACCATTGGCTAAGAGGGTGAAACTCCTCTGAGTATTCTTCAATATGTCTCACACAGTTGCTTGTAAAACAATTTATAAGCAAATTGAATTATTGGAAATATAAGGGCAGCGTTGAAAATTAGTTTACTAGCCGAGTGGATGCAAGTCAAAGGTAGTGAAATTGTTATTGCAATTGCATTTGACAATTCAACAGTGATTTGGATTGTATTTGGTGGAAAATTAAGTTTGTTAATGGAAGACTCAAGAAGCATACAAAGTTACAAATCAAAGTTTAGGAATGATCCTTGATTCTGATTCCATTTTTCATTAAACAAATGCTATCCAAATTTAAAAATAATAAAATGGGGAATCGAATTGATGCAATTCGAATATTCCGATATTTTGAATTATCCTAACTAATCTTTTAACCTTTTCGGAATAACTAGAGATTTTCACAATTGTTAATATTTTAGGCACATTTTTTAAATATGATTATGCAATGAATTAGGTAACTGCACTCGGATCTCACTTCAAGTTCTCGTGTTCGGATCTAGCTTCAATGTATTATTGTGTCATCAACAAAGCCGATGAAAACTATTCACCAAAATTACGCTAATAAAAAAACAAAAAATGAAATAATTACGGTGTTAGAAAAATGTAAATTTCTAATACCATTTTTTTCAGTGAGTAACAAATTCAATCATTGGGAGTGTCACATTTCAACAAACTTCCTCTAGCTCCCTTGACATGCTTTATTAAAAGAGGTACAATGTCCATAAAATTCATAAAGCTTGTTGCAAAACACAATACATTGAAGCAACAGAACCAAACAATATGTTTGCAATACAAAACAAATCAAATAGTCAACTATATATCACAAACTTTCCCCTTAAGATCTCTGATTTTTTGATGCAAAACGAAGTATAATATAAAACAAAATCCTATACAACACAGCCCAACCCAACATAATAAGCACATTATTCCTCTTCTTAAATTCTTCAGTACCAATATGAAGACTATTCAAGATATCAAAACCAGTAACAGGAACACCATCATTTGATCCAAAAGTGTCATCTGTTTGATATTGATTCATCAAAAGTCCTTCATAAGGGTATGTCATTGTTGATATCTTGTTCATCCAACGCCAATATTTAGGAATATCATTGCTACTCAAGAAGTATCCACAGAACAAGAAGAACAAAGCAGTGAAAGCAATAACAGCAGCATAACCTAAGATATAGTTTGGAACCACTGAGCTCACAAACACAACAAATGAATTTGTTGATAATAGAGAAACAAAGAGAAAAAGAAAGAAATATAGAAAAGGGCCTCTTAGTTGTAATGCAAACCAAACAATGCCTGCATAAACTAAAGCTTGGAGTGCAAGAAAAGGCATGTGAGTTATTAAGCTAGCTATGGTATATGAAGAAGCTCTATAAGCATTGTGAGAAGTTTCACGGATGAAAATGAACCTTTCTTGGATGAAAGCCGGGACGGCGTCGTTTGAAGAGAAGAAAAAGAGACAAACTGTGAAGATAAAGAAGCTGAGACGATTTGTGATACCTTGTAAAGTGTCTTTTGGATTGTGGAACATTGTGGCCATCATGACTCCCATGAAGGTGAGTACCATTAGTCTTGAGAGAAAGAGTTCTGGGGTTCTTCTTATGTTTATGAAATTGCGGCGCATTAGGATCCATGTTTCTCCTATGTAGGAATTTGGAAATTTTGGACCTAGATGTTCTGGTGTGCCATTTGCTGGTGTGAGGTAGTCGTTTTCATTCACTGTGTAATCACTGCTATGTGGTGTTGGAGTTGCTGGTAGAATTTCACTTGAGTATGTGTAGTAGCCAGGGGAAGCATGGCTGCACATCACATAAAAAAATGTTAAAATATTTACTTTAAATTTTGATGTCATGTATTAAGTTATCACGCAATCATGTACTTCCTCTACACTTTATAAGAAACAATACAGTTTTAGGTTTATTGAATAACTGATGTATCTAGTCTAT
Organism: Astragalus glycyphyllos; assembly: GCA_963573325.1. Taxonomy (NCBI): domain Eukaryota; kingdom Viridiplantae; phylum Streptophyta; class Magnoliopsida; order Fabales; family Fabaceae; genus Astragalus; species Astragalus glycyphyllos. The sequence goes on from OY754308.1 coordinate 76,082,192, forward strand.
AACATCACAACAACAGTTGCACCTGTATTTGTGGTATTTACCACGACTTTCCACTATATCAAGGATATATAGCAACGTGGCCACAATGCGACCGCGGCTTAAAATCAAGAGTCTTAGAATGATTGCTTCAAGAATCACTCTTTCAATGATGCGGCAACAATTGTAAGATATTGGGATCTAGTTTGTATGTAGTCGGAGAGAGTGTGTAGTCATGTAGTCGGTAAGCTTGGAGTCGTATGATCAAGATCGGATAGTCCATATTTCAAATTCAAATTTTATATTAAGCAAAAATCAAAATCCGGACTTAAAATATGGGTTGTCCGATCTTGATCAAGACGGTTTCGATTTCTCGACTGCTTGACTGCACACTCTCTCCTACTGCACCAAATCCAAATTCTAGATATTGAAGTCATTTAGTTGCATTCACCCTGTAGTCTTAACATTTTAGAATTAGTTCCTGAATGAGATTTTCTATTTTTCATGCATGTTAATGTAAAAACCATAATACCCTTTAGCCTAATAATGCTTAAAAATATCTATCAAACCCCTAATAAGAATTCTCATTTTAGTAACTATTCTATTGAATAAAAACTTTTTTACCTTGTAGGCTTTTGCACCTTCTGATCCTTTTTGAGTCTTGAAGGAGTGAATTTCAAAAAAGCAGCACTATTACTTGCACTCCAAGACATTGAATTATTGTTATTATAAGGACTTCTTCTCAAACTATGATCAAACTCATCATCTCCACCTCTTCTACTCACTTGTGAAGACTGAGAATAAGCTGGTGATGGAGCAACAGAAGACAAAGACATAATTTCCTCATGATCTTCCAACTTAGGTGGTTTCATTCCAGTACGTGCAAATTCAGCTAATTTTTCAACACCAACTTCACATTGATCATATTCTTGTATAACATCAATAAGATGTTCAATTGGATTCTCTCCTTTTGGAACTTTACGTCCCATACGGTTCAAATGAATCCCTACATCTTTAGGTGAACCTTGAAACATGAGTTGACCTCTAGCTAAGATGATTAGATGGTCAAGAAGTAATTGAATTCTTGATGAAGGTTGGTGAATTGTGAGAATTACAGTGCTGCCACTACGTGCTATGTCATGCACTTTTTCAATAACACTATGTGCACTTGTTGAGTCTAGTCCTGAAGTTGGTTCATCAAGGAAGAGAAGTGAAGGTCCATGGATTATGTCTACACCTATTGATACCCTGCGTCGTTCTCCACCTGAGACTCCTCTTGTTCCTTCATCTCCTATGTATGTGTTCCTAGATGACTGCATGAACAATCCAAAAGAGGAGTTTCTTGGTTAGTATAAGTTGAATTTGTTTCTACATCTCAATTTATCATAAGATTTCTCATTCAATTTTTGCATGAACTTTTATAAACTTGTAATAACCTTTTCTTTTGTAAACAAAGTATCATATGTTTTTAAAAATAGTTATGTGATTGCGATATAAGTCGTGACATTATGGTTTTTTATGGTACAACGACTACATCGAAACCACGATTAAAGTTTCATCGGCCGTATTTGACTGCAATTATTCACAATATCAATAATATCGCAACACAACCGCGATTTGAAACTTTGTCTTTCTATAAAGCTTATAAGAATTTATTTATCTGTAAGTGAAGAACCATAAACTACTCTTAGCTGACAATTTCTTAATATATAAGCTAAGTAATCTAAAAAAAATTATAAATATTTTCTAAAAAAAAGTCTAAGAATTTGGGTTGGGTCTAACTCAACCCAACAAAACTAGTTTATATAGTGAGGGATGTCTCTCAGTTATAAACTTTTTTCACTTTTAACACACCATCTCACGTCCAGAATCGGACTAGACAACTGAAGTGTGACTCGAGTGGCCCAATAGATCTTAGATAGCTTTTGATACCATCTTCCTATTTAGGTTGTGCCTAACTCAACCGACAGAACCGGCATATAGAGTGAGGGATGTCTCCCACTTATCAACTTTTTTCTACTCCATATCACACATCGATGTGAGACTCTTAAGTTAAAGTATACCCTTAAACATTTCAGTTAGATGATAAAAGTTCTAAAAATTGATAATTAGTGGAAGATTTTAGTACATGGAGGATTATATGGAAGGTTGAGAAAAAAACACTTACTGATAAGCCAAGCTGTTCAATGAGCTTCTCAACTCTTTGAATCTTATCAGCAAGTGAAAGAGGTCCCAAACGAAAATCAGCAGCAAACATCAAAGTCTCATAAACAGTAAGCATAGGAAAAAGCCTATCCTCTTGCATAATATAAGCAGAAGTTCTTTTAATCAAACTAGCATTCACAGTATTCCCATCCAAAGATACTTTCCCTTTAAGACTTCCACTAGCAATTCTTCCAGCAAGTCCATCTAATAAAGTTGACTTTCCTGCTCCACTTGGACCCATCACTGCAGTTATACAACCCTTTGGTGCATAACCAGTTATATCATGCAACAAATCAACATCTTCATTAAACCACTTTTTATCAACTTTCTTCTTCTTTGTTACTGTGTATGTTAAGGATTCAAACTCAAGACCTCCAGTGAAACTCACTGGTTTCTTTATGTCAATTACTGTTTCTAAACGATAGGTTCCATTGGCTTGAGGATTAGTACTCATTTTTTAGGTTAACTGAAGTGTTGGAAATTTAGTGTTTGAGAGAATTAATGTTCAAAGAAGAACATGAAGGGCTCTCAAACTGAGAGGATGGTGGGATTAGAATGTATTAAAAAGGAAATGAGAATGTGAGAGACAAAGACATTGTGAATTGTGTGTGGCCGGTTTTGGAGTTGCTTCCTAGGTTATTTCAATGTTGTCTTTATTAAACAAGACATTTGAGGTTGTAGAAAAGATAATAGATTCTTGTTTTCTTCATCAAAATTGGTTATTAATTATATTATACTTTTGTTAATTTAGACATTATGCATGCATGATGCATACGTGATGTCTATTATCAAGCTGGCTATGAACAATACTTTCTTTGGATTTATGTTATTCGTTATTTTAGGTGTTAACAGTACTCAACGGACTTACCAATTTTAATTACAAAACAGCTCTCTATCTTTTTCACCAGTGGTTAATTTTATTTATTTTTTATTTATGTGATGTAAAATGAATACAAACAAATTTGTCATAGGAGGCATAGTAATACCCCTAGCATAAGCTATAAGCTAATAATAGAAATAAAACTAAGCATAAGAAAAACATTATCTACTACAACCCAATCAAAAGCCAAAGAGTGTCCCTTATTATTGTATATTGATTACAGGGATGATTCTGATTTTACATCCAATACTTTGGGGATTCTTTCTGGGTTATCCGCAATGGTTCTATTTTTTATTTGGGTTTTTTTACCCCCTCCTTCTCCCCTATACCCCTATAATTGATCAAATGGACGAAAACACTCTTGTAATCAAAAAATTTCCGAAATTACGTTAAAATGAGGTAAATTCGGAACACTTTTTCTGGATTTCCGGATTTACCTCATTTTGATGTATTTCCGGAAGGCTAACTGTGTTCCGGAAATACATCAAAGTGAGGTAAATCCGGAAATCCAAAAAAATGGCTTCCGGAATTATGTTAAAAAGGGTATTTCCGGAATTGAAAATGTTGTTTTGGAAATTTTTTAAAAATTGGACTTTTACCACATTTACCCACGGTTTTGTCCGTAGGTAAAAGTTATTTTTTAAAAAAAGGACCTTTACCCACGATTTTGTCCGTAGGTAAAAGTCATGGTTTCATTTGGGATTTCCAGCAATATGGTGTTTTCGGAAATCCCAAAAGAAACCATGACTTTTACCCACGGACAAAACCGTGGGTAGAAGTCCAGTTTTCCGAGGAATTCCGAAAATATCATTTTTTAGATGATTCCGGAAGCCGTTTTACACATATTTCCGGAAATTTTCACGTAACTTTGGAAGTCCTTCAAAAAATCAATTCCAGAAATTTTAAAAAAATAAGGGGTATTTTTGGGATTTAAAGCAATATGAGGTATAGGAGAGAAGGAGGGGGGGTAAAAAAAACCCTTTTATTTTGAGATTAAAAATTTTATGGTGAGAGGGTGGTATCTCAGTCCAAGACAGTTAAATTTTTTGGGCTCTTTAATCACTTACGAATGAATTAAATTTACATAATTACATCACCCAAAAAAACTAGTAAGGATTTGATTATACGCTTTACAAATAGTATTTGGTTTTGCTTCTATCTATTTTACATGTTAACTATTTCTGTATCAATTTGTTTTAATCTTGCTATGCAAGCCTATCAATTTAATAACTAAGGGATCTAATTAGAGTCGTAGATTGATCTGTTGTGAAAATTCTATGTAAAATGCTCTGTTACTATTTTAAGTTAGTGAGTAAAAGTTTTAAAAGATGAAAAAAAAAATGATACAACCGAATTGATAGTTTTCGCACAGATGTATCTTGTCTATTTTCAGTCACTCTAAACACAAAAAGATAATTTACACTCCCAAGAAAAACACAAAAGCATAATTTTAAATTTTTAAGTAATAAATAGAATATGTTTAAAAAAAAAAGGTAATGAATAGTAGATAAAATCATTAATGTTATTTAGCCAAAATGTTCCAGCCAAAAATAGCAAAAACCAAGTTACAACACCAATTAACCAAGTTTTATAAGTTTTATCAGGTATTGCATATTAAACACATGATATGATAGTATTATTGTTGGAACTTTGTTAATTGTGAATTGAAAAAGTCTCACATTGGATAGAATAAACACTTTAAGAGTGTTTATAAGTGTGGACTTTACACTTTGGGTTGGAGCCTAATGGGTACCTAGTTTTGTAAATAGGAAAGCATGTACACCATCTGACCACCACACACACGTGCGCGCCGCCGTCCGATAGGCTCGGCTCGGCCAGGCCGGGCTTGGGCTTGGGCTTGGGCTTGGCTTGTGAGGTGTAAATATATTTTTGTGAAAATAATTAATTATTATTTTATTTTTTGGTGCGTTGCGTGTCCAGATTCGTTGAACCGTCCGGATACGATGAACTGACCGTTGCGTACAGATTCGTTGAACAGAGTCGTTCTTATCTGCGTCTGTTCCTATCCATTATAGCTTGGAGCGCAAGCTCTCCTTGCGCACCAAGTCAGTTTTGAAGCCTATAAATAGGCCCCTCCCTCACTTGACTCTTTACACCGCTTGACGTTAAATCATATCTCAAGCTCTCTCTCCTCTCTCGATTTTTCTTCTCTTCTACTTTAAAGAATGGCCTACGAGCCATATTCAAGAGTGGTCTGCGAACCATATTCAGAGTGGTTGATATTTCGTAACAGTTTTGACTGGGCTGTTTTATCCTGGGGACGTCGGGGTTGATAGTCTGCCTGCACAATTTTGAGTAGTGCCACGAAATTTAGCCATGACTACTGAAGACATTACTGGCTCTGATTCTGCTGTTTCTAACTTCAACAAATCGTTTCATTTTCAAGAATGTCAATGGCAAGAAAATAAATTTTTATTAAATATGAAAAATGTTGCCAACATTTAAAAGATGACATTCATGTGCTCACTGAAACAGTTGATTAGAAAGGAAGAGATAAAATAGCTAAAGAAATATTCCAATAGAAAGAGAATTATTTTCTCTATACAACTTATTAATGGAAAGAGAATTATTTTCTCAATAGAAAGAGAATTGTTTTCTCTATATAATTTATTATCATTAGAAAGAGAATTATTTTCTCTATACTATTTATCGATGGAAAGAGAATAATTTTCTCTATACAGTCTTATAGAAAGAGAATGATTATCTCTATATTATTCTTAATTCTACGGAAAGAGAATAATCATCTCTATAAGAATGAATTATTTTAATTCATATTGTCTGGGAAAAGTTCTGGCTAGGAAAGACTTGGTACTTAAGCGTGTCCGTTGTGACCCACCTCTCTTTCTTGGGAACCTACTCGACAAGAATGAATTTTCTTAATTCATATTGTTGCCGTTAGTGGTTAACGCTAACGGTTAATGATTTTAAATCATAGAATTGCTGTTTAGCAATAACATTATTTTTGAGAAGTTATACCTTTTACGATATATTGCAATATTGATTGCAATATAATTTTGAGAAAACCTTTCAAAAATTAAAACAGTAATCAGGCTCAAAGGAACAGCAACTGGAATGGGACCCCCACTTAGAAATGACACTGCTCCTCCATTTAATTGTTTCAATTGCGAGAGACCGGGTCATACAACACGCAAGTGTATGAACAGGCCAAGCTCTGCCGCGCAGGCTAACCTGACTGAATAGCAATTTGTTGTTATAATTTTTGAAATCAACATTCTTGTTGAATGCGAAGATTGGTGGATGGTTATTGAGTATGTTTTGAACATACAGGTTGCTGAAAATAAGAAAATGATGTTGAGTCTGGTTAAAACTTTATTTTAAACAATGATATTTTTTTTAAAGCATTGTTTACTTCGTCTATCGGAAGTTTTGTACACTATATAATTTTTAAACGTGGTTGACTTTGACGTGTAAACAAATGCATTCTTTTCAATAAGAGCTAAATAGCATTTTTCAAAGGTTTTTTTTTTCAAATGACTTAAGAAAAAAAATTGTGATTTTTGAAGTCGAGCAAGAATTTTCAAGACTTCGCATAAATCAGTAAGGAAATCTGAGTATTAGTTTTGACTCACTCAAGATATATGCGAATAAGATAGAACGTTAACCAGAAATGGAAAACAATAGTTTATCACTTTTATTTATAATTGTTTTGACTACATTGTAGTATACTTTGGGAAAAATAAAAGTGAAGTGTTTGACATATTCAAAGTTTTCCATTACAGATTTTTGAAAATCAATTAAGTAGAAAGGTTAAGAGTTTTTATAGCGATTAAGGAACGGAGTATGATTCTCATTAATTTAATGGAATTATACATGAAACGACTGCACCATATTTTTTCTGAAATGAATGGTAAAGCAGAAAGAAAAATAAAATCTTTATTGATTTGCTATTTTGCTGAATTCTAGCACTTGATCTCTCTTGTGAAAATTTTTTATAAGTTGTTGGTTAAGTTAGGAATAGATTCGCCAAATGTAGAGAAATAAAAAATTTCCTTCGGAGATCTTGAAGAAAAGACAGCCCATCTTGTCTTATTTTTGAATTTGGGATAACTTGGCTTATGTCATAATCCCAAAAAGAGTTAAACTCGCCAGTAGAGCCTATGAATGTGTATTCATTGGTTATGCAGTAAATAGCAAAACATACAGGTTTATGACCTTAATGCGAAAGTGATCATAGAGTCAAATGATGTTGACTTCTATGAAAGTAGATTCCCTTTTAAATCAAGAAATAGTGGGGGCACCGGAACTGCTCAAGTTTCTGTGCTTAGGAGCGTTGAAAACAATGTAGAAAGGGGAATAGAACCTCAAAGAAGTAAGAGAGCACGTGTTGCTAAAGACTATGGACCCGACTATATGGTCTATACATTAGAGGAGGATCCTACTAGCCTTCAAGAAGCTCTGTCGTCATTGGATGCTGATTTGTGGCAAGAAGCCATAAATGATGAGATGGATTCTCTAGAGTCTAACAAGACATGGCACTTAGTGGACTTGCCTCCTGGTTGCAAACCCATTGGTTGTAAATGGATCTTGGAAAAGAAACTAAAACCTGATGGCACTGTTGATAAGTACAAGGCTCGCCTTGTAGCCAAAGGTTTTAGACAAAGAGAGAATATAGATTTCTTCGACACATATTCACCTGTTACAAGAATTACATCTATAAGGGTACTAATTTCGATGGCCGCTATTTATAACTTAGAAGTACACCAAATGGATGTAAAACTGCCTTTTTAAATGGCGATTTAGAAGAAGAAATCTATATGGAGCAACCTGAAGGTTTTGTGATCCATGGGCAAGAACACAAGGTCTGTAAGTTGGACAAGTCTCTGTATGGTCTCAAACAAGCTCCCAAACAATGGCATGAGAAGTTTGATAATTTGATTATATCGAATAAGTTTAAAGTGAATGAAAGTGACAAATGCATTTATTACAAAACCGAGAATGACATTTGCACTATCATATGTCTCTATGTAGACGACTTACTCATATTTGGATCAAACATTCATGCTGTAAATAATGTGAAATCATTGTTGTGCAACAACTTTGATATGAAAGACCTCAGAGAAGCAAGTGTAATCCTTGGTATTAAGAATACTAGGTCCAAGAAAGGAATTTCTTTGGATCGACCTCATTATATTCAGAAGATCTTAAAGAAATATAACTACTTTGGTAATAAACCTTCCTGCTCACCATACGGTCCAATTGTCAAACCTTTTAAGAACACTGGTAACGGTGTTAGACAAACGGAATATGCGAGCATCATTGGTAGCCTAAGGTATGCCACTGATTGTACTAGACCCGACATTGCCTATGTCGTGGGATTGTTGTGCAGGTTTACCAGTCCACCTAGTATAGAGCATTGGCACGCTATTGAGAGAGTCATGTGATACCTGAAGAGGACCATGAAACTCAAGTTACATTATCAGAGATTTCCAGCTGTACTTGAAGGATGCAGTAATGCTTATTAGAATACTCTATCAGATGATTCAAAAGCACCTAGTGACTATATACTTAGTATATATATGGTGGTATTGTTTTCTGGAAATCTAAGAAACAGATCATTTTGGTTCAGTCCACTAAGGATTCTGAAATGATAGCATTGGCATCCGCCAGTGAAGAAGCTAGTTGTTTGAGATGCTTACTAGCAGAGATTCCTTATGGGAAAACCGATGCAGTTGTGTTGATCCATTGCGATAGTACCGCGGTTATTGCAAAATAAAGAATCATTATTACAATGATAAAAGACGACAAATATGTCGTAGGAACAACATTGTTAGAGAAATTCTCTTAAAATGAGCTGTAAGAGTGGATCATGTACACACTGATCAGAACTTAGCCGATCCTTTGACGAAAGGATTAGCCAGAGAGAAAGTCCAAAATACATCTCAAAGGATGGGACTACTGCCTTTAGAACCATGAGTCACTCGCGATGGTAACCCGACCTAAAAGACTGGAGATCCCAAGAATTAGGTTCAATGGGTAATAACAAGTTGTGAAGTGATAGGAGATGAACATGCTATTAAAAGTAAAGAAGCATGATTCCTGAAGCGATGTAAGGTTGAGATAATAGAAACTCTTAATGAGATCTATACTCTATGTGGAGTGGAGTACCTAGCTACAGGAGTACTCTTGATAGACTCACCTTTGTGAATGTGGAAGTGGGGCCGCCTCCTATGGAATTGTTGGCAGAAATTCCTAGAGCGTTCACTAAACTGGGATAGACGTGCAGGGCCATAAACGCACGGGCTTTTGAGAATACACCTAAGGAAAAGGTTGTGTGTGGTTTTGACGATTAGAGATAGAGTTCAAGACTACGAGTCACTCTTGTTGAATCTAAATCTTAACCGCTACGCAAAGGTTCAAGTCGTATGACACCTCTGCTTATGCACAATCTTATGGAGGCGTTTGACGCTACTTCTGAAACTTCTTTTTAAATTCAAGTGGGGGATTGTTGGAACTTTGTTAATTGTGAATTGAAAAAGTCCCACATTGGATAGAATAAACACTTTAAGAGTGTTTATAAGTGTGGACTTTACACCTTGGGTTGGAGCCTAATAGGTACCCAGTTTTGTAAATGGGAAAGCACACACACCATCTGACCACCACACACGCGTGCGCGCCGTCGTCCGGCAGGCTCGGCTCGGCCAGGCCGGGCTTGGGCTTGGGCTTGGCTTGTGAGGTGTAAATATATTTTTGTGAAAATAATTAATTATTATTTTATTTTTTGGTGCGTTGCGTGTCCAGATTCGTTGAACCGTCCGGATACGATGAACTGACCGTTGCGTACAGATTCGTTGAACAGAGTCGTTCTTATCCGCGTCTGTTCCTATCCGTTATAGCTTGGAGCGCAAGCTCTCCTTGCGCACCAACACCGCTTGACGTTAAATCATATCTCAAGCTCTCTCTCCTCTCTCGATTTTTCTTCTCTTCTACTTTAAAGAATGGCCTACGAGCCATATTCAAGAGTGGTTTGCGAACCATATTCAAGAGTGGTTTGCGAACCATATTCAGAGTGGTTTTTTAACCATATTGAGGTGTATTTCTTGAGTGAAATTTCACTGTGCAGTGATATTTCGTAACAGTTTTGACTGGGATGTTTTATCCTGGGGACGTCGTGGTTGGTAGTCTGCCTGCACAATTTTGAGTAGTGCCACGAAACGTCTTAAAGAGAGCGACCTAGTCCGCGACTCAACTCAGTAATATCTTCGGTGGATTGATTTTCTGAAATTATTTTCTGAAACTCAAAAACAACAATTATCCTATCTCCATCATATCTCATTTCTATTATATTTTATATCTTTATCTTGTCTATATCCTATCCTGACCATCAAATGGACCCTAAGACGATTATAGGAGAAAAGATAAGAAGGAGAGACAGCAATAAGGGATGACAATCTTGTTCTGTTTTCATTTGTTTGCTATTCTGATATGCTGGAAATTTGAATGCATTGTTGGTATTGTAGCCAACTCTTGGCTTTATCCCTCAAAAGTAAAGGGAAGAGTCTGAAGAGAATGACATCCTTGCTTACACCATTTATTCTCATTGTGTCACTATTGGTGTGGATAAAATCAAAATTTCAAAGACATGGAATTCCGACAAGAAGGATTTAAATAATCTAGAGATCATGATCAAAGGAAAGATATTTTCAAGGCATATGGAGGTTGCACTAGAAGGTGTTTATAGCTAAGTCTCTTGTTAAAATGGTTAATGCTTAGATTCCACAATTTTCAACATCCAGCTAAAATTTTCAACATCCACGACACTCAGCTAACGTAGTTCAAAATTGTTCATTTAGTTTAGTAGGTGGTTAATAGGCTTGTAACTCATTAACTTGTTCATCAAGGTATCCAAATCTATGTGTAGTTGGACACCCGGAAATCATGGTTAATCACGATCAATTTTGTAATTAATTCAATTCATTTATGATTACACACCTAACCATATTAAACTTCAGTAACCATCATTTTGATTTGTGTTAACCAAGTGTCGCACAAGTGTCAGGAATTTTGGGTGTCTAAATATATTTTCAAATTTATGGTCGATTGAAATTATGTTGAAACGGTAAAAATCTTAACAAGTGGGAATCAATAGATTCGAGTACAACGTGGCGATCAAAGATTTCAATTGAGCAAATATCAATAAAATATTACAAGTTACCAAGATGGGGTCTAAGGGAGTTATAGCATATGCAAATTGTTCCAAGGGAGTTGCAATTCGAGTTAGGCTATATTTGACGCGTCTCATTCACTAGCGGATAGCAGATGAAACTAGCGGGTGAAGAGCGTGTTTGGTAAGCACTAGCGTTTTACATTGAAACTAGAGAGAAGGAGAGGGAGCCTCCTTCATCGTCTTTTAATCCTCGCTTCCTCTTCAGAGTCACAAATCTCTTACCACCACTTCACACTCCAATGAATGAGCACCCTTTACCGACAAAGTACCCATCTCGAACGACTTTTGCTTCTTCCTCAGACTCCATTGCTCCTCCCTCACCACCTCATCTGACATTATCTTGATTCTCCTTTCTCAACCTCTACTTTCTCTCCATTATTCTGCAAGAGTACGACATGTTCTCCTTCCTCATTCACTCCACCACCACCACCGCCAGCTTCTTCAGTTATATTTAGCTGAACACAAACAACTGTACTGTTAGTTTTTTAAGATTCACATGTAAGAAGTTTTTTCTTCTCCTTTCCGTTGTTTTGCTCTTTGTTTCCAGAAAATGCAAGGCCAAACACACATTTGTTTTAGCTTTGCTCTTAACCTCACACTTCATAGTATTTCTTCATTATAGGTTCTAAAGGCTCAACGCTTTGTGGACCATTATTGTGAAAAGGAACATTTTCACCTTTGTTGACTACATATCTAACAGATTTGAAACTTCATGGTTGCTTTATTGAAATATTAATTTGAATTGTTGTTTGATGCTTAGTGTGTTATGCTTTATTTCTTTCCTTCCACTTTGTTTCCCCTCACTTTCATTTCCCATCCAAACAAAATATTAAAGACCAAAGTAAGTAGCTTAAAGACATGGTGGATGAGGATTAATTTGTAAATTGGTGTGTTACATGTTCACAAGACTTGAAAGATATTAATACAAATATCATAAGGGATTTTTTTGGTACCCCCACCACCTTCCCATATACCCCTCACGCCCCATGCGAAAAGACCAAAATACCCTTCACAAAATTTAAAAACCCCAACATATCCCCCGCTCAAAAAAAAAAATTGGAAATCGTATATACTTATATACGAATTTCCACTAAAAATTTTAAAAAATTGGAAATCGTATATAGGTATATACGATTTTCTGTAAAAATTTAAAAAAACCAAATCGTATATACTTAAGGTGGGGGTATATACGATTTGTTAAATTACAAAATCGTATGTACCCCCACACATAGGTATATACGATTTTGTAACCCAAATAATAAATAAATAAATCATTTAAAAAATTAAAATTATATTTTTTTTAGAAAATTAAATCAGATATGAATATTGACCGTCTTTTGATTCTGTTTAGTGTGTAGTTCGTTAACACGTGACGATGTTATACGTCGAGCGAATAATTTAGGCTAAAAAATTGATTTTTGGGCAACCTACTCCGATTGTAATGAAACCACAGCCATTAAATCCGAAAAAAATTAAGGACCAAGACTCCCATAGAAGAGACAAATTCCATTGTTTACTATTTTTTATCAATTTTTAAAATTTTTCATAGTATCCAAAAAATCTAAAAAAATTTGTATAGCCTTATTTTGGTTTTATTAGATTTTTAGTGGTGTTTTTATAATTTTTTGATTAGTTTTGACTCATTAACGTATTTTTAGTAGCGTTTTTAACCTTTTTTTTAAAAAATTAAAACAATTTTTTTTAATAACAAGACGTATATACATAAGGGGGGTGTATATACGACTTTGTAAAATACAAGTCGTATGTACCCCACACCTACGTATATACGACTTGTATTTCACCAAATCGTATATATGTAAGTGTGGGGGTATATACGACTTGTACTTTACAAAATCGTATATACACCCCCCTTATGTATATACGACCTATTTAAAGAAATTTCACATATATACGATTTGAATTTTTCAAAATCGTATATATATATATATATAGGTGAGGTATATACGATTTTTGGTCAATTTTTTTAGAGGTATTTTCGTTTAAAAAGTCTTATAGGAGTATATGGGAAGAAAGTTGGGGTAAAAAAAGAATGTCATATCATAATGGAACTGGAACGGATAAGAAAGTGTGGCATTTTGGTGTTTGTAGTTGAAGGAACAGCTTCAACCTGAACAGTGAAGATGACCTCAACCTTCAACACCACCACCACCACCACCTTTTTCCCTTTCAATGATAATAATCTCTCCACAGCTTACCCCATCACTCCTTCCTCCTATATTGCTTCCAAATCCTCCCCTTCCTTCCATAACCATACAACAAAACTTATACTTCACAATTTCAAACCCCATCTTCTCCCATGCCCCTCTCTTCCCAGTGAGTACCCTTTTCCCACTTTGCCCCCTCTCCCCTCATTGTTTTATTATTCTCAATATGCTCTTTTTTCTTGTTGCCAACATTGTTTTCTGAAAAAGATTAAACCTTGCTTCTAATTTCAAGTGATAAGGGTATCACTAGATACATTTGAAATTACAGTCACGCATTCCATTCACCTTTTTGCTTTTATTATTTTGTTTATCCAAATCAATTTTTCTTGTTCTAGTTGTTTACTAAATTGTTGATATTTTTATGATTACCTTGTTCCCCATGTTTTTTTTTTCCTGCAACTAATTTCTAGCCTCCAGGTGTTTGTTTGTGTGTCTCACTAAAATATGAAATTTCTTTTAGGTTCACAAGCTAGCAATGCTTCCACTTCTCAAGTTGAGGAGCAGCAAGAGGTTGAAATTGCAAAGGGTTACACTATGACTCAATTTTGTGATAAGATGATAGATTTGTTTTTGAATGAGAAAACCAAATCAAAGGATTGGAGGAAGTACCTTGTATATAGGGAGGAGTGGAAGAAATATAGGGATAACTTCTACATTAGGTGCAAAAGAAGAGCAGACATGGAAAATGATCCCACTATGAAGGAAAAATTTACTTCATTGGGGAGAAGGGTGAAGAAGGTAACATACTATCCACCTTTTTTAATGCTGATGTTATGAAAGAATCTTCTATAAACAAAAAATTAATTAGACTCTGTTTTGTTATTATTTGATTAATTGCTTTCTATTAGAAAGTACAAATCAATGCATCAAAATTTATTATCATATATAGGAACTTGCTTGGTTTTAGAGCTTCTTCTTCAGTTCTGTTTGATTAGGAGTAAGCATTGCAGATTGACGATGAAATGGAAGGACATTATGAACTTCTCAAGGAGATACAAGATTTTCCGACTGACATAAATGCCATAGTCGCGAGAAGGCGCAAAGATTTTACAGGAGAATTCTTTCGCTACCTCTCTCTTATTGCAGAGAATTATGACAGCTTGGAGGATCGTGATGGTAATTATATACAAATTTTCAGACAAATTATTTGATTTTGGTTTTTTTTTCTTTCTGGTAATGTTATTTGTTCAAAATTCGAGAATCACCAGAAAGAATAAGATAAATTATGATAGTTAAGAATGTTTTTGGTTATAAAAATATCAATGCTTGTGATTTTATCCCTCATGAGTCATGTCGACTGTTTCTTATGATTGGTCATTGACCTATCTGTTGAATAGGAATTGCCAGGCTGGGGACTAGAGTCTTGTCCGCTGTCGGTGCGTATGACAATACTCTAAAGAGTGTGGAGACGTTGGATGTAGCCCAGACCAAATTTGATGATATCCTCAATTCTCCTTCTATTGATGTAGCTTGTCAAAAGATTAAAAGCCTTGCAAAGGCAAAGGAACTTGATTCTTCATTGATATTGTTGATAAGCGGTGCTTGGGCTAAAGCAAAAGAATCTACGACAATGAAGAATGAGGTACTAAAAAACAATGCCATGTTTTTTCATTAACTAATTATCAGATTGACATCATTAGTTTTTTTAGATGGATATGATCTTATGCCGTTTTATTATTATTACCACAATCACTCCTTTAGATCCCGAAAAACAATAATTTGTAAGGCTTGTGGTTGGGAGAAGTAGCAGTGCTCTCTTTTTTATTTTTACAGAAGTTGGCTAGCTCTGGTTATGCTTATAAGAGATGATTAGAATGGCCATTGAGAACCTGCAACATTGAGTCAATCAATAGACAACAAAGTGAATGTAACATTATATATTCACTATGATCTTTATGAATTATTAGAAGTTAGGCACATATTTATTGGAGGAAAAATGAACAATCTGATTGATCTGAGAGGTATTACACAGTTACATAGAACTCATGAAGTTCAACAAACTAACTGATTAACAGAAAGTAACTAACTAATGCTACTGACCGCATGAACTGATTCACAGATAAGTGGAATATAGTGAATCGATTCACTGAGAGGCGATTATTCTGGGAACCTATTAGGCCAGGATGAATCAATTCACCGGTATAGATTCCCAGAAGTGCTCTCTGTTTTTTTTTTGGCGGGGGGAAGGAAGAGGGGGGAGTAGCAGTATTCTTTTTTTTTTTTATCACATAAGTTCCCTAAGTATGATTAAGCTTTTACAACAGATGATTAGATTGGCCGTTGAGAACCTACGACAATAGGTCAATCAATAGACCACAAATTGAATGTGACATTATATCTTCACCCAAAATCTTTAGGCATCGAGTATCTGAATTTGTTCATTGATATTTTCTTCATCTTCGTCAAACCAATTATTAATTAATGTTGGAATCTAAACTCAATGTATCATGGACACTCAACAGCACTGCTCAATATTGTGCAGGTGAAAGAGATAATGTACCAATTATACAAGACCACAAAGAGCAGTCTAAGGAGTATTGCTCCAAAAGAAATAAAGCTACTCAAGCATTTGTTAAACATCATAGATCCCGAGGAGCGTTTCTCTGCATTGGCAACTGCCTTCTCCCCTGGCGATGAACATGAAGCCAAGGATCCTAATGCTTTATACACGTGAGAGAATTTCCTACTAGTTCATTATGAAGTATATCTCAATTTTGTAATTCTACTGATACTCTTCTAATTTTTACATGATTAAACAGCACCCCGAAAGAGCTGCACAAATGGATTCAGATCATGCTCGACGCATATAATCTGAACAAGGAAGAATCAGATTTGAGAGAAGCGAGGCAGTTGTCTGAGCCTATAGTTATTCAGAGGTTGTTCATCCTCGAGGATATCATTGAGAAGGAATATATGGAAAATAGCACAACTGAGAAGTCTGAGACACAAGACGACTCTAAATCAGAAGAAGTGTTTTTTTAAGGGTGCTTGCCATAAGCATTCATTCTTTCACCATTTGGTTATCGTTTCTTACCCCTTTTTCGATCAAGAGAAGCGGGAAGCAGGGTTGAAGAATGAAGTGGCTACTCTTTCATAAGTTTTCAAACTGTAGTGTATGTTTTTGAGGACTTATAGTTATATTATTTTCCCAGGTTTCCATTAGAAAATTTTGAATTGTACTTTTAGGTGTAAATCATAAAGCTTCCACTTGAGCATCAGCATGTGTATGATGACATTTATGACACAAACCAGTTAGAACTTTTCATGCATTTTCCTTTACTCTTCCAGCCAAATGAAAGTTTAAAGAAAAAGGAAAGGCAAAAACAAAACTGAAATCAGGTGCACATTACCAAGTCAGCGGTTTTAAGTTTTAACATAACGTCAATAAAGGATCCAAAAATTAACAGGAACTTTGCGATACTCAATGTCGAGCTTCTCTCTAGGTTTCCAATTTCTCCTCCCAACCCTAGGGCTAGTGGAGGTTTGCCCCTCCTTAATGGAGGTTCTCTCCACCGTCATGGTGGCTCGCCCCTCACTCGTGGAGGTCCTTTCCCTCCCCATCGATTGGGGTTCACTGTTGCTAGCCTTTGTTCTCTCCACCACCGAGCCCAAACCACCATCGGAACCCATCCCCACCAAACATTCAAATCCCTCTCTTCGCTGTCCATTCCTCAATCGGCACCCACCCACTTGATTATGGAAGCTTTCCCCTACCCCAGGCGCCCCACTAAACCAGATCCCTTTTCCCCAAACCTCAGCGCCTCCATCACGAGCTTTCTCACCACCCCCAAACCCTCAATGCCTCCATCGCCTTACACCCATGTTTCGGTTCCCCTTATTTTGCCGGTTCTCCGTTCGAGTTCTGATGCTCTGTTTCCTCATCCTCGAACCACCACTCTACCGGCGGCGGAACGTCCTCCAGCCAAGCCTCCTCCACTGCAGCGAGTCTGCTACTTGGTAAGGCTTATTGTCCCTTCGGTTAATGAGGTTCAGTTTGTGAATTCTCCTGCCCTATGTATGCCTCTGACCCGGCCACCATCAAAGCCACCATGACTCTTGTATGCTCCTCTTGTGTTTCTAGTCTGGGCGTTTGAATATGGAGTGTCTATGGGATTTTGGTATCAAGGTTTTGGTATTTGTTTTTCTTGGCCTAAATATGCACAGCAGGTGTTTGATGAAAGCCCCCATAGAGCTCTCAGTTGCCTAAGCACTCGGTTGTGGATGTTGTTGCAGTACATGGTGATTGTTAAAACCTTTGGAGATGACACCTTTGCCGATGACTGCACCAGATTTCAGTCTGCTTTATTGTCTCATGATAAGTGGGTTAATCTTGAAACCATTTTTAGTCGAATTGAGCGTATACAAGTCAAAGATATCATCCGTAACTGGATAGGGAGAAAGACTGTAGAGTCTTTGTCACTGATTACCACCTCTACTTGGGAGTTAAAGCTTCTGTTACTCTGGTTGTATCGTTGTTGTGTTATGGTTGCTTATGTCCTTAGGGACCTTAAACATTCTAAATGTATTGGCTTGAATGCCCATAAGTCATGTGTAGTAGTTTCCTTTGTAGTTGTTGCTCCTAGTCTTTGGTTTGGAAATGTCCAACCTCACCTTCTTCATGTAATCTCTTTGATGCCTTTGGTATCTTTTGATTGAATGAAGTATGTTGACATAAAAAAAAAAATAGGATCCAAAAATTATGCTCGTGAGTCAAGTCTACGCGTCATTTAGCCTTATCTCCTTTTCTGATGCAAATAAAAGCTCAACGTCACCATGGAGCCTTGCAGTTTGAATATTGTAGTAAGCCTTTCTAAATTATCGTGTTACAAGGACTAAAATCAAAACACGACATATTTGCAGAGATTAAAAACATATTTAAGCTTTTTCTTTTTTTATCTTTTTACATTTGCCGCATTTGTCCGCAATCCCTCACAACATAACGATATCTAAGGACTCTAACAACAAAGACAACAACAAATACTACTTTGGAATACTTCAAAATTGAGTTGGGTTCCGTTAAACTCTCACTTTAATTCACAATGTGAAACCGAATTCCCTGCTAACACCAAAACTTGCTGTGGTTGGAGGAAAGAACAATTTATCATAACCATTCTTGTACAACAAGCAACTGACGCTACAAGAACATCTTGCTCTTACACAAAAAATATTTAGCAAAACCCATTATTTCTCTCGACGACCAAAAAATAAATAATCTTCCATATCGTCTCATTTATATGAGAAAAATGTAATTTTAGGTTCATTCAATTCAATACATCAATTATTCACCTAACTTTTTTTTGACTAAAAACAAGGTATTCATTAAACTTAAAACTATATATATATTTTTTTATAAATAAAACTAGAAGGAGTAATTCTGATTTTAGGTAGTACATTATTATTACATGATTTTGGATTAGAGTAGTTGATTGATTGTACTACTCTAAAAGTGGATGACGTTGCATGTTGGTACTATAGTTTCGATTGCAGTACAAGTCTTTCTTCTTTATAAGGAACATAAAGCTCACATCCTCCTTCAGGTGTCGTTTCACCAGTTACAGATTCTCTGCATCTCTTTCTGTGCCATAGGTAATCTCATTCTCATGTCTCTTTGTTTTTCCCTTTTCTGCATTATTATCTGTTTTATCTTTTGATGTTTGTTATATATATATATATGAGCTTTGTTGAAGGATTTCGAAATTTCCTTTATTTTTCACATCAATTTTTCCCGTTGACCTAAACAACATGCAGATAAAATTCATATCTGATCTTGTAGACTTTTCTCTAAATTTGACCCCTTTTTTATATGCTAAGTGAAATAATTAATTGAATTGAATGGGAAAAAATATTAAGAAAAAGGAATGATGGTGGTCGTAGATGAATTTTCCATTTTGACTATAAAAAATTGAGACGGTTTTTGAAAATTGCAGTTTCTGGAGTTCAATTGAGCGATGGAACCACAACAGGAAATGGAGAGGTTGGAAGCCCAAAAGATTGCAATCAGCGTGGACCTTGTTGATGTGGCCAAAAAACAGCTTCAATTCCTTGCTGCTGTTGATAGAAATCGTCATCTTTATGATGGTCCTGCCCTTGACAGGGCTATCTATAGGTAATATTCTGTGAATCATATATGTTTTGTATTAGTTTCTGAATCATGCATAATGTCTGTGTATGGCTTCTGGTTACTAGTTTAGTTCTTTACTTCTTTTATAAGCTTCTAAATCAATTGTTTTCATGTTAACCCACTGTGAATTGTGCATAGATTTTGTTCACACCCATTTCCAGTGGGTCTTTTTGGAACGTTCAGTTGAGAGGAAATCAGTAAGAGGAAATAGAAATGAAAGTGATGTTATTTTTCTGGTTTTTTTGTGTTCCTGTTCGAAAAAATTTAAATTCCAATATCTGAAATCATCAAACTGCCTTTTTCTCCCTCTTTTATGCTTATAGCTAGAGGTGATATGAAACATTGCTTCATTTTCTTTGTACTGCTGAGCTTTATACCCACTGGCCACTGGAAGAAATGTTGCTTGTGTCCAATTAAAATCCATCATTGAATATCAAAATTTCAATTGAAAACAATGATGCCGATTAGTTTTGTGCTTGAAAACAGTTCTTAAAGTTTCTTTTAATTAACTTACTAAAGTCAGGAACTCTACGAACTGTCTTAATGAAGGATCTTTGACATTCCTGTCTTGTGAAGTGGAATTGTCTGAGTTATCTTGATGTGATACTGGATTGTCTCCAACCACGTAGTTTATAAAGTTTCAGATTTTCCAGAAACATATTTTTTCCTATAACAACTTTAAAATGTTGTTCATGAGATGTAAGCTTCAAGGATTGTCTCTTATTATATCTATAAAAAGAGGTTCGAACTCTTGTTTCTTCAGCTTATTTTACAACAATGAAAGTGTATGATTAGGTACAATGCTTGTTGGCTTCCCTTGCTTGCCAAACATTCTGAGTCTCGGATTTTTGAAGGGCCTTTGGTAGTTCCTCTTGACTGTGAATGGGTTTGGCACTGTCACAGACTGAACCCGGTAGGCATTTGTCAAGGAAATATTCATTATTTCTAATCTCTTCATTTTTGTTTGTTTGATGTAGTGTTGAGTTTCTAGTAATTACATTTGGTTCCATTCTATTACACAGGTAAGGTACAAATCTGACTGTGAGGAACTTTATGGACATATACTAGACAACTTTGATGTTGTCTCTACAGTTCAAGGAGTTTGTGGCAGGCAAACTGAAGAAATCTGGAATAAACTGTATCCCGATGAGCCCTACAACGCTGATTTGATTAATCTTTCGCCTGAGGACATCTCTGAAAGGATTGCTAAAGATGCTAAATACACTAAATATGATCTGATTTCATCTGTAAAGAGGCAGAGTCCGTTCTTTTACCAGGTAACAGATAGAATAGTCTGTCCAGTTGTCCTATTTCACATAGAACGACCAATGGAGTCTATGTTTGATATTCTAACATAATTACCTTGTCTTGAAAACAACTTTCAAGTATTCAGAAATTGTTAATTGTATTTTGTAAGACAGTTTCTCCAAATAACATGAATATACTACATGTTGATGTATGAGTACGCGGTTCAGTTGTTAGTTTGTTGGATAACAAGTAATTTTGTGAATTTTATTTACCAGTGATCTTTTCTTGTGCACAGCTAGGCTAGTACCTAATTTTTTATCTTCTAAATGGATTCTATATTCCTCGTCTTTGTGATAGGTATCAAGACCCTACATGAAAACTGACCTATTTATCAAGGAAGCTGTAGCCAGATATAAAGGCTTTCTGCATCTTATCAAGAGAAACAAGGAGAAGGGTGTAAAACGCTTTTGTGTTCCAACATATGACATTGACCTAATCTGGCACTCTCACCAGTTAAACCCAGTTTCATACTGTAAAGACCTCAATGAGGCACTTGGAAAAGTATTAGAACATGACGATACAGACTCAGACAGAACTAAAGGAAAGAAACTGGATGTTGGGTTTTCTGGAACCACCAAACAGTGGGAACACACATTTGGTACAAGGTATTGGAAGGCTGGAGCAATGTATAAGGGTAATGCACCATCTCCTATCACAAGTATTCCTTTTTCGTCTAAAAAGATTCGTAAGAAGGTTGTTTCTTCCAATGAGCATCCACTAGAAACTTTGCTACAAGATCGGAAAGTTGTGGAGGTACTAAGATTTCTTTGCCATATTTTAACATATTTTAAGCTCTATCCCTGAACTTGTGCATATATGTATATACCAGTTGATGCAACATTTGTTGATCCTTTTGATGATTATGCAAAGATAAAGTCCATGCCACATATCATGAGAAGTTTTATTACAAAGTTGTTTTAATGGATCAATGTTGGAGCAATATTTCCTTTTAGATACCTAGAATGGTTCAGTGACTTTCAAAGCTTTTCATTTAAACTCAGATATAAACTGTTTGAATCGTGAATTGCTGGCTGGTTCAGTGACTTTCAAAGGTTTAGTATTTGAGCTCCTACTTAGGGAAACAACTAATATATTGGACTGATGTATGTGCTACTACAAAATGTGAATCTTCTGTATACTACGGACCCTTCTCTGTCTCTATCTTTGACATGGAAGATGGAACTCTAGTTATTAGGATGGGAAAGAAAATGCAATTTAGAAACTGAAAAATAAAAACTACCTGTGGATAGTAATGGAAATTTTTCTTGGTTTCGCAGATTTGAAATGTGTCTCTTTTAGTTGAATCAACTTGCACTGTACTCTTCTTTGTAGATATAGGCAAATGCAGATGCCGTCTTATTTGATAACTATCATTAAAGCAGCTTCTGTTTATTTACAAGAGTTTATGTAATTTCCTCTTCAATCCTTTTCTAGGTCCTCTTGGAGTTTGTTGACGTTAAAAACTTGCCAGAGGGACGGGATGGAGGTCTCTTTGTTTTATTTTCCAAATCACAGCCAGATACTTTCTTTGATGCTAAGAGGAGACTAAGTATTTTGTCAAAGTCTAAAGAGAAGAATGTTGCATCTTTTCAATGTGAACCAACTGGGGAGCTTCTTTTTGAACTTGTGTCACATTCTTCTTCCAAGTTATCATTAAGAAGATCAAAAAAGACTTTGGGTTCTGCTACATTCTCTATGCAAGACCATCTTGACCCAGTTTCAAAGCTCTATGTTGAGAAATGGTTGGAGTTGGTACCAAGTTCTGGGACATTAAGTGCAAAACCAATCGCGATACGAGTAGGCATCTCATTTACTATCCCAGTTCCTGCCCCGTATACACTCGATCTGACTCAACCTCATTCGATGTCCAAAAATACATGTTTCTTCAACCTTCCTGTTAGGCCTCAACATGCCAAGGGCTGGACTCATGTCACAGATGAAACTTGCAACAGAATCACCAGGTTGCAAATGAGGTACATTACTTTCTTATGTCATGTTGGGCGCCTCGTCTTAAGGTAATTTGTGCATGTAACTACATTTTCAATGATGATTTTGGTCTTGGAAATATCAACTTGTTTTAATTATATTTGAAAAATCTCTGAACTACCAATTGCATGCTGGTATCGAATTCCAAGATTTTCAATCGTGTTTATCTGTTGTAAAAGCTTGTATGCCAAAGGCCAACTTTAGTGGTCACTGTCGCGTTAGCTTTCTGTATGTAAATATTGTATGAGGTTTGCCATTCAGTGTATCCTAAAATGTTATAAACAGTTGAAAGCTTTTGGATTCCATTCAGTCATTGAGTGTAATTTCATTTAGGCATACCTATTATGTTGAGCTGAACTGCTTAAAGGAAACTTTTCCATATGGTTGCCTTATAAATTAATCAGAGAACAAAGATATATCACTTCTATATGCAAAATTACTGCCACTAGTCATGGAGCTCAATGACAGTCTTTCCTATCTTTGATTACATTTCAGGGATTTAAAAGATGCGGAGAATGTAGAATACCCTGGAAAGGAGGTTGTTGGACTCATCAAGCCTGGTGAAACAAAAACTCTTGCTGAGTATTCGGAAAATGGGTGGAATTTTATGGACAACCTTTGGTTGTTACACCTTCCAAACAAAGGCAGAAATGATGGCCATATCTTTGAGCTTAGGGGCACTCAGACTGTAAGCATCTATTGTCCTGTTTCAAAAATATCCTGTCATGCCTTGAGCTTTATTAGATATTGATTCTTTCTTCATTTGATGCATTCACCAACCAAATGGCCAGTACACATTGTCAATAATGTTGATTTGTAGACCTTAAGGTGATGTCAGCATAAAAGAAGGCATAAACATTCTATTTTCTTCTATACTTGTTTGAGAGGCCTTCACCTAAATGCATGCATTTTAGAAATTTTATTTTTGGCATGACATTAGAGCCTATTTGATACCATGGGAAGAGCCAACCTAACTCAAATGCAGGCTCGGATTTTTTTTCTTCCCTCTCCAATAAACAATGAATCAATTTCCCATATGAACATTACAGTGAGGATTTTAGGTCAATGAGATTGATATTGACTAATATACACATTATGTTCACTCTTTTTAACTTGCTTTTCACTTTATGGTTTTGATTATTTCATAGGCAAATCCTTTTGAAGTTTTAAATCTTTATTCTGTTTGCAAAAACTACTAAATTGAGAAATTCATTAAATGTATCTACCTGGGCATGATTATCTGCCCATGACATGTGATTTTTAAAGATGAACTTGAGAGAGAAATGGACTGGTTTCAAACATTAAATTCATTATGAGTTTTGCCACAGGTGAAAATTTTTCAAGGAAGAAAGGGAGAATATGAACCTAGATCTCATGTGAAACAAGGAAATGAAACGGACTTCTTAACCGCAGTTGAATTCTCGTCAGAAGATCCTTATGGCAAAGCGGTAGCATTGCTGAACTTGAAGTCTAAAGTTGTTACGGTACCATGCTTTCTTGCTAGCTACTACTAATAGTCTAATATCAAATTAAACATTTTATATCGAAGGCAGGCTTTTGTTTTGATATGAATTTGTTTTCTCCCTTTTGATCCTTCCTCGTGTTTTCTAAAATGAATAGGCACAGGAAAAGTGGATGGTGTTGCCTGGAATCATATTGGCTTTTATTGCATCTGATATAATGAAAATGGAGAGATATGAAGGCATCATTACGAAAAGTGAGGATTTGAAAGTGAATGTCCCAAATGAGGAAAATGAACAGAATGACCTGAATGGAGTGGAGCTAAACAGTGAAGTCTGCAATGGAGATGCAGGGATAACAAAAAAGGCTGGACTAAGGGGAGGCTGTGGTAGTGGCTGT
This sequence comes from Astragalus glycyphyllos, assembly GCA_963573325.1. Classification (NCBI taxonomy): domain Eukaryota; kingdom Viridiplantae; phylum Streptophyta; class Magnoliopsida; order Fabales; family Fabaceae; genus Astragalus; species Astragalus glycyphyllos. The sequence continues at coordinate 76,106,959 of OY754308.1, forward strand.
GGCAGTGGATGTGGCAGTGGCTGTGGGAATGCGGTGACAAGTAGTGGCTGTGGGGGCTGTGGCAGCGGTTGTGGTGGAGGGTGTGGAAATATGGTTAAGAGTGGTGGTTGTGGGGGCTGTGGTGGAGGGTGTGGAGGATGTGGAGGAAGGTGTGGAAATATGGTGGAGAGTGGTGGCTGTGGGGGCTGCGGGGGAGGGTGTGGAGGATGTGGAGGAGGGTGTGGAAATATGGTGGAGAGTGGTGGCTGCGGGGGAGGGTGCGGTGGAGGATGTGGTGGCTGTGGTGGTGATCTTATGGAGAGTAAATGCGGCTTCAATGAGCATTTGAATGAGGAGTCACATTTTGTGAATGAAGCTGCAGTTGCTGCTGCATGAAGCGTGTTTGATGGTTATGTGTCTCACTATTGGGGGAACCTATATGTCTATGAGATCTCTTCCATTGATGTGTTTCTTACACAGAGACAACTGTAAAAAAATAAATAGTAGAGGTCTGCTGGTGTGAACTTGTTTTTTTATCAGCAAAATAAGTTGTATTGAATCAAAAGAGTACTAATAGTAGTATTCAGTCTGTACAAAATGATCAAACAAAAGCACCCTTCAATTGTAACTAGCTACCGAACCACTTTTGATACCTTAGCAAATGTTTGAATTCCCGGTTTCAGCTTCAATCGCATGTCCTTACCATAGAAAACCGTGTCCTATCCAAAGCTGAAAATCCAGGCTTATGCTTGGACGTGAAAATTGGCCGTGGTTTTGGAAAACCCATCGCAAATCCAAACAAGTCTTTAGCCTCATACATTAAAATATCCTATTGGTTGATCCCATGCTGCTTGGAAATCCTACTGGTTGATACCTCCTCAGTCACTCTTGTATCAGCCACCCTTTGAAGTGGTGCAACTTGAGCAAAGTGAGTAAACTAGCCACATACCAAGTGCGATTCTAGTGCATCTTCCAGCCTCCCAAAAGAAGAATAAAAGAGACAAAAATGAACCATAACTTAAGCCAACACCATACTCTCAGAAATCTACCCAGCGCTCTAAAAAAAACTGATCTAATCTTATGTAACACAAACTGTGTTGGCAGCCTTTGAGAAACATCCCAACACTCCAACAGACCACCAATAGGATGATTAAAATCAAGAATACCAGATTGCAAAAGAACAGCAAAGAAATCTTAGTGAACTTGTGAAAACCAATTATTTACCATTTTGTATTAGTCCTTAGCAATGTTTTTAAAATCGAACTAGAGATTCGACTGACGAGACCTCTAGGTCATGGTAAAAATAAATCATTTAAAGCGGCATTTTTTAATTAGTAGTTCAAAGCAATTCAACCGTGATTCATATCAGTATAACTAGATTTTGGACGCTCCAACTAGACTAGGGTTTAAATGAGGGTAAACCAATTATCGAACTGGTCAGTTCCCGGTTGAATTGGCCAATTCGGTCTTATTTTAACAACAATGATCGATACTAAACCCTCGCAAAACAAAGTAAAACTTCTCATTTTTGCCTTAAAAATGCAATAGCCTTGGGTCTAGGATACACAACCCATTAACAATTATGTACTTAGCCCATATTGATCACTAATTTGAATGAGACAGACATGGCCCCATCCAACAAATATAGTATCCACAACACATGCTCATGCTCTGTTTGGTAAAAATAGCGGATAACGGATAAAATAGCGAACTCATCACCGCACCAATTATTGAACTGGTCACAACATCAATCCCTTACTTACTTTTCGACACCACCCTGAAATAATGAATACATTGTCTGCCTTTTTATCCTTAGTTCAACGACAAGGGGTGGGAGAATAAGAGGGAAAAGTTGAGTGTTGCGAATTTGAATCCATGCTTTTAAAATCAACACAATACTTATATTTTATTACTAGAATTTTCTCTCCGAACGTAATGTATGTTTTAATTTAACAATTGTTGAAAATTTTTAATGGAACTAGAAGTGGTGGAAATCGACAACCCAGAACACAAACCATTGGAATTCTAGTTCTACCCTGAAAATGACATTAATTTATTTCAAAAGACTAGAAAGTGCGAACACAGTTTTGCATGCATCATCATCCACGTGACCACGTTGACGATTTACCAAAGTTACTTTCCGCATTTCAATTAAAATCCATTCAAATTTAAATCCATGATTCACAAAGATAAAGATAATTGAGGAAACATAGGGACCCAAATTAACTCACAATACTTGTTTGTTTTCCACATTGCATTCAAGATCAAATCACAAGAGAGAATCTCTAGAACATGACAAACAACCAAGTTTGAAAAATGAAAAACCATATTCTGATATTCATATTCATCATCAAAACACAAACAAGAACTCTACTAGACAAAGTAAAACTATTCAATTACACGTGATCTGCTAGTTGAAATTTGAAACCTTCTTGAAGCATCACTTCACACTGCATATATGTTATCTTTGTAGCTTCTTAATTTATTTTACTTTTCTAGGTAGGTGCATATATATATATATATATATATATATAATATTTCATGCTCTCAGCCGATAAATATGATTGAGGGGTCACAGCAGCACTCATCCAACAGGCAACAACAACAAAGAGCTGCAAGACTGAGAGATCAAGAACATAAATTAATTTTAATAAACAAAAATATAAACAAAACAAAATTTGAAGATTTCATTTATGAGAAAACAAAATAATTAATGGAAAGTTGGGAACTCACCATCCTTCAAGGAATCCAGTTTGTCTTCTGGGTGGTGGAGCAGCATATTGTGGTGGTGCCATCACAGGGGGACCTTGATAATACCCTGCCAACAATACATAAATGTTCTCAATAAATAAAGGAGATAATCTATGAAGAAATATATATGTATTAAGAAAGAACACCTACCCCTAAACCAAATTAGGAGGAAATAGCAGAAAATGCAAATTTTATCTAAAAAATAGAAAAAGAAAATGAAAAAGGAGGGGATCAATCTATCATATCATATGTGGCAAAACTAACTTTTGGTTAACTTAATATGATGGAAAGCTCTTATTTTTAAAAGAGAAAACTTTTGTACTAAAATTCAATATAAAGCTCAAGTATTTTTTTTTATGATCAACAAGGTTTAGTAACAAGAACTAACCATACGATCTATAGTTTGCGTTATAGAGATATAAAGAGAAGAAGAATGATGATAATGTTACCTTGAGCAGGGTATGGATAGGCATACTTGGGGTCACTCATTTCTGAAAAGTTGGATTCAAAGCACAGATTTTTGTATCTGGGTGATACACAGTTTCTACACAGTGAAGCTCTATCTGCTTCCAATATGTACTCAGCAGAATGGTTTTTAATTAGTGGGTTTTGTTTTCTTCACTCTTAAAAACTCTTTTTAACACTCACCTTAGGTAGGTTATATAAGGCAACTAAGCACTTCTAGGAAACAAGAAAGGGAATTTGATGTAAATAAATTGAACCACTTTATTCTACCCACTACTTTACATCCAATACCAGCCAAGGAGCCAGTCTTTTCAAAGGAATTTGGTTCTAAAGTGAGCTCTTATTAGAGCATCTCATGGGTGTAATTTAACCACCCTATGTTGGGTTGTTTATCTTTTTTCAAGTGGTCTCTATTTTTTAATGTCGCGTCGCATGTCTGTGTTCGTGTTGGACACGGACACGACATGCATCAAACACCTTTTTACGGTAGGATGTCTAGCAAAATGTGGACTAGAAAGAGAGAGATATGACACATTCAATGATGAATGATGAATGATGAATGATGAATTTTATTGTTGGACAAGTCAAAAAAAATGAACTTGTTGGACTGTCTCAAGCCCAATCAAGTCTTTTATAAGATCTATGGAGGTTCTAAGAAGAACTAGGAGAAGCAACTTGCTCTAGATCTCACAATATTATAAAAGGATAAAAAAATGTCTTTATAATTAGCGCAACCAAGACTTATATTGGTAGGGTTTCGCCATGACTACAGAAGTAAAACAAGGCCCACATATATAAAAGCCCAAAACATGGCTTAAAGTGTTTAACACATGCCTACACATTTAAACCCAAGTTACAAACTTATTGTATAACCTATTACAATCAAAGAAAATCTAAACAATCTCAATTATTAAAAGATTTATTTACAAGACAAGAAACAATTATAGAACTCTTGCTATCATCAAACAAATAAGCCATTTGATTCTATTGCTCTTTAATATCTTTTTTCTCCCTCTTGTTATTGGTCCTAGTGCCTAATATTGAATCTCCATGTCCTTATTACCATTTGCCGCAACCACCATCATTGCCTCCTATCAGTGCCGCCCCACAAAACACCCTATCTTCTCTTTTTCCCCAACCACAGTCAACAATTTCTACCCTTGCTACTATATTCTAATCTATGACATCCCCTTGAATCACTACAACACAATAAGAGCAAACCATGATTAGTGTTGAGAACGACCATACATTTCTATTTTGAAGCTAAATTCTTTCATGAGTTATAAATACGCGCGTAAAGCTTAAATTTGGCACCAAATTTGTTAACATAGAACTACTGTGACATGTTTTGAAAGCTTGAAGTGGAGGCTTAGGGTTTAGAGTCAACATCAGGAAAATTTTCACGTTTTTTCTCAAACTCTTTAACTATGAAACCCTCTTGATTTATGTCTTATACATAGACATGTGTAGTTGAATCTCTCTTCTAGGATCCTAAGTGGATCATGTATTAGTAGGAAACCTTATTTCTATGTGTTAGTGTACAAGAACAAGTTTTAACTCGATTGTAGTATTATTGTGTCGGTTGAATTTTTCATATTATGCCTTCTCGCATGTTGTTAGTAGTTAACCAATTTATATTATTAATCAGTTAATTGTTTGCGATAGGGATAATGTTGGATCCCACAAAAATAGTTTCATGTCAACACCACGAATGAGTGTGTTGGGTTAATTTGTGCTGGTATATGCCAGCCGGTCAGCATTCCTATTTTATGGCTAAGCTTCCAAAATTTGTGCTTTTTTATTTATATAATAACACATAAAACAACGTTCTCGTGGAATCCACGAAAAATGCTCCTCGCGTTATATAGTATTACCCTTGTGATAGTATAGGACAATTGGTTAGTGGACCTATCAAATAAATGGCGCTAATAACTACGAATGATCAAACACTATTTATACTTTTCCAATCGATATCAGCTCCTTTACACTTTACATGTTTCCTATGTTTAAATATTTTCAACGACCCAGCAATGAGTTAATCCTAGAGAAAAGAATTGTAGTCATGAGTGATCAACCATATTAGTAGCCTTGGTAGGGGGATTTCTAATCAAAGTCTAATAAAGGAATTGAATTAGAAGACGAGAACCATTCCTTTCTTTATTATCCCTTCCCTCACCTCCTTATTCTCTTGGACAGTAATTTTCCATTTATCCATAGATGCGACCAATCTTTTTCCACACTCCCTCAATCACGTCCACTGCCCTCATCTTAGCATAGAGAAATGACAGACAAAACGTGCATGTACTAAACTGCGTAGTTTCAGTTGCTTTGAAAGTGCTACATTCGCAGAAATGTTACCGGCCAACAACACCACCATTGGACCCCTAACCTCACTGCCACTTCAAACACCCACCCTTCCGTTCGATCTCGTGCCTGAAATCCTTTGTAGACTCCCTGTGAAACTCCTCATCCAACTCAAATGCGTCTGCAAATCTTGGAAATCCCTAATTTCTGATCCCAAAATTCACCAAGAAACACCTTCGCGTGTCAAAAACGTACCACCACCACCACCACCTCATTGTAAGAGGTAGAAACTCACTTCTCTCGGACTCCACAATCTCCTCTATTTTTAGTGGCGTATCGACAACCTCAGCCGTCCCTCAAGTACAACTCATACGCTCAGAGGCGATTAACAACAGATACAGTTCTGGTCATGGCGTTTCGTTTTGCGATGGCATTCTCCTATTCGCCATTGATCAACATTTTGCTCTTTTATGGAATCCTTCAATTAGAAAGTTCAAGACTTTGCCCCCTTTGTTGAATCTAGGACCAAGTAGTTTTAATCCTCACTACACTTTCGGGTATGATCATTTCATTGATAATTATAACGTCTTTGCTGTTTCTTCCTATATCTATAAATGTGATTTATCTAAAAGTGAAGTTGACGACAAACAATATAAAAGTGAAGTTAGTGTTTATACTTTGGGTACTAATTCCTGGAGAAGGATAGATAATTTTCCATATGATGATCCACGTGGACCGGGAATATTTGTGAGTGGAAGTGTTAATTGGTTGGCATTTGGTGGTTCAAGTATATGCCCCATGGTTATTGTTTCTCTAGATTTGGAGAACGAGTCGTATCGAAAGCTTTTAATGCCTGATTTGGAGAATATGTTGTATGATCCTTCAATTTTAGCACTACAAAAAAAACAGGGATTAGCGAGGGAAATTTCCCTTGCAAATTGACCAAAATCCCTCGCTAATGGTCATTTGCGAGGGAATTAGCGAGGGACATGTTCCCTCGCTAAATCCCTCCTCGCTAATCCAATTAGCGAGGGAATTTAAATCCCTCGCTAATTAGCGAGGGAATTTTCCCTCGCTAATTCCATCGCTAATTAGCGAGGGATTTTAATCCCTCGCTAATATTGAGGGACACGTGGTCAAGTTCTGACAGCCACGCGTCCACTATTCCCTCGCTAATTCCCTCGCTAATCCCAATTTTTTAAAAAAAAAAATTTTTCCTGCTAAACCTATTTTTATTTTTTTATTGATAGGCCTGATTTTATACCTGATTGAAATAGCTAAAACTGTTTTAATTCCATCCAAATCAACATAAAATCTGAATTAAAACAACATAATATCCGAATAAAAAAGTACTGAAATGTCAAACTATCCTAATAGCTGCCTTCAGACTCCTCTAACTCCTCTGACTGCTGAGCTTGCTCCTGATCTTCCTCCTCATCTGAAAAATATTCTTGCTCTTAAAATAGTTATACATCAGCTCCTGTCTCCTTAGCACCTTCGCATGGTCTGCCCTCCAGCCCCTAACCTCCGCTTGAGTATCCTCCAGCTGCTGTTTAGTAGATTGCAGCTCCTGCCTTAGCTGCTCTGTCTCCGCATCTGACTTAGTAGAAGCTGGTCGACTGCGTCCTCTGCTGCTCCCGGCCCCAGACGAGCCCTTAGAAACCATAATAGGAGCCATTGGCCCAGTACCATACAGACGACCCTTGTACCAACCAACTAATTTCTCCCAATTGATGTTTGCCAGATCTCGCATCTCAGGAGGAAGTTCACCAAGTGAGGCAGGGTCCCAGCTCCCCTGAGTCAGCTGAGACATGATCTCATTAATTTGCTCCTGTTTTGCATAACCACAGAACATAGCATAATTAGCACTCCATTTTAACAAAGCAACTTTATATAATACAAATCAAGTTGTATATTTACCTGAGTAATCTTGGCGCGGTCATCAACATACTCGTTAGTCCCTTTCCTCAAATGGGTGACTCTATGCAGCTCAGGAGTAGTGATAGGGCGTCCTGCCTTCAAACTCTGTAAAATGAAATACATTTTCAAATATTGCAAACTAATTAACCAATGTAAAAATAACACAAAGATTTTTAAAATAATATACCAATCTAAGAGCATGTTGAGCCTGGTTGACGGACCCGCAGGTGTGAAGCGAGCCACCCTTCTCTGAGTTTCTATTCTTCTTGGCTGCTTCAGATTTTGCTTTGAACTTTGTTGTAGCCCAATGAGCCTGGAAGGCATTCCAAACTTCTTCACTCATGTAGTTTGGCCGCTGATTTTTAGCCCGCAACTTATAAAGCAAATCTGATAACTGAGCGCTCATCCTTCTATTAAAAACTTTTCCCACTTCTTCATCATCTTCTTCGCGCCATGTCACTTTACCCTAAGTAAAACAAAAATATGTATTAGTAATTATATTAAACATTAAATTTAAACTAACAATATAAGTAATGACATAATTGACATTTACCCTAAAGAATTCCAGCAGTTCCTTCTTTTCCTCGTCAGTGACCTTAGTCCACTTTGAACGAAACTTTTGAAAGTACATTTTTCGGATGACACGGGTAATGTTCGATGAAGCTACCTTTGCAGGAAGAAGCCTGCATAATGAAAGATATATCAAACAATCAAATATAAGTCGTTCCATAAATTAACTTAAAAAAAACAAACAAAATACTTACGCGTCACCACTAGGATAAATGACCTTTAGTTTAACACCATCGATAACAACCACCTCCACCGTCTCTTCATCGATGTCAATATCATCCTGCTCGGGCTCAATATCAGGATCAATATCATCCTGGGGCGATGGGGTAGGCCTAGATAACCCAGGTGGTCTGCCCGTATGTCCAGATGGTGCGCCCATATGCCCTGCTGGTCTGCCATGCCCAGATGATGAGCCTATATGTCCATGTGGTGAACCCATATGCCCAGATGATGAGCCTATATGTGGTGCACCCATATGCCCTGCTGCATACATATATGATGGGCCCATATAATGCCCATGCGAGGGTAAATGAAAAAATCCGGGACCAGATGGAGATGGAGGTCGTGGGGCAATCGGCTCGGTACCTGGTGGGCTCATATATGATGTATGACCCTGCCTCATGTTCCCAATGTTGAGAACCACCTCACGATTACCTCATTTACTCCCGAAATTTCATCCACCTGATAAGGAACGTCATCCTCCGCATCATTAGCTTCAATGCGACCCCGAGGTTTTGTCTTAATTGCAACACACCATCCTCTCCGAGTTGATGGATATGGAACATAATACACCTGCCTCACATTCTCTGCCATGATAAACGGATCATAAAGTTTATACCTTCCATTCATTCGAATGTCCACGGTATTACATTTTGGATTCAATTTTGTTCCTCTAACTGATGGATCAAACCATCTACAGAAAAACAAAACTATTTTCTTTTCATAGTCTAACCGTGGGTATTCAACTTCATATATGTGTTCAATCACACCATAGTAGTCATTTTCACCTCCTCCAGTTTCCCCTTTAACATATACCCCACTATTAATTGTTCTTTTTCCCTCACTCCATGATTGAGTGTCAAATTTGTAACCGTTAACTAGGTATGTGTGCCACTCAGTCACCTCAAGAAAAGGACCCTCAGCTAAGTTCCTCAAGTGTCGGATTTGGGGAGTTGGTTCCGCTTCATAAACCTAAGTAACCACATATGGAAAAAATAAGTCATGTCTCATATCTACTTTAAACATATGACATTAAAATTAGTTTTATCTACTTACTCTAGCCTTAAACCAAGATGGAAAATTTTCATGTATACGAATAGAAGATTCTTCAGCGCCTATACCCTCAATTCGTAAGAATGCACTGCAAAGGAATTATTCATATATTGAAAGTTGATCAAACCTTGATTTAACTTCATACTCTAAAGGTGTATAGATTAAAAATGAAATTGGAGCATACTTACTCAAGATATGGTTTAATTTCAGTGCAATTGATCAAGACATGAACATGTGCTGATTTATGCTCTTTATCTGATAAGTAGCTGGTTGACTTCTTTCCCGATGGGAGACCAGGTTTGCTAAATACAGATAAAGCGAGCGGGTGTCTTTCTTCTTCAACCTCCATTTGGTTTATATTATTTGTTGACAACATAAAGTTGTTGAAATAATGTGAACAAAAATAAATTGTTTCACGGTGTACGTAAGCTGCGCAGATCGATCCTTCAACTCTAGCTTTATTCTTCACCGATCGTTTATAATCACCCATTAACCTACATATATATGAACGAAAGACACTTCATTAATCTACATATATATATATATATATATATATATATATATATATATATATATATATATGAACGAAAGACACTTAATTGAAATAGATAATTACCTCTCAAATGGATACATCCACCTATAATGAATTGGTCCACCAAGTCTTGCTTCATACGCAAGGTGAACCGGTAAATGCTCCATGGAATCAAAGAAACCGGGAGGAAATATTCTCTCCAACTTACAGATAATGAAAGGAATATTCTGCTCCATCTTAATAAGATCATCCATTCTCAATGTTGAAGAACACATATTTTTAAAAAATTGACTCACTTCAGTAAGCGGTTCCAAGACACACTTTGGTAATGAATCAAAAGAAATTGGAAGCAAACACTCCATGAATACATGACAATCATGACTTTTCATCGCATACATCTTCCCGGTGTTCACATCGGCGCATCTCGCAAGGTTAGAAGAATAACCATCTGGCATCCTCAATCCTTTCAACCATCGACAAACATCTTTCGCTTCATCTGGTGTCATACAATATTTGGCTTTGGGTTTGAACATCTTCCCATTAGGCATTTCCACCAAATTCAAATCAGATCGATGTTTGCTACAATAAAGAGAAGAATCCAATCTTGCCTTATTATTGTCTTTGGTTTTATCTTTCGCATTCATCACAGTGGAAAATACGTTGTCAAAGAAATTCTTCTCAATGTGCATAACATCAAGATTGTGCCTCAACAGATTATCTTTCCAATATGGGAGATTCCAAAATATGTTTTTTTTTGTCCAATTATGCACCCGTCCATAACCATCCAATCGGGTGAGCTCCCCTACCTCTGTGGCTTGTGGCAAATCCATAACTCTGCTCCAGATTTCACCTGATGTCAACAAAGGCGGTGGTCCATCTGTTTCAACTACCCCTTTCTTGAAGGCCTTCTTGTTCTTTCTAAATTTATGATCTTGTGGTAAGAATCTACGATGTGAGTCAAACCAAGAACTCTTGCCCCCGTACTTTAGTGTAAACACCTTTGTGTGTTCCATGCAGTGGGGACATGCCAATTTACCGTGAGTCCCCCAACCAGACAACATACCATATGCAGGAAAGTCATTAATTGTCCACATCAATGCCGCTCTCATCATAAAAATTTTCTTTCGTGCTGCATCATATGTCAAAACACCCCCCCCCCCCCCCCCCCCCCCCACAATCTCTTAAGATCATCAATCAGAGGTTCCAAAAAGATATCAATATTAGCCCTTGGATTGTGTGGACCAGGTATAAGACAAGTCAAAAACATATACGGCTTAGTCATGCACATCTCAGGAGGAAGATTGTAAGGGGTAACAATGACTGGCCAACAAGAGTAGGGAGACGCCGATGCTTGGATATATGGAGTAAATCCATCAGAGCACAAGCTAAGCCAAACATTCCGTGGGTCTGAGGCAAAATCAGAATGCACTTCATCAAAGTGCTTCCATGCTTCACCGTCAGATGGGTGGCGTAAAATGTCCGAGGTACACTTATTGTCATAATGCCAAGTCATTTTCTGGGCAATTTCGGCCGATGCAAACATTCTTTGCAACCTTGAAACTATAGGCAAAATGTCCGAGGTACACTATAATTACGTTTTGCCCCTTTACGATCGTGATACCTCGGTCTTCCACAGAATTTACATTCAAGTAGCTCACCATCGTTTTTACCAAATTCGTTGTTGTAAAACAACATGTGCCCTTCTGAACAACAATCAATCTTCTTAAAATTCAATCCCAGCTTCGAAACTAACTTCTTTGCTTCATAATAACTTTTGGGCAAACTATCCTTATTAGGTGTCGCTTCCAACATCATTTCAGTCACATAGTCTAAACCCACCTCAGAAATATTACTCATCGACTTGAGAGATAAAAGCTTCACACACATAGATAATTTTGACTGTGGGGAGTCTTCAAACAACGGTTTGTTCGAATCTATTAACAAGTTATAAAATCTTTGTGCTTCTTCATTTGGAAGTTCATCATAATCGTCATATTGAGGCTCATCAAATGCACATTCACCCTAAGACCATCACAAATCATGTTTTCCATCGACTCAAAAATTTCATTACGTGCAACACCAAACCAAAACTGCTTGAAGCCCCTGCGTCAAAATTTGGACGTCCTTTTTCTCCATGTTCCACCCAAATCCAATAATTAGGCTTAAAACCCCAACGATACAAGTGCTCCCTAATTTCATCATCGGTCTTAATAGGTATTCCGTCGCATTTTAAACATGGACATCTAACCCCCTTTTCTCGTCTAGCCAATTCATGTCGCCACGCTACAACAAGAAACTGTTCAACCCCAATTACAAAACTTTGCTTTAAACCCGCTCTTCTAGGAAATAACCAATCATACACCCAATCACGATTAAATTCATACCAATTCATCTACACATATTTAAGAAAATGTGTTAGATTCCCATAACATTCCCAATAACCTATCAAGTTAGTGGCATCGATATGATCTCAGTGGAGATGATTCCGAGCCGAGTATGGGGGTCAAGGACAGCACAAAACCCTTTTCCATCCAAGTAGTGAAGGAAGTTATTTCATATAACTCCCAACCTTACCGTTGTTAGTATCGTCTCGCAATTATCTCAATGGAGATGATTTCGAGCAAATTATGGGGGTGAGGGACAGCACCTCACCCTTTTCCATCAACACCACACAGTCATCTAACCTAGGGTTCATCAAAACAACAATTTTCAATTAACAACTCTAAAATAATACACTTTTCAATTTCAACTATTTGACATAATTAACAACATACACAATTTTTAATTCTCAACAATTTTCAATATAACTCTTCTCAACAATTTCACTTTAACAAATTTAAATTCATTTTTCAATTACTAACATTCACATTTCACAATATTCACTCAATTTTAACTCATATTTCACATTCAATCCTACAACTCACATTTTACAATATCACTTAACCAATCCTAACCAATTCACAACAACAACAACAAATAATTCAATCCTAACCAATTCAATCCTAACCAACAACAACAACAATTTATTTTAAAAACAATAATTTATTTTAAAAACTAACTGTTATGAGCGAGATTGACGTCCGGTGCAGTGGTTCGGTGACGGTGCGCACTCCGGTGCGATTGTAGGCTTCAAACACCAAATTTCAATCCTAACAAATTTCAATTTCAAGCAAACAATAAATAAATTAAAACAACTTCAATAAATAAAAAATTAAAATTATAACAATATCATAAAAAGTGCAAATCAAAACTTACAAATTGAGGGAAATGGGAGCTCCGGTGGTGGCGGTGGTGGTGGTTTCGTGGGTGGTGATGGTGGTGGAAGAAGAGGCAAATCGTGAGAGAGAGAGAGATAGAGGAGAGGAAAGGAATAGGAGCTCCGGTGGTGGTGGTTTCTTGGGTGGTGGTGGTGGTTTCGTGGGTGGTCGTAGTGGTGGTGGTTGTGTGGTGGTTGTGGTTGTGGATTTGAGAGAAGGGGGTGAGAGAGGGGAGTATTCGGATGGGTGGTGAGAGAGAAGAGTGAAGAATGAAGTGAAGAGTGAGAGAGAAGAGTGAGGAAAAAAAATTAAAACAGTTCATTTATTAAAGTTAGCGACGGATTTTGCGAGGGAACGCATTCCGTCGCTAATTGTCACGCGTTCCTAGGCACTGCAACGGTCAGAACGTTTTGCGAGGGACTGCAAATCCGTCGCTAATCTCCTCGTTTTGCGTGCCACGCAATTTCAATTTGGCGCCCAACGTTTTGCGAGGGAAATTCCGTCGCTAATGTCCAAAAAAACGAGAAGACCAATTCCCTCGCTAATGTTCAGCCAATCCGTCGCTAATTCTTGAATTTGCGAGGGACCAGAGTTCCCTCGCTAACGTCCCTCGCAAATTACCTTTTTTTTTGTAGTGTAGGTTTATTGAGGGATTGCTTGTGTTTCTTTGCAAATGAGGATGATTTTTTTTATGTTTGGGTTATGAAGGAATATGGAATAAAGGAGTCTTGGGCTAAATTGTTCAGTATTCCTTATGAGAGAGGTCCCCGTTATGTGAGAGGTTCTTGCTCTTACCTTTATACTATGGTTGTATATATTTATGAGGATGACCAAGTGTTGCTGGATTTTAAAGGGCCGCAGTTGGATTTGAAGTTGGTTGTTTACAATTTCAAAAATGGTACTTCTAAGATTCCTAGAATTCGAAACATCAATTTTGGGATGATCCTAGAAGTCTATGTTGAGAGCTTAATATCACCTTGTTCTTAATGTTAAGGTGTTAATGTTATGCTATGTCGCTTGAGTATGAGTGTGTGCCATTCAACTGCAGCTTATAGGTTCATTTCAGTTTGCTATTTATTTTTATGCTTGTTCCGATTATTGGTGACTTTGTTGATCATTGTCAATTTATAAATGAGTTTGTTTGTTAGAGTTGCTAGTTCTCTCACGTGCATTACTTTTTACACATTCCATCTCTGCCGCTTCAGCTTAGCCTACATCTTAATCTTCTTGTTCTAATAATAATTCAACACCCCATTTTTGTTATTTTTCTTGTATTAAACAAAGAAGGATTAGGGTACCAAAAGAACAAGTGAAATTGTGGCCTTAGGCTTTTCATTAATGAAAGATTTGAATTAGGACCAATTATTAAATTTGTTCATCTAAGTAACTTAATAACTCGGTTAGTTTGTGGGGATAGCAGCAGCAATGATGGATTTCCATTGGGTAGTGGCAGAACTTCTTGAGAGCCCTAGGATGTCATAGTACCCCTCAATGCTTATCAAAAAAAAAATAATTAGTAACCCTCAATTTTTTTAATTACACTACCTTTCCCTAATTTTGTTTGCGTCTTCCTTGCTCTTAGTTTCAACCTTGCCCGCGTTCAAAAGTTTATCACCTTCTCTCCATTTGAATAAACTTTTCCTTGTCCTTTTTTTACAACTTGCCTTTATTAGTTAATATTTAATACTTAAATGTTTGTTTTTGTTTGGTGCTAATATTATGGTTTGTGCATTTTTAGGTATATCACTCTTGTATATTCTATTTTTATTGTGTTAATTTTATTTTGATTTTTTGATAAAATTATTTATGACGATGAATTTCAATAATTATAATTTAGTCAATACCAGACACTCCACCTAACATTTTGGGCGAGTTCTATCACTGTTCATTGGAATGTTCAAGTAAGGATCGAAACGACTACCATTATGTACTTGAGTGAAAAGAAAAAGAAGAAAGGGCGAAGAAAGCAGTGTTATTGCGGAAAAGATAACTTTCCAATTGATATCATGTTAGATGCAATAGTGAAATGAAAATGATACTCAATCTAATATTGACTTCAAGTGTTGCTTATATGCAAAGACTTTTTTTTTAATTTAAAAGAGCTAAGCCCCAATGGAAAACCAAAAGTTAACCATAAATAAGTCTGAGAATAGAATTCCCTACAATATTAGAAAATAATAACGGTCTTACAGAATTAAGACACTGCTCACAATAATCAAATATTCCACTTGACGACACTCATTAATATAGGCCAATGCATCACGGTTAAGGCAAATCCACCTAGACCGTGGAGAATCCTACTTAACTTCAACCTTCTACACATCACGATGCCAAAAACCTGGTAATCCTGCACACAATGGACCAAGTGAAGTTAATTTAGCTTAAGTAGAAAAGTCAGAAAATTGACTGATTATAGAGTTGTTAGATGTCACTAGATCAAATACATCTTACAAGTAATTCAGAAATAAAAACTGATTAAAGATAATTACTTACCATCTAACATTTATTTAATACTAAAATTAAATAGTTAAAAGTTTAAAAACTAATATTGTTCTAGTCAATTTTTTTTGGTCAATAGTTCTAATCAATCTTGAAAAAGCAGTTAGGCCTAAAAAATATCGACGTGGAGTTTACTCCACCAGAAGAAATGGAGCCTTATCCAGTGGTGTGTACTTTTCCTAAAATAAATGAGCATTGTTCTATAATCTTGAGAATGATCTTGCTAATTCCTGGTTTGTCATTTGTGATAATATTTGGTCACAAGAAAGAAAATGCCTTATATTCTTGTCTTGTGTTTGAGTTTTCGCCCAATTGATGTGCACTGAAAATGATTGGATTACAAATTTCAAACCCTTTTGCCAATGACAATAAGTTCATTATCATCTACTTGAGAATACATGGGTGCCCTCAAGAGTATTGTTTTGCAAATTTGATCGAAACTTATGAATAGAATATTTGAGAAACTTTTATCCTCTTGCAAGAAAAATCCTGCAGGGAGATAACCATCATCAAATATTTGTGAATCCCCTAATCTTGTAGGTCTTATCAACAAATGAATGCAATGAATGATTTTAATAATATTATGGGCGAAAATGTATTTTAAGAGTAACTGGTCTATTAAGATTTGTGGCCCCGATTTTTAAATTTCTTTTGGTTATTTTGTGCTAATCTGTTTTTTTTATTTAGGTAAAGTTCAAATTTTTTATGTGTGCTAAATTCTTAATATATTCAAACTGAAAAGAGTTTCTTTTAACCCCTAACCATGTGTTTGAAATTGTTCTGCACTGTATTTCCGACTTTGAAGGGTGGTCCGAGGTAGTTAGTGGAATGTTCTACACTGTACTTCCGACCTTGAAGGGTGGTCCGAGGTAGTTAGTGGTTAATCTCCTTAGTCAATAATCGTATCCGATCCTGCTGGTGTTGTACCTGCAAAGTCACTCCGATGCCAAAGTCAGTGAAGTAGTCTTAACACATTAATAAATGAGAGAATGTTTACCATTAATGAGGCAATGAATGTTGTATTTATAGAGTGGGGTGGGGTTGATTCCAATGAATTAGGACCGTCCGATCTGGTGGTTTGATCTGAGCCCTTAATGTTCGAACTAGACCCTTTTGATATTGGGCCTACAAGAAGTGTGAATAGATGTCAAAAAAGGAGGTATATATGACAAAAAGTCATTCCATAACAGAAATCATGGAAAAGAATGTATGCTAAACTCACATCTACTCACTATAAAACCACATATTTTACAAAACACAGTGATGTTTTTTTTATTTTGAATGGCTTCTGGCGAATACGTTACAAGTAATCTCTTTTTACACACAAGGAAATGAGCTACAAGACAAGATATTTCAATTACTCACTATTACGATCGCATGCCATTTAAAAAATATGACTTGTCCCCTAATATTCAATTTTGACCATATAATATTTATGACTTGACCACACTACACTTATCGGTGACCACATCATGTTTATGACTTAGCAATATACAAATTAGCCTTTTGAATAAACTGTCTTAGAATTTTAACTAACATGCCACATTATTGATGACTTATTGATGCCACAAGAAGATATATATTAGATATATAGTTTGTTAGTAATTAGTGAGTTAGTTAATAGTTAGTGTATGTCTATATAAAGAGGCTTGATGTAATCATTTTGGTTAATCTTTCTTATTTGTATCATTTTTACCTTTATCAATATAAGAGTCTTTTTAGAGTTTTCTCTCTAATCTTTCATGGATGTCATGTTCTTCAACATATTAGATATATAGTTTGTTAGTAATTAGTGACAAGCTATATATCTAATAATATATGCCACTTTCTTTTCTAAATACTTTTAGAGTTTTGAGGTTTTTTTACCTTGCACACGCACAAGAAAAATAAACCGAAGTCTTTTGAGTAACTCTACCTTCACGGCGGGAAAAGTAGCTACCTTTTATCTCTATCTCTCTCATCTTTTTCCTCTATTTTTTTTTTATATTTTCTCTCTTCTTAATGACTAAAATCATCTAAAGATAGGTGCCTCCGAATATTCTAGGATTCTTTACCTCACGAGACCAATACGCTGGATTTAGGGGACTATTATTAAACCAATGATCTAGTGGTAATCTCAAACTGGTGCTTCTGATTCCCTATTGGCAATTTTGATATTTTTTTAATCAGAATAAAATAAATATTTCCTTAAAGACGTTTAATGTGAAGTAGTATATTTATTTATGAAAATGGGAAATAATATCCGTAAGGCCTAGCTCAATTGGCAAATGCCGAAATTATTAAGGGCCCGTTTGGATAGAGTTTATTTTGAGCTTATGCAAAATAACTTATGCAAATAAATAAGTTTTTCTGTATTATTCATAAGTTTGTCAATGTAGTTTATGGAAGAACAACTTGTGGAGATATAGTTTTTGTTAGTGAGAACTTGTAAATCAAACATAAAAACTTATTTATCTTTATAAGTTGTTTTTCATAAGCTCAAAAATAAGCTAATCCAAACGGGCCCTAAGTTGAATATCATAAATATATGCGTGAGTTTTAAGTGGCAATTGTCTGATTTGAAGGCGAGATCTCACCGTTGTGTGCGTGAGTTTTTAATTGTAATTCTCATTCCATCTATGAAAAAAGTATAAGAAGCTTGGAACCTTTACCGATATTGATGGGGTAGGCGTTACAACAACTCCTCAAAATCCAATTGCGTGTATATGTATATAAAATAATGCCTTCTAAAATAGTATTTGATCATAAGTTAATAGCTCTTATAATATAAATAGTTAAATATGGCCATCATTCATAATTCATTGTTAAGCATAGGTCCCCCAACCACTCCATTGTTCTTAATTGACGTTGAGGTGTTCTTCCCTTTTCTTAATTTATAATATTTCATCCAATTTGGGGATGGATAATTTTCCGTAACAACTTAGATCAGAGACAACTCTCTTGCAATTGAGGACCACAAATATGCAATAATAATATTTCAATTATCTATCATGACTCTAATTTTAATTTCAGTCACTTCAATTTAAAGTTTACGGAAGAAAAAATATTACGACCATCTTCCCTTTAACTTGAATTAGCAAGGAGGCTCCCGGGAATGTTTCGGTAAATTAAACTCTATGGCTATGCAAAATAGACCATTACTGGCCCTAATTAAACTTGAATTTCGAATATTTAATTAGTTTTCCATATTTTATTTAGGAGTGTTTAGTGGTTCATGTAAATTTGAATCAATTTATATTAATCCGTACTAGTTTGGTTGGAACTACGAATTTTATACAACAAACTTGCACAGAAATTGGATGGTTATTTTAAAAGCACGATATGTTATTTATTTAGATTTTTTACCTTTGTTGTTTACCATCAAGTTGTAAGATTTTAATACTTTGAATTATATGACTATAAAGGAGTTTGATTCGGTGTATTTTTAAATTTTAGAGTTTTTTTACTATTAAAATATGTTAGAGTATTAGAAAATTTATATTTATAAAATTAATATATTGGTTCATAACATCAAATGTCAATGCGAACCAATCCTTTTGATATTGGGTTGGTTTGGTTTAGATTTTGAATTAAGAAAAATACAATCTGAATCAACCTAAGCGGAGTAAAGGTAATTGATTTGGGCAGTATTTTAAAACTTGAATGGGCCAACAGGGAATTGGAGGGGTGGTTTGCTGTGAAATTCTTCTAACCACCCAGCAAAACCGGGAATCAAAACCGCCTTGATTCTCTCAAGTTTCCAGTTATATGAGAATCGACCTCGTGTCCTTGTTGATTGAAACATATATTACCACCGCGTCACATTGAATTTGGAATTTAACATCAGCAACAAATATATATGTAGTATTTTTTTAGGCAAAATTACATTAGACGTCCTTTAAGTTGTTGTTTTTTTAACAAATTGGTGATTTATATTCTTTTCATACCAACTAAGCCCTTTAAGTTACTTAAGAAGTTCTTTAAATTCAAGTTGTTTATATCACTGTCTTCTAATTCTATTGCAGTGCACTGTCTTCTATTACAGTAATATTACTTTGGAAATAAGAAACCCATGCTATATGGAATAATGTATCTAAATATTGAGATGTGAGATTGGTCATCTTTGGTTAGGTTTAGAGCGCGAATTATACAATCTGAGGTGTGAAAGATTGTATTTTTTGATGAAGGGATTTTGTGAATTGGTGTGAATATTTTAATAGGTAGTGTTATGCGCAGGGAGTGGTGTAAGTGGTGTTGTTATGAAAGAGGAAGAAGATGACTATGGAGAAGAAAATCAATGGTACTTTTTTAAAATAAAATTTAATTAAAATTAGTGACTCATCAGCCACGTGGATCAGCACTTAAATACCACATGGACATTTTTTAAAAGGGAATTAGACGAAAAGGTCAATGGTGAAAACGTTAAGTAATTTAAAGGACTTCGTTGGTACCAAAAACACATAAATGACCAACTTGTTATTAAAAAAAGGCTTAAATGCACGTTACTCCCTGCAAATATCCCCATTTTCCATTTACCCCCTGCAAAAATATTTTTTTAAAAAACACCTTGCAAATATTAAACGTTTCTAGTTACCCCCTCTGTTAACTTTTCAGTTAAAAAAAAGGACGAGGCAAACAGAACGCCACGTGGCAGTGTGGTTGCACTCAAAATAAATCTTGAAAATAGCTGAAATAGGACTTGAACTCACAACCTCCAATTCACACACAAGGAGAATTACCACTGAACCAATGTTACACTTGTGATATTTCACCAATTCTATTATATTTACATTGTTATTCTCTTCATCTTCATCATCAAAGCTTCATATCTGCAACCAGAAACAAAAATCAATCTGCGTAAATCCCAATCTTAATCTTCTTCTCCATCAGATCTGCAATTCGTCTTCCATTATCGTAAATCCAAAAACGTAAATCCAAAATCATCAAAACCCATTTCGTTTCCAATCTGTGTTTTCCATCAATTTGTGTTCTCCATCGTTTTCCTTTTCCAGATCGAAATCAAAACCCATTTCGCTTTCCATTGCTTATGCGTTTTGGTTTCCATTTCGTTTTCAGATTCGTTTTTATTGTTAAACAATCAGAATTGAAAAATCCCAATTGAAAACCTTTGAACCCTAAATCCCAATTGAAACCCCTTCTTAATTTCGAATTCGTTTATGTTGTTAATCTGAGAAACACAAATTTCGATTATGTTGATTTTAGAAATACAAATATGTTTTTGTTGATGAATTCGTTTATGTCATGGTTGTTGATTTTGTTGATGAATTCATTTATGACAGTCTGTTGTTGAAGATGATGATGTAATTTTTTTGTTTGCTTTTTTATCTGGAAGAAGATATATATCACTTTTGTGAGAATATTATCAACTTGAATTAGTGGTGTAGTGGTTAAGGAGTTGCATAGTAGTTAAATGTAGTTGGGTTCAATCCCCAGCCTAGACTTTTTATAAAATACATTTTAATGATTGTATGCCACGTGGCAGTGTTTACGTGGCGTTCCATTTGCCATGTCCTTTTTTTAACAGAGGGGGAGTAACTAGAAACATTTAATATTTGCAAGGTGTTTTTTAAAAAAAATATTTTTGCAGGGGGTAAATGGAAAATGGAGATATTTGCAGGGGGGTAAGGTGCATTTAAGCCTTAAAAAAATAACTTAAAGGACCTCATCTATAATTTTACCTATTTTTTACTGTGTAAAACTATGAAATTCTCTTATAGGCAGGACTTGAAAAAGTTTTATTGTAAAAAGATATTGCAATTATCATTTTTTTTGTTATATTTTATTTTTAAATGTAAACCATGTTCCAAAGTTCAATAAGTGACCCTTCGGTTCGACCATTAACCTAGTGGCTCATGTCCTTCTTTCTAATATTTTCGATTAAGACCAAAACTATTTAAATAGGGTTGAGGTTTAATTGTGGGTCTGTATTGTTCAATAAGTACATCTTCATTGTTTGTATCATAATATAGCTTATATATTACTGAAGAACATTTATCATGTTTTTTTTATAAACCGAGTATCCTCTGCGCGCAACTACAGAGGCTAAGTGCTCTTAGATAAGAACACTTATCATGTAATGTCCAATATCAATTGTTTACAAAATAAATATTAATTTCATAAATAATTGGAAGACCAACCCTTAATAATATTAGAGAAAACCATAATTGTAATTAATGTAATAGTCTGAGTTTTTAATTTTAATCTAACTGTTATAAATAACTGTTCTCATTTATCAAAATAAGTAATTGTTCTCATCAGAATCGTCCCCAAAGGTTTAAATATAATAGACGACAATAGGTAGTATAACATTTCAATCACACTTCATTTGTTTTTTGAAATATGTTATAACTTCTTTAATTTAGAAAAGAAAATAAAGTTTCCTCTCCTTTTCCCTCCATCCAAACATATATTCAAAGAGTTGACTACAAATGTATTCAACTTGTTCACATAGGGAATATATGTTATAACTTCTTTAATTTAGAAAAGAAAATAAAGTTTCCTCTCCTTTTCCCTCCCTTTAAACATATATATTCAGAGTTGACTACAAATGTATTCAACTTGTTCACAGAGTTCTTTTAATAGGTCATACAAGCTATCGATGGCAAGAAAGAGATGGATGGTTGGATGGATCACAAATCAATCCATCTATAACATATAAGAAAGAAAATGTGATCCTAATGTAAACGATTCTTTGCCAGTGATCACATGTATCTCAATGCTCCTTGCAACTTCAACATTTGTTGCCAAATCCAATAAATACAAATTTCTCTAAATCTCAAATGTTGGCCGTGACCCGCTCCTTCATTTCTAGTAAAGCATCTTGAAAGCACTTGGCAAGAAATTCAGGATCAGGAATGATGTCTTTGGCAACCTGCACTTGCATGTCTGCCCTTCCAGCATAGCTCACCATATTCAAAACAAGTGCCTGCAAACATTACCAATACCAACCACCAATCACCAACATTAAACTAATAATATTACATGTATCTTTTATGATACTCCAATGTTAATAATGGCCAATGTTTTGAGTTTAGGGGCCATACATGAGGCAGGGCAGAATTATTTGCCCTTAAGAACGTTACTGGATTGCCTCCAATCATAATCTCCTCTTGCGGACCAACAACATTTGAGATTGTAAAGGTAGTGTTGCAGAGTATCCGATAATTTAGCATGCTGGCAAACTGCAATTTTTAAATAATAAGAATAATAACAATGATAGCACCACGTTTGTAGGATACTTGATGATAGTTCAAATTTTTATACTCACCTAGACAACCACAACACATTTTTTTTTGACAAATGAATGAGGTATGGAGCATGTTAAAGACGACCACAACACATGCTTAAAGAGAGAGGTACTAGAGGAAATAAGGGGAGATAGAGAGAGAGAGAAAATGCACCTTTGGACCAAAAACCGACATCACGAAATATCCAATTATGTATGAGAAATGGGACTCCAAAGACTGTTTCTTTTTGTCAATCATTAATTTAGCTCTCTTCAAATATTCTAGTGAGTCTGAATTGTTGCTTCTATGATAATATACAGGCAATAGAAGCATACCAAATTTGTTGCCCCACCTTGCCCCTGAATTGCTTCTCATCAAATTGGACAGTTCCTGATCGTAAATATTAAAATTACATTCTAAGCACAGCTAAAAACCAGAAAAAAGATTTGTAGAGAATTAGGGCAAGACAGACCTGCAATCCAGGCTGCTTTC
Source organism: Astragalus glycyphyllos (assembly GCA_963573325.1). NCBI lineage: Eukaryota > Viridiplantae > Streptophyta > Magnoliopsida > Fabales > Fabaceae > Astragalus > Astragalus glycyphyllos. Next base: position 76,130,226 of record OY754308.1, read on the forward strand.
TCAAGTTAACCATAGCTAACCCTGTTAGCTGAACACCATCTTGTAGGCCTTTATATATATATATATATATATATATATATATATATATATATATAGGAGAAAGTAAGCATTTAATCAATGTTTGTGCATAAAATAGAAAGAGAAGCTGTGTGAGAATGTTGGAAAATCAGTTTACTCAAAGGACTGTTACCATTAGGTTCTCTAAAATCCATGTATCTTGATATCCCTAATGATATGACTGCAAATAGAACGTCATTTACGGTCTGCATATCAAAAGAAAAAAATTGACAATCACATGAACGGAAACAAGTAATCAAAATTCAAAAATTGTGTCTGTATTCATTGTGGCCTGTGTGTATTGTGTAATGTTGACATACAGCAGCATGCATAATTCCAATAACAGTTTATCATCAAACAAATCAGAACCATCAAGAACGTATTGGTTTGGATCGATATTATTGGTCATTACCATTGTCAATTTTAAAAATTTGATTAAAATAAAATTATATATCATCAGATCTGATTGGGTGATCAAGTTCACAAGTTTAAAAATTAAAAATTAAAATTATATTCAATTTGGTCTTTTTGACTTTTTACATATATCAATTTAGTGCGGAACATTCACAAAAGTATGTCAATTTAGTCCTTTTGTCAACCACAATTAGTTGATAGAGATAACATGACAGGTAAGTGCCAGTGTGACAAATGTCAATGACCAAATTCACAAAATTAAAAATAAAAAATTTCATTTCAGCATGCAACTTCATTCAAATATTGGGGACTTAAAAAAATTGTTTGTCATGGTGGGACCAAATTGATACTTAAGCTATATAATTCAGACACCTAAGTTTCTTTTATTAAAATATATATGTAATTGTTTATCCCATTTTCAGTAACGAAAAAAAATGGTTACTGAAAATGGGATAAATTGAAGTAAAAAAGGAATAGAAGAAAAGGGGGCAATAGTTGATTTTGAAATTGGATGAAGTGAAGTTAAAAGAAAAGGGATTACCGCGTTATGAACAGCTCTCTTGACGGTCTTCATGTCATCCAAAGAAAGGGTAGCAGTGGCAATCTTCCTAGGCCAGAGGTCAACCCCATCGCCACCAGTTATGGCGGTTTTCCGGTCACGAATCCAGAAACATCTGAGAACAAATTGTAGAACATATAGAAAAGAAAGACAAACGGTAAGGAGAAAATCCCGGAGAGAGAAATTGCCGCGAGGTTTGTTAGGACCCAAAGATAAGCTAGGATGCGCGTTAGGATCTTGAACTTTCCTGCAACTTGCAAGTAACAATGACATCAAAGAAATACCATCACCTAAAGAATGATGAATTCGAAATATGATACACTTGTGGGCCCTCAAGATATGTATTTCCCATAACGGTTTATCCATACTCAACGATGATGTGGATACGGTGCATAAATCCCCTAGGTATTGATTCATGGCGGATTCGTCGTCGGAGTAGTCGTCGGAGACCGGGTCATCGATTATGAGGAGGTGGCGGTCGAGGTCAATTTGAGTGGGGCGCCAGTGTTCGATTCCTCGATGGTCGCGAACCATGAGGCTAGTGAACCTTGGGTGTTGGAGGAGTATGGAGTTGATGATTTCGGATTTAACGGAGTCTACGTCGACGGGGTTTTTTAGCCCTACAACGCAGTGGATTATTTGACTTGTTTCTGGTTGCAGGAATAACCGCCCCGCTGGGGTTAGAGGTTCATCTCCGTTTTCGACCATTAATTACTATCTCGTCGCTTCCCTCTCGGTACAGAAACTGCAAAGGAGGTCGCGGGAAGAAGGAAGCTCTGCGTTTGCGAGACTCTACGGTTGGCTTTATCTGCACTTTTGTGTTTTTTGGAATTAATATATAATATTTTGTTTCATCAGGGATTTTTTGCAGATAAAAGAATAAGGGAGGGGCTAATGAAAATTGAAATTGTGAAATTAGTGTGCCAGTGTGTAGTAACATCAAATGTCAATGAAGTTATTTGACTCACCATGTGGTTTTGACTCATATGCTAGTTTTGAACCCACTCTCCATGTGCTTTTGACTCAATTAGTTTTGGGCACCTTCTATAAGTCTATCTTTGGTTCTACTAGTACTTCTTAGGGGTGGACAACAAACCGACACCCGCCCGGTAACCGAATAATCCGATGGCAAATACAGTGTCCGGGTGGGTCTCTACGGGTAAGGCGGTTGATCGGTTTTAAGAATAGGTTCCAAACGGACTGAAATGGGCGACAGCGGTTGTAGTAATATCACCCATTCATACCCGTAACCGACCGATAATGGGATATCACCTAGTTTTGTAGATAAATTTAAAGTAATTTGATGAGACTATCCAAGCTAATGGCTATAGGATAAAAGCTCTACCTGTAAACGTTTTGTGCTGTTGCAGTACTAGGCTAGGGAGTAGTCTTTTCATAGGATACATAAATAGCAATAAATTACTTTTATGAGCCATAAATTTATTTATTTATGAATTTGAATTAGTACTTAACTTGAATGACTCTCTCCATCACTTCACTTTCTTTTTTCAATTCTCTTTCGACTCTCTGTGAGCATGTAATAGCAAAGTTATGTTTCTCTCTCCGAGCTTGTACTATATTCATTCATATAATATAATATAAAGGGTTAAATATGTTTTTAGTCCCTACAAAATTTCACTATTTTGTTTTTAGTCCCTATTTTTCATTGACTTTTAGTCCCTATAAAATTTCAAAATTTTGTTTTTAGTCCCTATAAATGCCAACTAGTGTATATCCATTGAATTTTTGAGTGATGTTTTGCATACATGTTGAGGACATTATAAACATCTCTTCTAAAAAAACTTTGAATTTTTTAACAACGCATAAATTAAATCTAAATTTTTTAAGTGCAAAAGATTCGATAAACAAATTAAAGGAAATACTAACCTAGAAATCAAATTTTGAGTTTATTTTTTGTGAGGGAGATATTTTTAATATCTTTAACGTGTATGCAAAATATCATTCAAAAATTCTAAAGGTATACACGAGTTTACATTTTATAGGGACTTAAAACAAAATTGTGAAATTTTATAGGGACTAAAAGTTGACGAAATTTTTTATAGGGACTAAAAACAAAATAGTGAAATTTTGTAGGGACTCAAAACATATTTAACCCTAATATAAAATAACTCAGTTGTTGTTTTTGTTATTATTTCTTTCTCCAAACCTCTTCATCTCCAACGCATACTTCTGCAACTTTCTCTCAGTTTTTGGATCTCCATTTCTGTAAATGTCAAGCCAAACCCGTATAAACCCATCCACGCTAACCCGCCACCCGCCAAACCCGAACCCGCACAATCCAATAGAAACTTTGGGCGGTTTTGGGCCTATAATAGTGGACTGCGGTTTTGAACGGATTGGTGGTTTTGGGCCGAAACCGCCCATTGTCCAGGCCTAGTACTTTTAAAGGTGAGTTAAATTGTTCCCAAAAAAACCCTCTGCTAGGGTTTAGGGTTTATGTTCCCTATTAGGGTTTAGTCTCCCAAAAGGAAGCTCTAATGTTTTATGACCGTCAGCTACCAAATCCCCTACCAAACCCCCAAATATTATCCCCTCTCATAAAACACATCATCGCTCCAGCCTGTTACTGCAAAACACCACTCGTTTAGTTTCGAGCAAAATATACTTTTATTACTACATCACTTCCTTTCGGTTTAATCCCAGTTTGTTTCTTTACAATCTAAATACATTTCAAAGTTTCCAATAACTGCTTAATGGCGTCTAGTTCCAGGAATCAAGCTGATTCTATTGCTGAAAACCCGGAGGAATTACTGGAGATTCTTGTCCCTGCTTCCATGGACAATGGTGAACTAGCACGAAGAACTCTGGTAGGCCAGCTTTGTTCCACCAAAGCACAGAATAAAACAGCTGCAAAAAACATTATTTACAAAGCTTGGTCAGCATACAATAACTTACAGATATCTGATCTGGGAAGAAATAGGTTTTTATTCACCTTTGAAAGAGAAGAACACTGCAAGGAAGTGTTAAAGAGGACTCCATGGTTCTTTATGAATTTTTTGATGTGCTTGCATTACTGGATTCCTTCTATTACAACTGAGGAGATCAACTTTGATCTAAGCCCTTTTTGGGTGCAAATCCATAACCTTCCTATGGAATTTCTGAATGGCAGCAACGGTACCACTATACTGCAGAAGGTGGGAAAAGTCCTTGAAGTGGAGGAGTCCATTGTTGAACGGAGAGTAATCAGAACTTTTCTTAAGGCTAGAGTTTTGATTGATGTCACCAAGCCCTTCCCCACCGGCTGCTGGATTCCTAGGAGGGATCTTCCTAAGGTATGGGTCCACTATAAGTTTGAAAGGCTACAAAATTTATGTTTTAACTGTGGATGCCTTGGTCATGAACAAAAGTACTGCAAAATACCTAGAGTAATGTCCTCTCTAGACAAAACCATACCTAAGTACATTCAGAGCATGCTAGCTCAACCTGCAAAATCTATAAGAGCGGTCTTGAATGAACATAAAAGAAGGTATGGGGACTTAACAAAAGACACAGCTCACAAGTTTAATAAAGAAAAAAGATCAGACCAGGATCATACATCAGATGAGAATGATACAATTATGAGGGAGAAGATAAGATTGGCTTGGGCAGAGATGTTGGCCAACTGCTCGTATGAAACAGGTACTGTACCTAGCATTATTGGAGCTAAACCGAAAGAACTGCACATCAAAGATATATCCCATGAGGAGGCTGCCAAAGATGATGATTATCCCATGCCTTTTGAGACTTATCTGACAGATGATCAATTAGCAGTTTATAGAAGAATGCAAGTATAGTTGGATGAAGATGGGTTAGCTGAGTTTAGAGCTTACCTGATAAGCAGACTGGAAGCACAGGGACATTACCATAGTATGAACTCACCTGTTACAGCTTTTCCCAGGCTGCAACCAAGCCCTCCAAGTATCAAAATTTCTGATCAGTTAACAAACCTGCTGAAACAACCCTCTAACAGATGCAACTTAGGGATCTATGATAGTGCTAAAGCTGCTGCAGAGATTGAAGGAATATTGCAGGGTGTCCGAGTTAATCTAGGCAAAGACAATGAAGAGGTGGGTGATAATTTGGACCTCTTCAATGATAGTTCTCCAAAGTTAATTACTGAGGGTCAGGAAAATAGCAATCTGGTACTTGAAAATAAGACAGCAAACACTAGCAACAAGAAGCAGCAAGCTCATGATATGGTGCATGAACTCAACAATTCAGCTCCAAATAAAATCATTTCAGCTGCTGTTCCTGAGGAGATTTTGCCTCAGGAAACTCCTCAATCCCCAGCCAGGGCTCCAGAGAACTCAAATGTCAAAATTACCTGCAATATAAATCAAGTAGAAACAAGAAGCAGATCTGATAAATGTCCAGAAAAACTACATACAGATGCTCAGAAAAGTATTGCTGCTGATACCACACAATTAAGGAACCCTCCTAAGTTGCTGCCACCTCTAACTCTAGAGTACTATGTTGAATTCCCCCCGGAGGACAAGGACAACACTGAAGGTTCACATGTCTTGCTTCAAGATGAGGAAAAAGATCTAATTATGAACATGCATTCTGGTCTGTTACTGAAAAAGAAAAGGAGGGCTGATGTGGATATGTCTAGTGAAGAAAACCAGCAAGATAAAGAGAAAAAGAAGATGAAGCTTGATGATAACCCTCCTCTCAAGTTACTATCTGGTGATGATAATGATGGTTTGGGAGTGTTTGGCCCATTCTCCATTGGTTACTACAAAGCAAAGAAAGAGGCGGCAGGTAGATTCCTGCCCCCTCCTTCACAATGACTTGCATAAGTTGGAATTGTCGTGGTTTGGCGGCGGCCACGACAAATAGGGAACTATATGACCTTGTAACAGGTCATAAGCCGGCCATTGTATTTCTTATGGAGACTAGAGCCCATAAGAATAGAGTTGCTAGAGTTAAAAGAATATTTCGTTTTCAACATTGCTTTTGTGTGGAACCCCAGGGCTTGTCTGGTGGTCTTTGTTTATTTTGGAATGATTATTATGAAATACAAATCCTTGATCATTGTCTGAACTATATTCATTGTGCACTAAAAGAAAGAAGATCTGGTAATCTTTTTGAGATGTCTTTTGTGTATGGTAACCCTACCTTCACTAATAGAAGGCACCTGTGGGCTAAACTTCTAAGGTTGAAGCCTTTGGGAGATAAACCTTGGTGCTGCATGGGGGACTTTAATGAAGTAACATTTGCTCAGGAGAAGGATGGTTTGAGAGGGGTTGAACCTGTAAGGCTAAATATGTTTCGAAATTTTATTGATGAAAGCAGACTCATTGATTTTGAGCTTCAGGGTTGTAGATTCACATGGCTTAGTAACCCTAGAGATGGCTTTGTTACTAGGGAAAGAATTGACAGAGTGTTGGCAAATTGGACTTGGAGGGAGTTATTTCCACACGCTTTGGTCTTGGCTCTACCGATTGTCAATTCAGATCATGCCCCTATTTTGCTTAAGCCAAAACCATCAACTACAAGTGGCAGATCATTCAAGTATGAATCATTTTGGAATGATCATGAAGAGTGCAAAGATGTTGTGGCGCAAGGTTGGAGAGGTAATCATTCCAATCCTTGGTCCCAGTGGAGTAGCAGAGCGGAAGCTTGTCAAGCTAATCTTACTAGATGGCACAAATTCACTTTTAGAAATGCAGCCAGAGAGATTGCCAAGAAGAAATCAGATCTCCAAGGTCTCCTCAACAAGGAACATCACCTAATTGATTGGGAGTATGTTGCTTTTCTTAGAAAACATATGGCTTAAATACAGTTTTGGTCCCCTAAGTATCACCAACTCACGATTTTGATCCCCCAAGTATTAATTTCACGAATTTGATCCCTCAAGTTTCCCAATTTGTAAAATCAAGGTCCCCCACTAATTAATCTGGTCAAAATTGATGTTGACCTGTTGTCAGTTAACCTACGTGGCAGCCACGCTGGCATACCAAAGTGGATTAAAATTAAAAAAACGAATTTTTGTTTTCTTTTTAATTATTAATTCATAAATAAAATCTATAAAATAACATATATTCCCTCATAAATAACAACTTCACAAAATAGGCACATTAAAACTGCAGTGTTTTCTATGGGTGCTCACAAAGCTCCTGGTGCTGATGGATTAAATGGCCTATTTTATCAGACCAACTGGGAGACTATTAAGGATGATGTTATTCTAGTGGTGAATGTGTTCCTTGAATCTGGCTCTCTTGGCCAGGACACTAATTTAACCTCTGTTTGCTTAATCCCTAAGATTCCTCACCCTGAGTCTATCTCTGATCTGAGGCCCATCAGCTGCTGCAGTTTTATTTATAAAATCATTGCCAAGATCTTCGTTTCCAGATTAAAACCTTTCCTATCTACTATCATAACTCCACAGCAGAGTGCCTTTGTGGGTGGGCGTATGATCCAGGATAATCTCATTGTTGCTCACGAAGCTTTCCATTTCCTGAAAGGTAAGCAGGGTACCTGTGGTAGGGGTGTGACCATTAAACTGGACATGAACACGACTTATGATAGAGTAAACTGGGAATTCCTGCGAAGGGTGCTTCTGGCTTATGGTTTTGCCCGGAAATGGGTAGTCTGGGTTATGTCTCTTGTTTCATCAATGCAATACACTTACAAGATCAATGGGTTCTCATCTGATAAAGTACTACCTCAAAGAGGCATTAGACAGGGTGACCCTCTGTCTCCGTATCTATTCATATTGGTGTTTGATGTCCTATCCAGGCTGATCTCTCAGGCCCACAATTTAAATGTGTTTCAAGGCATTAAATTGGCTCAAGCTGCTCCTCCTCTGACTCACCTTTTCTTTGCGGATGATGTTATTATCTTCTCAAGATATTCCTCTAGTGATCTTTACCAGTTAATCTCCATCCTGAATTCCTTCACTAAGACTTCAGGCCAAAAGATCAACTTGAATAAATCTGGAGTTATCTGTGGAGCCAAAGTTGATCAAAACCTAAGGAATGAGATCTTCTCCATTACTCATATTCCTATATGGGATTCTCCTGGGAAATATCTAGGCATCCCAGCTGAATGGGGAGGTTCTAAGATTCAAGGTTTGAACTGGTTGAAGGAGAGGATTTTAACTAAACTTCAAGGATGGAAAGGTAACCTACTATCCCAGGCAGGAAAGGAAACTTTAATCAAGTCAATTGTGCAAGCTCTCCCCAGCTACATCATGTCAATCCTTTACCTCCCCAAAACCTTCTGTACTAGCTTGACAGCTAGTGTGGCAAGATTTTGGTGGAGCTCTGCTGGGAAACAAAGAGGTATCCACTGGAAGAATATCAAGACTCTTTGCTCCCCAAAGAAATTGGGTGGCATAGGTTTCAAAGACTTCAACAAGCTGAACATAGCCTTGCTAACTAAGCAAGCCTGGAGACTAATTAAGGAACCTGACTCTTATTGGGCTGCGACACTGAAGGGCATTTATTTTAATAATTCTGATTTTTGGTTAGCTGCTCTAAAAGGAAGGTCTTCTTGGGTTTGGAAGAGTCTGCTTCAAGGGAGAGACTTGCTTAAAACATCTGGAAGGTGGTCTATAGGTGCAGGTCACAATGTTGATATAAGAAATGATGTTTGGCTAGCCACTGGTCGAAGAATTGTCCTTAATCCAAACTCATCTGTTACTAAAGTCCACCAGCTTATAAATTCCAATCATGAGTGGGATCTGCAGGCTATTAGAGAGAATGTTGATCACAACTATGCCTTTGATATTCTACGGACTCCTATTTCTTGGTCCACTAATAAGGATAATCTATACTGGCCACTATCAAAGAATGGTCTTTATGAAGTTAAATCTGGCTACCAGGCCTTAATAAATGATCCTAATACCTGTACAGCCAGTGCAGCTTCCTCCTCTAGCATTCTCCCCTCTGAGCTCTGGAAAGGCATTTGGGGAGCTCTTGTTCCGGAAAAGGTGAAACACTTTGCCTGGAGATCTTGCCATAATGCTTTAGCTACCAAGGAAGCCCTCTACAGAAAAAGATTGAAGGTGGACCCTATGTGCCCTATCTATAATGAATGTCCAGAAACTGTGGAACACATGCTTCTCCTCTGTGAGTGGACTAAGCCACTTTGGTTTGCCACTCAGTTCTGCCATGTCCCTTCTGTAATTGGGTTATCTTCTTTGGCCCAATGGTTGCTTGATATATTTCGTAAGGAAGACCAGGAAATCAACTCTACCATTCTAGTCACCTTGTGGGCTATTTGGAAAGCCCGTAATGAGTTTGTGTTCAATAGTGTGATTCCGAATCCTATGTGTTCATTCTACCAGGTCAAAGATCAGATTCACGAATATGCAGGTACTAGTAATGAAAATCTTTCAAGTTTCTGGGAACCTACTTGCGCTCCTAATTGGAATAATAAGATTTGGAGGCCTCCAAGACCTCCATATCTTAAGGTTAATTGTGATGCTGCTTTCAATCAAGTATCAGGGAAATGTTTCACTGGCATAATTATACGAGACAGTAAAGGTTATATTCTTACTATGTGTTTACATTGGATTTTGGTAAACACCGCTAGTTTGAAATTGCTTCTGTTTGCAGGATCAACTAGTAAATCCTAAGACCATTTGTGTTAAAGTTTTTCCCAGAATTACTTGTGTTCTTGCAGTTTAAAAGTAAAAGAAGAAGATAACCGTCGATCTCGCGCGAAACCGTCGAGTTTCCTCAATGAAGGAGAATAAAACAAAGGAAAAAATTGCAGAAAAGCAAAGAAGAAAACAAATTAAAATTGCATTAATTGTAAAGAGGGTTGGTGCGCAGATCATACATTCTTCTCTTTGCTCGTTTTCTCTGTAATGTGTTGGAAGTTAGAGCGTGAGAGTTCTGTAATGAAATTGTGACCCGTTTTTCCTATGAGAAACTACTATTTATACAAATAGAAAATAACTGTACAAAGTTTAAAAAATGTAACTGCTACGTGCTCTTGGTAACGGTTACTTGATCCTACTTCGTCATCAGCCTCCAACTCCTTCTTGTCGAAATATCTATCTTCAGCCTCTTCGACTTTGCCAAATCTGAGGTCGAAATCTACTTGATGCAACTTGATAGCTTAATTCATTTCAGTGTCGAAATTGATACTTGTCTCTTGAAATACAAGGTCAAACTTTAAACATAAGTCAAACCTCGTTGACTGCATTTAATTTAGCTTGTCGAAATTACAGGCTAACACTATGGCATCAGCCCCTCTGTTTGCTAATTCTGCTTTGATGGCTGAGGCACTTGCTCTTACACAGGCCATGAATGTTGCAAGTAATCTGAGCATCCAGCAAGTGATCTTTGAGTCAGATAGTCAGATCCTGATAGAAGTTTGCAGAAACAAGTGTGTTAAAGAGGAATTAAAGCTTAGGCAAAATTACACCAGGGGACCTTTAACTTATTTATTTGTAACAAGTTGGCCCTTTAAGTTTCTTTTGTAACAAATAGGCCCTTTAAGTTACCCGACGTTGACACCGTTGGCCCTTTTAGTAAAATGTAATATCGTTCATTACATCAAAATACACCAAAATATGTTTGTTTGCATCAAAATACATAAGCTAGAGTAGTCACAATATATAAAGTAGCATTACATCAAAATATATAAGCTAGAGAAATCATTAAAAGGGCCTATTTGTTACAAAAAAAACTTAAAGGTCCAACTTGTTACAAATAAATAACTTAAAGGTCCTCTAGTGTAATTTTGCCTAAAGCTTATTACTCACGACATCTCAAACCTAAGAGCATCTTTTACCAATTGCACATTTACCTGGGTTTGTAGAAGCGGGAATTCAGTAGCTCATCAAATTGCAAAATGCGCGTCTTCTGGAAACCTCTCAGGGAGATGGTCTCTTAGTCCTCCACTGGAAATTCGTCAAGCTCTGGCTCATGATCGAGCTCTGTTATCTACAACTTGAGCTGTGGGTAGCTGGTGTGTGAAAATAAGAGCGTGTGCAAGTATACACAGTCACAAGTTATAGTATAAAAGATCGAACCCACAGAGATTGGATTAACTCTTATGCGTTGTTGTAAAGAAAGGTAAACTAGTGTGACTACACTATTCAAAATGTTTTGGTTTTGGTTGAAGTTGAAATGAAAATAAATAGACAGAAAGCAAGTAAATTGTGTAAGAAATCAGTTGAGAATGAGAGTTGGGATGTTTTCACAAACTAAATCACTCTTGAGAATATTGTGTTTTCTCGTGGTGTAATTGCACTTAGTGCAGTTGCATCAGTGTGTGCTGGTCAGCTACTTTCGTCAGAGTTTCGTTACAAGCTCTATATGATCCTGTTTTTTTGCAGTAAAGAGTAGGGTTGTCAGTGCCTCTCTCGCCCCCTTACAGATAATCTAAGTTGCTTAAGTAAGTACACTCTTGTATCTTAAGATCTCTACACTTTTGTTGTAAGGACTATGTTAATCTTAAGCTAAGAATTAACATGGAATTAACAAGCTAACTTTATTAAAACAAGTTTAACAAGAAGCTTTATTAAACACTTATCCTTACTTAGTTCTTGATTTCTAGTTATAAGCCAATTAAGTGAATATACCTCTACTTGTTCTAAGTGATCAATATTAAAACAAGATTAAGAATTTAAACACAAGAACTAAAGTGCACACCACTTGAAAACACAATAACTTTCCTCAAAAGATCATTGGAAAGCTAGAACATCCAAACTCAAAAGATTTTAGTTCATGATGAGCATGATAAAGCAAATATAAGTGAATGAAAGCATATTGCAATAAAGAAGAAGTACAAGAGAATTCAAAAGAGTAATCAAATGGAAAACTCTTGCATATATTTGCTTACAACTAATTTCTTGCACCTATTAGCTCCTTGAAGAAGTGGAGATAGAAGTTGTCAAGTTCCTCTCACCTTCCTCTCAAACTAACACTATGAAACTATAAGAAAATAAAACTTTGAAACTAAGAAAAACTAAACTAAAAAGAACATAAAAAGATTATAAGATATGTGATCTATGTGATATTAGATATTCTTCAAGTGAGGAATTTGAGTCCTATTTATAGCCTTGGAGGTTTCCTTCATGTTGAGGTTTCCTTGCTGATTTAAGTTAACCAAACCATGGTTACTTTTTAAAAGTTGAAGATCAGCTTGGCTTTCAACACTCATCCTTAATTTGAGGTCCAACAAATGGTTGCCACATGTCTTGTAAGATAGATCTTTGTGAAGCCTTTTTGATTGTAGGCGCCTCCTTTGCAAGTGGCCATGTGTTCCCATGTGACTTCTGAGCAAGCAGCAATCCAACTAAGCATTATGGCAATGGTAAGAATTGAGGTGCTTCCAATGTGGGGTTGTGAGCTGCTTCGGTACAGAGTGGTGCAGTTGCACCAAGTGCAATTGCACTGCCTGGTGCAGTTGCATCAACTGGTGCAATTGCACTAAACTGCGGCTGCACTGAACAAACACATCAAACATACCAATATACAATAAAATGCTAAGTTATGGACATCTCTTATCTGTAAACCATAAATGTTGTTATTTTATTCATACTAACATATTTAACATATAATAGACTTGATATTGGGCATTTATCTAAGTGAAAAAGCACAAATAACTCTATATAAAATAGAGTTATCACACCCCCAAACTTAAATCGTTGCTTGTCCTCAAGCAATGACAAAAAGAAAACACAAATAAGATTTCCAGAATCAAGAAGAACAGATCAGCTCATATTTCTTTCACAGAATGTTTTTTTTAATAAATGCAACTCATGAACTTCATTTTTCAGAAACTTTCGTCTTTTGTGCCTTTGAATTCCAAAACATCCAAAGCTATTAAAACTCATTTGTGTGAGTGTGTGTCCCACTGAGATTCAATCAGTTCCAAACCCAAGTAACAAGTTTCTCCTAGCCTTTGAAAAATTTAGATCATGTTCGGTCAAAACAAAGATGTTTCAAAATATAGAGTAGACTAACAAAGTCCTCAAGAGTGGGGGCCTTAAGCATAACAAAGGGCTTGGATAGAGTATTTCAAACTGTTGAGTCAATGCACTTTTTGTATTTCTGGTGGTTCTTTTTCTTGATGCAAATGCAGTGAGTGCAAGTGCATTGTTTTTCTGAGGTGCAATTGCACTAGGTATTTTTTTTTTTTATTGGTGCAATTGCACTAAATTTTTTGACGGTGCAGTTGCACTTAGTGCAACTGCACTTGATTTTTCTTTTCAAGACTTCTAGATAATATTGCTCTCCTCACTGTCCTCCTTATGCATACTTTTTTTCTTTGGTCAGTTCTGTCTTCTTTTCTTCTTTTTCTTTTTCTTTGAATTTTTCTTTTTCTGACCAAATGCACTTATTGGAACAGGTACAGTTTATGACTTCAGGCAATAAAGCTTTCTTTCATTTTGAGCTCTTTTGGTAACCTATATGCATTGACTACTCTAAGTTTTTCATACTCAAGCCTTTGTATTCATAAAAATTCCCCCAAACTTAATTCTTTAAGCTCTTCTATATTTTTAATAAAAATTTATTTTTGACCTTAGTTTTCTAAAAATTCTTCTTGCATCAGATAGCTTATCATATGGCAAGGTTCTTTTCAAAAACTCAATTTTGATGTGTCAAAGTGATAATAACTATGGTCATTTTTGGAAAAATAAGGCTTCTTTTTCTTCTTTTTTTTGTTCATCATTAAAAATCAATTCGTAAATTGCATTTTTCTTTAAGTTTTTGAAAAAGATACTAAGCTGATCATGCTTCAAGATTCATCAAATCTTCAAAATATTAGTTAATTAAATACTTTGTTAAGTAAATCTAAAACAAATTAAAACATGACACTTATTAACAAAACACACATAATAGACACAACAATTGAAAAAAACACACATAAGATAAATACTAACACATGCATGAAAAGTTTTGATGTTCTCCCCCCAACTTAAAAGTGAGCAGTGTCCTCACTGCTCTTAAGTTGAGTTTTCAAAAGAAATTTGTTCAAAATGGGGGAGGGGGGTTAATACATGTGGGATTAAAACAGATAACACAGTTATATAAGTTCATAAAGTACTGAAAATAGTTAAAAACAACATTTAAAATTACTCGGGTTTTGCTCCAGATCTGAGTCTGTTGCTAGCCCTTGTTGCTGCTCTTTTGACTTGTAATTTCTTTGGCCTCTTTGCTGCTGCTGCCTTGGATGCAGTTGCTCCAGGCTCAGTTGGTTTTGTTGTTGTCTTCTCTGCTTCAGGTGGTGCATCAGCACCAATTGTTTCTGTTGGTGCAGTTGCATCAAGTGCAACTGCACTGCTCTGATCAGCAACTTCTTGTGGTTGCTTCTCCTTTGCAGCAGTCTCTTCAGTGGTTGATTTTTGACCTCCTTCTCTCTCCTTGGCTTGTTGTTTTTGACCTTCCTCCACTTCCTTTGCGTGCACTTCAGATGTTTCTTTAGCCTTTCCTTTTTCACCAGATTTATCCACCTCCTTTTCAGCTTCACCTGTTGTTGGGGTTTCCTGAGCAATTCCAGCTGCCTCAGCAATTCCTAGGAGGATTCTTGCAGATTCTTGACTCCTTTTGTCTGCTAATTCCTTCAGCACTACAGCAATCGTGTCATGCACATCTGTTGAGTAGGTGGTGACTGTTGGAAATTGCTGGGATGCAACTGCACTTGATGCAGTAGCATTAGGTGCAGTTGCACCAGTTGCTGCTTTTTCAGGACCTCCAATTCCAGTTTCTTCCCCTGGTTCTTCATTGATAACCTGCAAATTTTCTTTCAAAAATATTGGGGTTAGTTGGAATAACAGTGGTCTCTGGTTGTGTTGGTGGGGTTGGTTCTTTTGGTGATTTGTGTTGTGGTGATTGAATTGGTGAAATGGATGGGGATTTTTCTTGTTCAGGGGTGATTTGGGGTTGTTGTTTGGATGGGTTTATTGGAGTGAGAATTGGTTCTACTGGATTTTTAGCAGCCTTCTTCTTCCTTAACATTTCCTCCATGGTCAAATCTAAATCCCCTTCATCATCAGATACAGTTTCATCACTTTCCTCATCTTCATTTCTCTCCATTTCTTTCACTATTTTAACAGTTTCTGGGTCTTCATCAGTATCCTCCAAGTCTTTATTCAGAATTTCCTCCACCTTCTTCTTCTTTCCCTTCCATCTTCTTTCTGTTTCTTTCTTTCTTTTTAACACCTTCTTCTTTTTCTTTTCTTCCTCACTTTCTTCTTTTTCCGGTTCTTCTTCTTTTTCTTTATCTGTTTCTTCTTCAAATACCCATGATGGAAACTCTGGGGTGTCTAACACTGTGGGTAATTGAGAAATTTCCAAAAGCCTTTGTTGTAGCCACTCATGTTATTCTTGTTGGAATTTCCAAACAGCTTGGTGCTTTTGCACTAGGTGCTCTTGCACCAAGTTTGGTTGTTCCCTTGCAGCTCTTCTTTCTTTCAACTCTGCAGATAAGGCTCCAGGTGGAAATTTTCTGTATTGATGTTCTTCAACAGTGATATGAACCCCTTGCTTCATACACAGTTCAGTAATCAAACATGGAAAATAAAGGAATCCTTCTATTTTTTCTGAGCAATCTATGATTTCCTTGTTGATAATTTTTCCAATGTTTACATTCTCATCAGTCAAAATTGAATCAAGAATGATCAATCTATCCTTAGAGACTGTGTAAGCATGTGAAGTGGGCAAAATGGAGCAGTTTATGAATGTGTGCCAGTTTCCTAACTCAGGGATGAGATATTTGGTTTTCACCTTAAACTCAGTGTGAGTGAACTTTTCCCATGGAGCATTAGGTACTGCTACCCTAGATTTAATGATCTCCATTTGTTTCTTCCCGTAGGTTTCCATTTTTTCATCAAAATTAGGACCATTATAGAACAGATTATAATGATCATTCAGTTTCTTTTCATCAAAAAAGATTTTTCTACCCCTAACAACAGAGAAGTTTTGAGTTTTACCTCCCTTGCTATTCAGAATTCCAGCATAAAATTCTCTCACCAGTTGCTCCAAGTAGTAAGCCCTATGTTGAATGAATAAATCCCAATGTTGAGCATCAACAGTTGCTAAGAAATTTGGGTGTGCCCTCATCAGATTGTATCCTCGTTCTGGCCAGAATTTCATCTCCCAGAAGTGTGGGTTTGCCACATCAAGTGTAACAGTGACTGATGCAGTTGCACCAGAAGATTTCTTTGATGGTTCTGCACCTGCGTTCTTGCCAGAGGACTTTGTTGCTACCTGTTTGCGTGCCATTGTGAGAGATTGGGGTTTGAATTTGTTGAGAAGTTGAAGATGAACAGTGTATGATTTTGGGAATTTTCTGAGAGAGAAGAGATTGCGAGAATTGGTTACTGTTTGTGTATTGAAAGAAGTGGTGAACGGTTTACTTATGGGTTAGTGGGATGGTTTAATGAGGTAATGGCATGAGTGGAGGTTGATTTGATGGATGTTTCTAGCCGTTAGGCTATGTGGGCTAACATGCAAGGCTACACGTGTCTGATTAGGTGAATCCACACCGTTAAACTGAATTATGTTGTGTTGCGCTGGCATTTCACCAAAATCATCCTCCCTTTTTGAAATTGTTAGTGCAATAGTATTGGAAAGTGGTTCGGTGTAATTGCTCCTGACGAGTAATAGGTGCAGTTGCACCTGGTGCAGTTGCACCAATTCCTGTTTGTCTACAAAACACATGAAAAACATCAAATTGCACAAAATATTAAATATTTATCAAAAAATTATGGGTTGCCTCCCATCAAGCGCTTGTTTTAATAGTCTTTCAGCCTGACTTTCCCTTGTTTATTAAGGATTTTCAAAATGTGTGGTGCTTTCATCTTGCACCACTTGTTCACCAAAATACATTTTGACCCTTTGCCCATTTACCTTGAAAGTGGTATTTGAGGCTGCATCATAAAGATCGACTGCACCATGAGGATAGACTTTAACTAATTTGAATGGTCCTGACCACCTTGATTTTAATTTTCCAGGGAACAATTTCAACCTAGAATTGTATAACAGAACCAATCCTCCTTCTCTAAGTTCTCTCCTTTGGATTTTCTTATCATGCCATGCTTTGGTTTTAGCTTTGTACATTTCTGCATTCTCATAAGAGAAATGCCTAAATTCTTCTAATTCATTAAGCTCTAAAAACCTTTGTTTTCCTGCCCTATTGAGATCAAAATTCAGCTTTTTAATAGCCCAATATGACTTGTTTTCTAACTCAATAGGCAGATGGCATGCTTTGCCATAAACTATCCTATAGGGGGACATACCTAATGGAGTTTTAAATGCAGTTCTGTATGCCCATAATGCTTCATCTAAGTGTAAGGACCAATCTTTTCTTGTTGGTCCAACCATTTTTTTCAAGCATTCTCTTAATTTCCCTATTAGATAATTCAGCTTGTCCACTTGTTTGTGGATGATAGGCTGTAGCTATCTTGTGTTTGATCCCATATTTTGCAAGAAGATTTTCAATAAGTTTATTGCAAAAATGTGAGCCTTCATCATTGATGATTGCTCTTGGGGTGCCAAATCTTGTAAAAATGTTTCTTTGAAGAAATTTGCTAACTGATTTGGCATCATTATTTGGTAATGCTACTGCCTCTACCCATTTGGACACATAATCAACAGCTACTAATATGTAATTGTTGCCAAAAGAAGGTGGAAAAGGACCCATGAAATCCATGCCCCAAACATCAAAAAGCTCAATTTCCAAAATATTAGTTCTAGGCATTTCATGTTTTTCAGAAATGTTTCCACTTCTTTGGCATTTGTCACAGGTTTTGACCCAATTATAAGCATCTTTAAATAAAGTGGGCCAGAAATAACCTGACTGCAATACCTTAGCTGCTGTTCTGTTGCTTCCAAAGTGACCTCCATATGGTGCTGAATGACAGTGCAGAAAGCACTGCTTGCTGCTCTGATTCTGGAATGCACTTCCTCATTATTTGATCTGGACATATCTTATACAGATAGGGTTCATCCCAATAGTATTGCTTGATTATGTGGAAGAATCTCCTTCTTTGTTGATAGCTCATGTCCTTTGGTACAATTCTACTCACAAGGAAATTGACTATGTCAGCATACCATGGTGCAGTTGCACTTGGTGTAATTGCACTGGCTGGTGCAATTGCACTTATTGCACAACCCGAAAAATCCGGATTGGACCTTTCATCGTAAAACGTGAAAATTTGTGAAGCCGCCATCAACATTTTTTATTTAGGGACCAAAACATTGAAAAAGGGTCCTTTTTAAGGCGGGTGGCCCTTTGAGAACTAGAGATGTAGGTTCGGGGGTCGGTTAGGTGTGGGGAAGGTATTAGCACCCCACACCTCCTTTCTACCGAAAGGGAACCTTTAACTTGATGTGCAGTTTTGACAGAGTTGATTTGAAACAATTCGTTCTACTTCTTTTTTATTTGAGAAAAGGTTTTTGAAAACGGGGGAATAGAAGAATCTTTTTATTATTTTTTAAAAGTGTGCTTGACGGGATGTGACCCGCTCCTACGTATCTCCCGGTGCGATGGAGAATTCAAAGCTTACGTAGTTCTCCTTCGTCTTTTTTCTGAAATAATGCTTATGAGGTTAATGAAATGATGCATAAATGCTACATTGGCTCGACGCCCACATTATTTGATGAAGGTTTTTGTACATGATTATGGATGACTGAAATGCTTATGCTATGCAGATGATAATTGTTTTTTCGTTTTCATTTTTTTTATGCAATGAAATGAAATGCATGATACTCGCAATTATTTTTAAAATGCACGAGAGACGTGATTTTTATTAAATGAAACTATATGCAAAATGAGAGGTTCACATATTTATATGCAAGGGAAAATAACAATGCACGAGAGATGTTTCTAAAAATGTTTTTTTTTATATGCGAGAAAGTGCATGATACTCGCAATTTTTAATGCATGAAAAATCATGATCTTCACTGGATGAAGATGTATGCAAAAGGAAATGAGTAAAAAATTATTTACAATGCAAAGGCTTTCAAAAGCCGGAAATTCACACTTTTTTTTTTGATAATTTTTTTTCGGTTTATTTGCAAAAATATTTTATTTAGAATGGATGCAGGGGTATGAAGCTCCTTTGTGTCCTACCAAGGTTTCTTAGAGACAGGATCTATGGCTATTTCTACGGGTACACACTTCAAGGATAGCACTAAAAGAAGGACCCTAAATAAGGTTCCTAGAGCCAACGACCTCATCTGAGACCACCGATCACAGGGCCGTACGTCCAAGTGATGGTATCATCAAACAAAGCCAAACTCTAGGTGAAGTCTTCGCAACCACCCAACAAGACGTACGTCCAGTGAGCAGCCACTATTGACTTCGTTCTAGCCTAAGATATGCTCTAGCCCGGGTATAGGGCTGTCTCACCAAAAAAAATAAAGGTAAAAAGAGTGCAACGTGTGTGTAGGAGCACAACGACAAACATACCCCCCCACCTGCAAAGAAAATCCAGAAACAGTCCATACAAAGAGTCGTCTACCCTAGGGTTTTGCAAGCATATATCATTTCAATACAAACAAGTAAACTAACCTACGGTTCCAACAACAATCATATGCACTGCTTACCTCAAGAAAGGGAGCCAAGAAGAGGGGTCATAATAGAATCGGGGGAATGCATGAACTTACCTTGAAGAAAGGGAGCAAAGAAGAAGGGATCATAGTAGAATTGGGGGAATGATGCATGAGCTTACCTTGAAGAAAGGGAGCAAAGAAGAAAGGGACATGGGGATTGGAGAAATGCATGATCATATTAAGCATATAAACAAAAAAAGATGAAAGGAGAAGAAGGAACAAGAAGCGAACATAGAAGAAGAGGAGTCAAATGCACATGAATGCAACATAACAACACGAGAATGCAAGAGAACATTCAAACATCAGAAAGAGAGAAGAAAAAGAAGGAGAATAAAAGAGAGAAATAGAACAATCACATTCAAATCAAACAATTAAACCGCACATCAAGTTAATTAGGCCTGACCCTCGTTTTTAAAAGGAAATCCCCCAGTGAAGTCGCCAGCTGTTGCACCCCGAAAGATCTGGATTGGACCTTTCATCGTACAACGTGAAAATTTGTGAAGCCGCCATCAACATTTTTTATTTAGGGACCAAAACATTGAAAAAGGGTCCTTTTTAAGGCGGGGTGGTCCTTTGAGAACTAGAGATGTAGGTTCGGGGGTCGGTTAGGTGTGGGGAAGGTATTAGCATCCCACACCTCCTTTCTACCGAAAGGGAACCTTTAACTTGATGTGCGGTTTTGACAGAGTTGATTTGAAACAATTCGTTCTACTTCTTTTTTTATTTGAGAAAAGTGTTTTTGAAAACGGGGGAAAAGAATAATCTTTTTATTATTTTTTAAAAGTGTGCTTGACGGGATGTGACCCGCTCCTACGTATCTCCCGGTGCGATGGAGAATTCAAAGCTTACGTAGTTCTCCTGAGTTGAGAAACTTTGCGTTGGTGTTTTTTATTGTAGGGGTTTTCGGTCCTAGACTGAACAGTCCACTAGACCTAGAACAAAGACAACCCCGCCTGTACAGACGACGTGCCCCCCTACTTATTGAAAATGTTTTTTTTGATTAAGGAAGAAAAAGATTTGTTGTGAGGTTGGTTGCTTTTATTTAAGCAAGTATCTTAGGCTCGCACGAACTGTACAGCTCGCTAACCCTAAGACGCTAACCAATACCGGATGTACATCCGACTCGATTCCTTACTCATTTTTGAAATAGGGTTCAAGTTGTTAATTACTTGTTTTGACTCTCATAAGTATCCCAAGATGTTTGAGCTGTACAGCTCCGATCTTAGGACGCTAGACAACACCGGCCGTACGTCCGACTTGCCTCCTTATGAGTTTTCAAAGAGGTTTATTGTTGATCTTAGAAAGAACATCACATTTGCAAGACCAAAAGTGACCAAAAGAGGGCATTAACAAGTCATTTTTATAACCAAAATTGATTAATCAAGTTAGAAACTAGCATTTGCATTTTCAAGCAAGAATTGCACAAAGAAAATTGAATCATCTTAGGCAATCCTCATCACTTAAAATGAAGTGCCTAAGGCACAAGTGAGAGTCCTCTTGCCAATCATCAACATAGAATAATTTTGCAAACAAGTTACTAACAAGCAAACCAAAGTTTACAATCAAAGCACAAGGTTGTGTTGAATCATCTTAGGCAATCCTCAACACTTAAAGTGAAGTGCACAAGGCACAAGTGTGAGTCCTCTTGCCAATCATCAACATATAACAATTTGCAAGCAAGATACAATCAATTAGCAACAATATTTTGCAATCAAAACATCAAATCAATTGCGTTGAATCATTTTAGTCAATCCTCAACACTTAAAGTTAAGTGCTCAAAGGCACAAGTGTGAGTCCTCTTGCCAATCATCAACATAGAGTAATTTTGCAAGCAAAGTACATAACAACCAAACCAAAACAACTTGAGAAGTCATTTTACCCAATATTGCAAACCCATTTCACAAGAAAATTAACAAACCCTAATTCTAATCATGATTTGCGAAGCATCACATCATTTTATTCAACAAAATGCAAAATCATAGTAAAAACAACATAAATCACAATTTATTCAACAAAATGCAAGATCATAGTAAAAACAACATAAATCACAATTTATTCAACAAAAATGCAAGATCATAGTAAAAACAACATAAATCACAATTTATTCAAGGGTGAGAAGCAATCTCAAACACCCAAGCCTCCCTAAGTGCTTGTCAAAATGTTTGAGACACCTCTCACCAACAACAATCAACAAATCAACAATATAACAACACTAAAATGCATGAATATGGTAGGATGCAAAATTAGAAACATGATATCTACATTTTGATGCAAAAAAAATTGAAGATGATGCTAGGTTTTAAGAAGTTTACCTCAAATCCAAGCTAAGGAATGGCTAATATGAAGAACAAGACCACAAATCAACTTGAATCTTCACCAAACTTCAATGAAACCCACGAAATGCTTGCTTAAAAATGCCCTTTGATGATGCAAGCTTGAATCAAATTAGGAGAGAAGGAAGATGTATGAAGTAGGAATGGAAATGAGGTGAGAAAATGGAAGTGAAATGAAGAAAAATGGAGGAGGGAATGAGGGGGAAATTCGGCCAAGGGGAGAGAGGAGAGGAGAGGTTTGTGTGCTAGGGTTTTGTGAATGAATTGTGAGGCCAAAAGTGTGTGAGAGGTGAGGTTTCTAAGGTATATATAGAGAGCAACTAGGTTTAAGGGTATTTAGGTCATTGTGCTTTTGCAAACCATTGAGATTTGAGCTAGAATTTGAATCAAAGGCCAAGATTGCAATGCACATGGATTAGGGACAAGGAGAAAACACAAATGAGTGAGGAATAGCTGGTCATACACAAAAATTATGAGTTTTTGTTGCACAAAAATTGTTGAGGGCACCTAGGTCATTCTACACAAAGTTGCAGCCTAGGATTTGATCTAGAATTTTAATCAATGGCTAGGAATACAACTCACATGGATCAAGGGCATGAGGAAACACAAAATGAGGTGAAAATGAGCTGGAAAATTCGGAGCAAATGAGGCCTTGGTGCCCAAGTTTTGCAAGCTTGTCAAGAAAAATAGTACATTTTGTCTTATTGGGGACACTTCCTTATTTTCACCATTTTTGATTATTCTTTTCTAGATAATTTCATAAAAATCATGCCACTTTGGGCCATATCCTAGGAATCAATGATTGGGCCCAAAATTCCATGATATCACCCTTCCCAAAATTGATTTGAGACCTCACCTTGATGGAAATTCCCATTTTGCCCTTTTGCTTAAAATTTGAATTTTATGCCAAAAATCATGCATGCATGCGCACAAAAATTCATAACCCAAATCATCTAGATCCAAATAAATTCCTCTGAGATTGAACAATGATTTTTGGTGAGAAATTGCTTAATTTTGGAAATGACCAAAATACCCCTTTTGCCCAAAAAACCCTAATTTTACTCCAAATGCATTTCCACTCCAACAATGAATTTAAAAGCCCTAGAATGACTTTTAAAACCCAAAAATGCAAGCACAATGCTCTTCACTCTTCAAAATAAAACCACACTTCTCAATTTATTTATTTTTTTGCGGAAAATTAGGGTTTTGACCTAGGCGGACAAAATTAGGGTATGACAACTATGTCAGCATACCATGGTGCAGTTGCACTTGGTGTAATTGCACTGGCTGGTGCAATTGCACTTATTGCACAAGCACTTATTGTATTATTGGTAATTGCCAATAGCTTCTCATCTGGAAAATTCTCCTTGATTTCTTGTGTACCTGCATTTTCACTTTCTAATCTAGATAAATGGTCAGCCACTTGGTTCTCCACCCCCTTTTTGTCTCTAATCTCAAGATCAAATTCTTGAAGGAGGAGAATCCATCTAATTAGCCTTGGTTTTGCATCTTTCTTTGCAAGCAAATACTTGATGGCAGAATGGTCAGTATAAACAATAACTTTAGTGCCAATCAAGTAGGATCTAAACTTATCAAATGCAAATACAACAGCTAATAACTCTTTCTCTGTCACAATATAATTCATTTGAGCTTCAATAAGTGTTCTGCTAGCATAATAAATTGAGTGAAAGATTTTGTCATACCTTTGCCCTAGGACAGCTCCTACTGCAAAGTCACTAGCATCACACATGAGTTCAAAGGGCCTGCTCCAATCTGGTGTTACTATCACTGGTGCAGTTACCAGTGCCTTTTTAATCTTTTGAAATGCTTCCATACAGAGTTCATCAAAGTGAAATTGTGTATCTAATTGTAAAAGAGTACACAATGGTTTAGAAATTTTTGAAAAATCTTTGATGAATCTTCTATAGAAGCCAGCATGGCCTAAGAAGCTTCTGATTCCTTTGACAGTTGATGGAGGTGGTAATTTCTCAATGACCTCAATCTTGGCCTTATCCACTTCAAGACCTTTCTTTGAAATTTTATGTCCAAGCACAATGCCTTCTTGTACCATGAAATGGCACTTCTCCCAATTGAGTACTAGGTTGGTGTCTTCACATCTTTGGAGAATTTTTTCTAAATTTGATAAACATAATGGAAATGTTTCTCCAAAAAATGAAAAATCATCCATAAAAACTTCCATTTATTGCTCAATGAAGTCAGAAAATATAGACATCATGCATCTTTGAAATGTAGCAGGTGCATTACAAAGTCCAAAAGGCATCCTTCTAAATGCAAAGGTACCATAGGGACATGTAAAAGTGGTTTTTTGTTGATCCTTAGGTTCTATTGCAATCTGATTGTAACCTGAATAACCATCTAAGAAACAATAAAACTCTTTTCCTGCTAATCTATCTAACATTTGGTCAATGAAGGGTAAAGGAAAGTGATCCTTCTTCGTGGCCTTATTGAGTTTTCTGTAATCCATACAGATCCTCCAACCTGTGACAGTCCTAGTTGGAATCAACTCATTCTTTTCATTGGCTATCACTGTTACACCCCCTTTTTTAGGAACACATTGTACAGGGCTAACCCATGCACTATCAGATATGGGGTATATGATTCCAGCATCTAGCCACTTAATTATTTCTTTCTTTACAACCTCTTTCATTATAGGATTTAGCCTTCTTTGTCCTTCTATGTAATTTTTAGAATTCTCTTCTAAAATTATCCTATGCATGCAAATTGAAGGGCTAATTCCTTTTATGTCTGCCATTTGCCAACCTATAGCTTTCTTATGCTTTTTTAAAGTACTAATGAGATCATTCTCCTGTTCTAATGATAGCTCAGATGAAATGATAACTGGGAGTGTATCACCTTCTCCTAAGAAAGCATATTTTAAATGTTGAGGCAGTTCTTTCAATTCTAATTTGGGAGATTGTTCAATTGAGGGTAAATTTTGTTTAAGGTTAGGGTCTTCTAAATTAAGAGATTCATAAGTTCTAACCCATACCTTAGGTGTTGGTTCTTCCTTTGGCAGTATGTCTTTTTCCAGCATTTCTTCTTCAGGAAGTGTAGATGCATCAGGTGCAAGTGCACTAGTAAGATGATCATACTGCTTGTTGAACTGCTTTTGCACCAAATGATCAAGAGAGATGACTGCTGAACATTCTTCACTCTCCTCTGCAGGATATTTCAGAGCATTCATTACATTGAATTTCACCTCTTGATCATTTACTCTCATGGTTAGTTCTCCTTTTTGCACATCAATCAATGTTTTCCCAGTTGCTAAGAATGGCCTTCCAAGAATAACTGGTACTTCTTCATCTGCAACAAAGTCAAGAATAACAAAATCTACAGGAAATACAAATTTGTCAACCTTTACCAAGATATCTTCTATGATTCCTTCTGGGTAAGCTATTGACCTGTCTGCAAGTGACAATGTTAAATATGTAGGTTTAGCATGTCCAATTCCTAACTGTGTAAAGACAGATTTAGGCATCAAGTTGATGCTTGCTCCTAAATCACACAATGCACGACCTGTATAATAATTACCTATTGAAAATGGAATTGTAAAGCTACCTGGATCTTTTAATTTTCTTGGAATTTTGTTTTGCAAAATCAAACTACATTCTTTGGACAAAGCAACTGTTTCAAATCCACCTAATCTTCTTCTTTTTGAAAGAACATCTTTCATGAATTTAGCATAATTAGGCATTAGTTGCAATGCTTCAATCAAGGGAACATTAATATGCAATTGCTTTAAAACATTTAAAAACTTACTGAATTGCTTCTCCTCATGTGCCTTTTTTAATCTTTGAGGAAAAGGAGGAGGAGGATATTCAGGAACTAACCTTGGAGTTGGAACTTTATGAGATGCAGATGCATCAGGTGCTTCTGCATTTTGAGAACTTTTTTCATTTTTATTTTCTTCTCCCTTACCTGTACCTTCATTCTCATAAGGTTCTGTAAGATCTTTCCCATTTCTGAGAGAGATAGCTTTCACCGCTTCCTTACCTGGCCTCTGAGATGGACTTGCTTCTGTATTGGATGGTAATGTACCTGTTGGTCTTTGATACAGAGCAGTTGCTAACTGACCTACTTGATTCTCCAGATTTTTAATTGAAGCTTCATGAGCTTGCCTAGCTGTTCTAGTTTCACTAATGAAAGATTTAAGCAAACCTTCTAAGGAGTTTTCAGTAGTAGGTTGTTGTTGTTGTGGCTTTTGGTAGTTCTGAGATTGAAATCTTGGTGGAAGGGTTGGTGCAGTTGCACTAGGTGCAGGTGCACTAGTATTGTTCCATCTGAAGTTTGGATGGTCCTTCCAACCAGTATTATAGGTATTGGAGTAAGGGTTGTTATTCCTATTATAACTTACATAATTTACAGAGACAGGGTTGCTAGGACACTCCTCATAAAGGTGACCTCCTCCACAATAAACACAACTTACAGCTCCTGGAGGGGCTTGTTCTATTGCTGCTGCAGTGTTCTCAATTGGTGCAGCTGCACTAGATGCAGTTGCACTGGTTGTGGTGAAGTTTTTGAACATGTTTGCTAGTGAGGCTACTTGAGCAGATAGGGCTGATATTTCACTAATTTCATGTACCCCTGATGATTTCTTTTGGGTACTTACCCTCTCAGTAGGCCAACTAGAACTATTAGTAGCAATTCTATCAATCAATTCACATGCTTCATTATAAGACAGATTTAATAATACACCACCAGATGATGCATCAAGCATTATTCTAGTTTGTGGTTCCAAACCATTATAAAATGTTTCCATCTGAATAATGACTGGAAGACCATGGTGTGGACATTTTCTTAAAAGTTCTTTCCATCTTTCCCATGCTTCAAACAATGATTCAAATTCTTTTTGTCTAAAAGATGTAATATCATTTCTCATTCTGGCATTTTTGATAGGTGGGAAATATTTTGACAAAAACTTTTCAGCCATTTCATTCCATGTATGAATAGAATTAGGCTCCAACGAGTTTAACCATGATTTAGCCTTATCTTTCAAAGAATATGGAAATAGCTTAAGTCTAAATGCATCTTCACTAACACCAGGTATGATAAAGTTACTACATATTTCTAAAAACTGTTTTAAATGCTCATGGGGATCCTCATGAAGAAATCCACCAAATTGACCAATTGTTTGCAGCATTTGAAACATCATGGGTTTAAATTCAAAATGGACAGCTTCTATGTGAGGCCTTGCTATGCTTGTTTGCATGTTTTGATGATCAAACATAGCATAATCTCTCATAGGTCTATCTCTATCATTAATCATACCTATTGGTCCCATGCGAATGAATTGATTCCTGTGATCTGCTTCAGCATCTCCTTGTGATCCAGAACAACCTCTGACTGAGGCTGATCTTGAGCCTTCTCCTTCACCTTGTTGAGACATAGTATTGCTGCAACTTTGAAGTTTTTGTTTCTGGAGTTTTCGCAACCTTCTAAACTGTCTTTCTATCTCTGGATTATACTCAAATTCTGGTGATCTGTCTCTGGGCATAAGCTAGTGCAGTTGCACTAGGTGTAAATGCACCTGTTTCTGCACAGAAAAACAAAATACCAGAATAACAAAACAAATAAAAAAATAAACACTAATCTACTATCTTTAAAACAACAAAAATTAATGGCAATCCCCGGCAACGGCGCCAAAAACTTGGTGTGTGAAAATAAGAGCGTGTGCAAGTATACACAGTCACAAGTTATAGTATAAAAGATCGAACCCACAGAGATTGGATTAACTCTTATGCGTTGTTGTAAAGAAAGGTAAACTAGTGTGACTACACTATTCAAAATGTTTTGGTTTTGGTTGAAGTTGAAATGAAAATAAATAGACAGAAAGCAAGTAAATTGTGTAAGAAATCAGTTGAGAATGAGAGTTGGGATGTTTTCACAAACTAAATCACTCTTGAGAATATTGTGTTTTCTCGTGGTGTAATTGCACTTAGTGCAGTTGCATCAGTGTGTGCTGGTCAGCTACTTTCGTCAGAGTTTCGTTACAAGCTCTATATGATCCTGTTTTTTTGCAGTAAAGAGTAGGGTTGTTAGTGCCTCTCTCGCCCCCTTACAGATAATCTAAGTTGCTTAAGTAAGTACACTCTTGTATCTTAAGATCTCTACACTTTTGTTGTAAGGACTATGTTAATCTTAAGCTAAGAATTAACATGGAATTAACAAGCTAACTTTATTAAAACAAGTTTAACAAGAAGCTTTATTAAACACTTATCCTTACTTAGTTCTTGATTTCTAGTTATAAGCCAATTAAGTGAATATACCTCTACTTGTTCTAAGTGATCAATATTAAAACAAGATTAAGAATTTAAACACAAGAACTAAAGTGCACACCACTTGAAAACACAATAACTTTCCTCAAAAGATCATTGGAAAGCTAGAACATCCAAACTCAAAAGATTTTAGTTCATGATGAGCATGATAAAGCAAATATAAGTGAATGAAAGCATATTGCAATAAAGAAGAAGTACAAGAGAATTCAAAAGAGTAATCAAATGGAAAACTCTTGCATATATTTGCTTACAACTAATTTCTTGCACCTATTAGCTCCTTGAAGAAGTGGAGATAGAAGTTGTCAAGTTCCTCTCACCTTCCTCTCAAACTAACACTATGAAACTATAAGAAAATAAAACTTTGAAACTAAGAAAAACTAAACTAAAAAGAACATAAAAAGATTATAAGATATGTGATCTATGTGATATTAGATATTCTTCAAGTGAGGAATTTGAGTCCTATTTATAGCCTTGGAGGTTTCCTTCATGTTGAGGTTTCCTTGCTGATTTAAGTTAACCAAACCATGGTTACTTTTTAAAAGTTGAAGATCAGCTTGGCTTTCAACACTCATCCTTAATTTGAGGTCCAACAAATGGTTGCCACATGTCTTGTAAGATAGATCTTTGTGAAGCCTTTTTGATTGTAGGCGCCTCCTTTGCAAGTGGCCATGTGTTCCCATGTGACTTCTGAGCAAGCAGCAATCCAACTAAGCATTATGGCAATGGTAAGAATTGAGGTGCTTCCAATGTGGGGTTGTGAGCTGCTTCGGTATAGAGTGGTGCAGTTGCACCAAGTGCAATTGCACTGCCTGGTGCAGTTGCATCAACTGGTGCAATTGCACTAAACTGCGGCTGCACTGAACAAACACATCAAACATACCAATATACAATAAAATGCTAAGTTATGGACATCTCTTATTTGTAAACCATAAATGTTGTTATTTTATTCATACTAACATATTTAACATATAATAGACTTGATATTGGGCATTTATCTAAGTGAAAAAGCACAAATAACTCTATATAAAATAGAGTTATCAGTAGCTGATCTCCTCTCCCTGGATCGGTTATGGTACCGGTCATGCTTTAATTGTTAATTGCCCCTTGATTTCAAGCTTCGGTGGTCTGGCCTGGGTGTGTTGTAGATGCTTCGCGCTTCCCTGTCCTCCTCGATCTCTTGCCTCCTCGGGTTCTCCTCTCCATGATCAAGTTTTCAATTTGATCTGAAGTTTAGGAGTCTCAATTACTGGTCGCTGAAGATTCAATTATTCTATCCTTTCCCTTTCTCAATTAGGGTTGGCAAGTTGGGTTGCCTTGCGGAAGTGGGATGAGTCTTTTCCTATTTAGTGTAAGTGGTTGTTAGGCATTAACTGTTATTTGGGCTGGAACTTTATTTACCTTGTTCCTGAGTTGATTTTCGGTTTGGGCCTGCCAGCCTTATTATGCGATTCATTGTTGGGTTGTTTTTTGCACCCACCCTTATTATCCTTGGATTGTACTGGTTTGGGCCTTGCCCAGTATTAATGAGAATCAGGCAATTTCGACTAAAAAAAAAAAGGTGAGTTAAATTGATGTTTGCTCTTACTCCCTCCGTTTTCATTTATAAACAAATATACTTACTTTTTCTTGTTACTAAATATAAGCAAGTCAAAGCTTTTTTCACTTAATATCTCAACTTTACCACTACTTCTTACACTACTTTTACTTTTACCGATGCAAACAGCTTTTACTCTTACCAATAAAGTAAGGGCAAATTTGGTAGTTTATATCAACTTTTTACCTTTTATTAAAACTTGTGCCCAGCCACTTTTTGCTAATAAATGGTAACAGCGGGAGTATATCTAAAATCAATTTTATTAGTTTAGAATTGATTCTATTAGAAACTAGAAATTGTAGCTTCTAAGATTATACGACCATTCAAAATTGATGATGGGTAATAAAGATAAATACAATGAAGGGTAATTACGAAAGATAAATGGTAATGGGCCTTATATCTTCCATAATTACCCTTCATTGTATTTATCTTTATTACTTTTTTTAAAATTATATGCCCATTCTCTAACTATAATTTAAATTATATTATAAATATTTAAATTATATTAAAACTTACATCTTCCATTATCGTCTTTCACTAAATTTTGATATTTCATAGTTGCTCTTTACTATATTTACATCTTCCACAATTGGTCATCACTAAGCTACATTGCAATTTAAATTATATTCTCTAATTATAATTTTAACTTAGATATTTTACAAGCTGATTTAGTATTTTGGTTGTCTATTTAAGTTTTTAATGTTATTTTAAATTGAGATCTATTTTGGTAATTTCACACTTAAAAGCAATTCAAATTCAACTTATTCAAACAACAATGATGACAAAAATCACTTTTTAGTAAATGTATCTAAAGAAAGATCTCAGCACATTCAACTAGCTTTTAACTAAAATCAATTTTGCAAAATCAATTCTGTCAAAATCAATTTTCATCACCGCAGAACCAAACACACAGTCAATTAGTTTTGGGCACCTTCTATAAATCCACAGCCAACCATATTGATGACAAGAATTGCAAGTCATAATGGTCACGTACCTGAGCTGAGGAATTTAATACGGAAGCTACAGTAGTACATTGCCTGCTTCAGAGGCTATGCTATGACCCTTAAAATGTTGGGACATCGACAAATGTCATACATTGCCCATATTAATAAGAAAGCGACGCAAGAGTGTGGACACACCATCTTCATTGGTATTTTTAGCATCCTTTTAGATAAGGTTCCAAAACCATTTACCAATTACCTAGGTGAATTTTAATGTCCACAACCACATTTACTTGTCGACCGGTCCCCATGCACCGTGGGCCGTAGATATATTATTATTATATTTGATGATTTGGATTGTTTAAAGGTTAATTGTTTAGCAGGTTTTACTCTATGTTTATATTAATTGTAATCATGGTTTTCTAAAAATTTAAAATTACGATCTGACCCTATTTACCCAAAAAAAAAACTAATTCACCGTATTTTTTTTTTATAGTTAAAAAAGTGTTTAAAAAAACTGTACCAACTGATTTTTTTTCGTCCTATAAAAATGTTAAAAAATTATAAAATCGCCAATTGGGGAAAAAATTTATTTGTCATTTGTTCTAATAATATAGAGTAACGTTTTTATTCATGAAAAATTGAGTTTACAACTATTGTTGGTAACATTGTTGTTGTTTAATTAGGAGAAAACGTTATTGAGATAGACAAGAAAGTGGTTATTAATATTGTATATTACCGAAAAAATAAAAACATGAAGTGAAATAAAAGAAATTATAAAAATGAATGAAGCAAATATGTCTTAACATTAAACAAACGATACGAAAGTATTAAATAAATTATGCATCTTCTTAAAAGACATAAATTCATAGGTTTTGACACCGAAAATTAAAAGGAACAACTTGTTCGAAAATAATCCTATTATAGCCCCATACATTCATTCTACATCTACTGGCTAATAAGCATCAGCATCTCTTTTGGTAAAGTTAACCATCTTTCCTGCCTGAATTTCATGATTGCCTTTGAATTGATACCACTCGTCTCCGATGTGGCATTCAGTCTTCTTCGTGCCTCTCCTACTCCAAATCAGTTTCCACGTTTCTATTTCTCCAGATGGCACCTTGACTTGAACATTGGCTGGCCTATTGTATAGGTTACCATGTATTGCGAAATCCCCTTAGGATTTGATCCCCTTAGGTAGTAGCCCATGAAACGTTCAGTGTTCGAGTCCTGAGATGGACACTTTTTTTTTAATTTTTTTCTAAGTTCCTCGCGTAGTTCAACCAACGGACAAAGTGTTGTATGAATTCTAACAAATTGTTTCTTACAGTAACATATTTACCAAATTCTGAGTGTAAACCCTCACATCGAGAAGTAGTCCTAAAACCCGCAAAATATTGCCCACGAATGTGTGCAGTAGCCCACATTTCTTTCCTTTCATACAACTCTAAAACCCAAGTATTATCTTCCAAATGAAGATCTGCAACCATTTTAGACCACCTCTTTTCAAATTCATCAACATCATAATCACCCAACATACAAGGTTTTAACCTTGATACAAAATTCGGATTCTTAACATTACTTACAGCGTTGCGTAGCAAGTGCCATGCACATAAACGATGATGAGAATTAGGAAAAACAATTCTGATGGCATTCTTCATCGAAACAGCACCATCGGTTATAATTGACACCGGACTCTTGCCATCCATCGCAACCAACAAGTTTTCAAGCAACCAAACATAGGTTGCTTCACAACTTCAAAAATTAATTTCTTCTCATAACATACCCGGGTTACTAATGTATTCGAATTGGACATCATAAACCAAATGCAACACCTGCATCACAACAACGACAACAGCACCATAAAAAAGGTGGTTAATCGATACATGAGTTATAGTATTTGCAAATTCTGAGAATGAAAGTAATTAATTCACTATTTCAATCGATACATGAGTTATAGTATTGGCAAATGTTTGTATACATATGTTGTTTACGGTAATGCTTTCTCCTTCAACTAAAAAGGTGTTTGTTTCTGTGTCCAACAGATACTAGACATGCATTGATTGTAAAGCTACCGCTTGAAGCTTCTTGTTGGTTTGCACCATCGCTGGCTACTCACGGATTGTCACAATGCTTTCAACGAAAAACTAATCTCCGCTCGTGCTTAGGATTAAATTTTGCACCAAATTTATCCACTGCGAGAATCGAACCCAGGAGCACCGGATTGACTCATCGTGTCCAAGAGTAGATTAAGCTATTAGGTCGACGGTGTTTTAAATTCTCATCACTCCTTCAACCCTACATCAAATTAGTTGAGTTACCTAACCCTCAATAAAGTAAAGACATTTAAATCAATACTATATTTATTTATTTTTTCATTCCAAAAAAACTAATTAATTAAGTTAAACTGACCAAATAAGTTTATGGTTTACATGGATACTAGGGGAATACATGTGTGTCGCACAAGTTGTTATATAGTATTTTTTACAAATTTATGGAGTTTTTATATAAAGATATATAAGTCTGATCAAAAAAATATAAAGATATATAAGTTATAAATTATGTATTTTAAAAAAAACTAGCCGCCTGACCCGTGCTACGCACGGGGTTGACTAAATTTTAGTTAGCAAAACTAAAGTAAAATCGGAAGGGGAAACCCTCTTTAATAAACCAATCATTCAAGACAACAGTTTTCTGTCCACTGCACGAATCAAACTCGGGAGCACTAAGTTGACCCCGTGTCCCAGGGTAGCTTATGCCAGTGGACCAATGATGTTGGTTTGTAAAATATATAGTCAAATAATTGTGGATTGAAATTAAATTATAGCTATAAATTAAATAAGAAGATTATAAAATTTAAAAAGAATATTGACAAAAAACGTTGAAATTAAACATCCATAGATAATGGGAAGAAAATGTCTAAAGCTTTTAATAACATAATCCATATTTATCAAATGTAAATATAAAAACTTAGCCCATGATAAGAAAGAAAAGAAGACAACACAATTAAAAACTAAAACACGTGGGTATCATGCATGGTTGTATGAAAACTCATGATAAAATAGGAGCAGTTATACAAAGTTGAAAGAAGATGGTGGAGGTTGTATTATAAATGTGGCTGAAGTTCCCGTTGAAAGAAGATAAAAATTTAAACACCAGTTAAAGTATGTTTTTAATACCGTTTGATGCGAAATGACAAAAATAAAGAAGACAACACAAATAGAAAGTGAAACACGTGGGTATCGTGCAGGGTTAGATGAAAACCACCAATAAAATAGAATCACCTATAGAAAGTTGAAAGCAATGTTAGCTAGTAGCTTATACATAGTTGGTTGAAATATATGTGTATCACTCCCGTGCGATGCACGGGGTAAGCAAGTATCGATGGATGTAAATGTATTAAATCAACTCCTTTTTTTACCAAAAAAACATTAATATTGTGAGAAGATGACTATTAATTAGAAATAGTTTAGTAAATGTATTTATTTTTTCATGAATCTAAGAAAATTAAATGCATAAAACTACTATTCTTAATATGTGTAAAGGTAATTGTTTTTGCTTATAATCAAGTCCGGAGGAAGTACATCAATACATCATGCAAGGTTAAATAAAAATCACCATTAAAATAAAAACACCTATACAAAATTGTAAGAAAATGTTGGGGAGTTCTATTGTAAATGAGACCGAAGTTCCCATGGAAAAAAGTTAACTTTTAAATATAAATTAAATAACAATATTATAAAATTAAAAATAAACTTTAACAAAGACATTGGAATTGAAAATTCACAAATAATAAGAAGAAGAAAAAATATAAAAAGTTTTAATAATGTTATCTATATTTATCAGAAATATAAAAACTTAACCCATAATGAAAAAGAAAATAAGACAACACAAATAGAAAGTGAAACATGTATGTAGGTATCATAAAGAGTCTGATTTAAAACTAAACACCAATTTAAGTATGCTTCTAATACTCGCTGGTGCGAAACTATCAAAATAAAGAAGAAAACACTAATTTGAACATGTAAACATTTTTCCGGAACCTATTTTGTCACGAATGTTTTTTTGCTTTTTCATCAAACATGTTATTGATGAACGAACTTCGCGTATTTGAACATCTAAAAAAATTTTGGGACCCTATAGTATCCCAAAATACATCGTCAGCATCACACTTTACGTATTTTAACACAAACTTATTATTATTTTTTACCAAACCGGTTATTTACAAAGATACTTCTGGTATTTGAAGACTTAAAAAGTTTTTATGAATCCTAAAGTACCCCAAAACATACTATTTAACATTTCACTTTAAGCATTTTGGTACAAAATGATTTTTTTCAACACTAAAGCACACTGTTTAGCATCTCACTTTACGTATTTTGTCACAAACTTATTATTATTTTTAACCAAACTGTTTACTTACGAATAAACTTATGGTATTTGAAGACTTTTTTTTTATGAATTCTAAAGTACCGCAAAACATACTGCTTAACATTTCACACGTATTTTGGTACAAAATATTTTTTTTCACCATAAGTACACCAAAGCATGCTGTTTAGCATCTCAATTTACGTATTTTGTCACAAACTTATTATTATTTTTTACCAATCCGTTTACTTTCGAAGAAATTTTTGGTATTTGAAGAGTTAAATTTTTTTATGAATCCTAAAGTACCCTAAAACATACTGCTTAACATTTCACTTTACGCATTTTTGTACAAAATAATTTTTTTGCCCAAGTACACCAAAACACACTGTTTAGCATCTCGTTACATATTTTGTAATGAAATTAAATCTTTTTTTCACAAAATGGATCATTGAAGATTTTTTTTTTGTATATTTAAACATCTAAAATTTTTCGAGACTGTAAAATACCCCTTAAAATATAAAAAAGAAAAAATACAAAATTTTAAAATATAAAAGTAGAAAAAACAAAACAAAAAAAACTGAAACCAAAATGGAAGAAGTGAAAAAAATGAAGAAAAAAAGTAAAACTTTAAAATATAAAAGAATAAAAAGGAAAAAGACAAAAAATGGAAAAAAGGAAAAGAAAGAAAGAAAAAAAAAAAGCTTGGCGCCAATTTGAAGTGGCATGACAAGCCACATATATATAAGAGATATTATTACATAAAGCACACTAGTGAGGTAAACAAGAGGTTTGAAATAAATAAACAGGAGAAATTTACTCCCGCTAAATTGGACCACCCGCAAGTGAGGAGCGACTAGCAAGTTTGTTTTGGTGCGGGAAACAAAAGTAATACAGTAACTCCGTGTACATTGTTTGAAATAGAATTTCTCCGTGTGTTTGATTTGCATATAGGACAGTACTGGATAGGACAACACTGGACAAGCTTTTGTCCAGTACATTGTTTGGTGAACAATGGACAACACAAGCAAAAAATGTAAAATTTACTATAATTATCTCTATAATGTTTATAATAATTTTATATAACCTATATTATAATGTAATTAAAAAATTATAAAGAAAAACGTACGTTGGAGAAGATGGAAGAGAGAGAGAGAGATATGAGGGAGAGAGGTCATGAAATGAGAAAATACAAAAGAAATGAGAGGTAGAGAGGGGGGAGAGAAAGAGAGATGACAGAGATAGGCCATGAGATGTGATAGTATTACAGAGGCAGAGAAAAGGATAGAGAAGAATGGGAGGGAGGGAGGGAGGGAGAGAGAGAGAGAGAGAGAGAGAGAGGGAGAGAGAGGGAGAGAGAGAGAGAGAGAGGGAGAGAGCGAGAAAGAGGGAGAGAGAGAATAGGAAATAAAAATAATATTTTGGTATTTTTTTTGAATGATCAGGAAATTGTACTGTGGGACAGAAAGTTGTACTGTGGTTTTGTGAAGTACAGGAATTTAGGACTTTGTCCAGTCCCTTGCCCTCATTTCTATCTAGTACTGTGAACAGTTTTCAAATCAAACAGAGTACAACTGGAGTTGTCCAGTCCAGTCCCTTACTGCTTAGTGAATCAAACGCAACCTTAGTTTATTAATGCTACTCAAAGGTTCAAAAGGTTTTTGATTATAACCAGTAATTATTAATACTATCAACTCATTGACATTACACAAACCATATTTTCATTGCCACAAATAAACCACATTACATTAACCAGAACACAGCCTTAGGACTACATTAAAGTCATAGACATTGCATAAACAACAGCTTAAATGCTGTCTTAACTAAAATTCTAAGTCGACCTAAACTCAAGCGAGGCTCTTATGCTCTCTAACTACTGATAAACAATATTTACATGACAAATATTGTAAATATAAAAGATCTCAGCATCTTAAGTTCAACCACTAAATAGTCAAGTCTAAAGTTAACTTATACGTACCACATTTCCAGTGTTTAGAAAGAAGGAAGTGTCAAAAGCCTTCTTGGGAATAAGGTAGCACATTGTTGGTGCTAGGAAACTGAGGAAAATAACACGTACGTACATTGAGAATTCTCAGCATAAGCACTTTGTATCTGTGAACTGGTCACAAACTTCAGCATAAGTTTTACTGGCTCTAAATTTAATTCATGATGAACTGATCTTCAGCTCATAATACAAAGTTTTTGGGAATATTGAGTCTTCAGTTATGTCATTGAATCAATCAAGCCCAACGCTTTCCATAGAAAAATTCCTATCAACTGATAGAAACTTCTTTGCTGTCAATTTTTCACTTGTCCTGTAACAGCCTTCTCTCTTCCTTTTGATCCTAAAAAACTGTTATAAACAAATTCATGACTATAAAAACAGTTCACAATGAACACTTTATGTGAATTTTATAATATTTATATTTAAATTATTTAGCAAAATGCCGGCCAATCAACAAATTACATAGTTGACATTTTACAAGCCTAAATTTCAACAGAAACAATGTGCTCCACATCCCCTAGGCTCAAAATGTGATCTCCCAAGGGCAATATCATCTTTCCTTGCTCATCTGCAAAGCTGAAGTGTTCACAAGGGTCCACCAAAATGCTTGTTTCAATAGATTTGTTAGCAATAGTATGAAGACGACTGAATCCAACAAGTTGGGTTTCCGGAGAACCTTTTGTAACTTTTGGCCATTTAGAGAACAGCATCACCACATGACTTCCATTCAAATCGCCAAGATTCATAACAGAAATATGCACTGAGAAGCTCAATGAGTTGCAATTTTGCAGCTCATCAACATGAACATAATCAATGTCATAAACCTCGTTTCTTACCTTATCTAATAAACTTTTTCTAGAACCACCTTTCGTGGTTCTAAACAAACTAAGTTTACTTGGAGCTGACAAGAACCTGTATGAGAAATCACTGTAACTTAAGCCATGACCAAATCCATATACTCTACTTCCGGTGTAAAATCGGTAGGTCCTTCCTGGATACCCACGTGAAGGATCAGCTCGCATTCTCATGTCGTTCATGGGAATATCGGTAAATGACTCGGGGTACCATGTCATTGTGAGCCTTCCAGCTGCACCAAAACCAACTTCAAAGTGTTCACGATGTATAAAGAAGCTGTTAGCTAGCAGCATATTCATTTATAGGAAAACATACCTGGATTGAACTCTCCAAAGATGATTTCAGCTAGTGCTTTACCACCAGCTTCACCAGGGTATCCCACCCAAAGAATGCTTGCGATTCGTTCATTTATTTCAGCAGAGGAGACATCGAGGGGTCCTCCACCAGTAAGAACTAGAATCACTGGACTTTTACTAACAGCAGCGACACGTAATACAAGGTCCATCTGTTTACCAGGTAAAAGAAGACTAACTCGATCAAGGTCCTCTGTCTCTTGTGTTGTATCAAGTCCAGCAACTATAACAACAAAATCAGCTTCTTTTGCAGTGTTAATAGCCTCAGCAAAACCATCACTAGAATCACATGCTACATCACGGCAACCAAAAGCATGGGATATTCTCTTTGTAAACTCTTTAAGACCTTCATATAAGCTTTTTGGGGAGCAAGGAATTCCTACATTATTAGGTAAGAAAATCATAGGGTTCAGCATCAAGTATTAGTGGGCTCTTCTAAAAGACAGAAAACATTTATAGTCTTATGGGCCTAAGAATTTGAAAATTTATGTGCAGCCGTCTCTCATCAATGGGAGATGATGGCCATATAACCACACATTGGCCAAGAGCCTAGGACAATAATGAACTCACACCAGTCAATTACACCAAAACTCAGTAATGTTTGCCTAGTGATATAGCATATAGTTCGGAAATCGGTAAAATAGGTCAATAATTTCTATAGGAAAAGTGGAAAAACTTCCTTCTTTAAATATATAATGTATAAAACATTCAAGTCAGTTAGAAAATAGAAATGAAATTTCAGGAAAAGAACTTAATAGTTGTGTGCACATGACACTGGCACCGGATAGCTGGATTTTTATGAAAATGGATCCAAGGGTGTATGGACTATGGGAGCAAGCAAAATAATTAATCGAAGATGGAAAATTACAATGCTCCAATACAAAAACCATACCTGAATAACCACCACCTAATTTAGTTGTAGTTGCTATTGGGCCGATGACAGCTAAGGAGGCATCAACATTCCTATTCAAGGGAAGGAACTTATTATCATTTTTCAACAGTACAATCCCCTGCCTTGCAGCTTCAAGTGCCAGTGTTTTGTGTTCCGGCGTGCAAACATCCTGAGGTCCAAGTTTGCCAAATGGCCCACTTTTGGGGTCTCCATCAAACAATCCAAGGCGCATTTGAACAGAAAAAAGGTTGAAAAGAGCTCTATCTAAATCTTCTTCCTTCACCTTTCCTTGCTCGATGGCAGATTCAGTATTTCGAAGCATATATGTTCCACAATTAATATCCACACCTAAAAATCATCTGGTGAATCAAAATACCTCGGAAACTATAGAATACATTTATAGCCACCGAAATGAATTCATCGAAACCACTCATTCAAAAAGACAAACAAAAATACCTGCTTTGAGAACATCAGCAACAGCATCCTCTGCAGATTTTGCATACCTTTGATACTCATACACAGTAGCCACAGCATCACAATCTGAAGTGATATACCTACACTCTAAAAAGTCAAAACCACCAATCCTAATAACCATCAAAACATCATATATTTTTTCCTTTCTTTAGTGTCTTCTCAATGGCATGAATTTAAATTCAAAAGTTCCTAAAAGTCATACCCTTCAAATCGCCACTTGTTTCTAACCAGTCCCAAGAGATCCTCACTAGCACAAGCAGGAACACCATTAACTGCATTGTAAGAACACATCAAGCAGCTTGCTTTCCCTTGTTGAACACAACTTCGAAAAGGCGGCTGGTAAGTGTCTTCCAAATCCTGCTGTGATACCTGAAAAATAGCAATTTCACTCAACACCATGCAAATCCCAAACTTCAACCCATACTTCCTATTTTTCATTAGTATCAGAGCTTTCGTAAACAAATCGATTCATAGAGTTTACCAAATATTACATAAACCTATATACGACAATAATTCAAATTTCTAACTCCATAATTAAGCAAAATAGCAAACCACATTAATAAAGTGTGCTAGTACATTAGTACTAAATTAGATCATACAACATTAAAGACCATGATTCAGAAGCACCTAATTTGGCCTAACACTCACAATTTTAGTCATTTACTTTATTTCCTAGTTGAATCAAACAAAACAAAAATAACAATGAAAACTTAAACCAACTTAAAAAAACTAATATATATTGCAGCACATAGATAATTCAACCCAAGTGGCCAACAATATTGACGAATTTTTTGCATTTTATGGCTTAAATCAATGTAAAGTTATTGACTCATAAACTCTAGTAAATTAAGACTTCACCGACTTTATCAGAGTTAACTTGAACTCGTACCAGTTTACCCAAAGAGAGTTTTAGAGACGAGTTCTTTATTTTTGTGATCTAGGATAGTAAACTGGTAAGAGTCTTAAAGCTAACTCGAGAGTTTAACAACCACGTATATTACCATTTTGCCAAAACAAATAGCTAAAAAAAACAAATAAAAACTCACCACAGCATTGAAACTATACCTAGAAAACTGTCCCCATTTCTCCAAATCATAAGCAGTAAAATGTTTACAACAAGCAGAAACCATAAGACCATCATCATAACTCCCATCATCACCTTGAAGTCCTCTAACAAAGTCAACAGCATAAGCAGAAACAATCATAGGATCTTCACCAGGTGTTTCTTGTCCTCTACCCCATCTAGGATCTCTAAAAACATTAACATTAGGAGCCCAAAAAGTCAACCCAGCTTGACCAACATTAAACATAGCCCTAGCTTCAACAGCAATAGCAGACCCAATAAGAAACCATAGACTCCGATTAAACGAAGAAGCGGAAACAATAACTTGAGGGAAATCAGTAGCAGATGAAACCACGCCGTTAAATGTAACGCCGGGACCGTTTAATGCTATTCCGTGGAGTGACTCTGACCACCATTGATATGAGGGAATGCTTAGACGGGGAATTGAAGAAGCGTTGTTGGAAAGTTGTTGGATTTTTTCGGTGAGGGTTAGAAGAGATATGAGAGAATTTGCTCTTGTGGGAATTGGAAGTGATGTGTTGCAGAATGCGTGGTGAGTTTTGTGTGGTGGTTTGCAAGGGTAATTGGGAACTGAATTGGTTGTGATGAATTGAAGTAAGAAGAAAAATAAGAACAGGGATTTTCGTTGTTCTAACATTGCTGCTTTTTGGTTGTTATTTTTTGTGAGTTGAGTTTGGTACTGAACTGAGTTGAAGTTCAGTTCAGAAATCAACACACAGATAAACAGCACAGCACTTGTATCGTAACATTAATTAATTAAAGTATAATTACTATTTTTGTTTTTTTACTGGATAGTTACTGTATATTGGCTTAATTACAGCTTTGGTCATTTATTATGACCAACTCACGATTTTAGTCTACCAACTTTTTTTTCATGAATTTAGTCCCCTATTTTCCAAATTTCTAAAATTAAAAAGGTCCCCCGCTAATTTGGTCAAACTTGTCGCTGACGTGGACCTCACTTAACTGATGTGGCAACCATGCCAGATTGCCACATGGGATTTTAATTATTTAAAATATTAATTTTATTATCATAATTATTTAATTCTGCTATTTCACTCATCTCTCCCTATCTACGGATCGAATTGGAAAGTAACCATTTCATAATTATTTCTCCTGCATTTGGGGTAGCTTCAGATCCCCGCCGCTTTGCCGCTGCTCATCGCCATCTCCACACCACCAACAAGACAACAACTCATCACTTTACAATCCCTTTATTAATTTCAAACCCTAGATCTGTTCGATTTACTTCTGGGCTCATTAACGGAAATACATGTCGATATGAGAGGTGGGTGTTCAATAACGATTTTGAGTTTTTTTGTTCTTTTTCTTCAGCGATGTTGTATCTTCATTTTGGGTGAGTTTTAATCGCAATCAGGGGAATATTATGATAATGTAAATGATAAATATACTTTTTATGTTTGTTTTTGTTTTTATTTTTAAAAAATTGTATAAAAATTTTGTCAAAAAAAAATGTTGGTGTCATCACTAATCTTTTGCAACCAAGAAATCAGAGACGATATTTAATTATCTTTTATTAAAAAATCATCGCTATTTCATCTTATTGCAGTTGTCTTCTTTCATTTAAAAATAAATAAAATACAACAATTACTGTATGAAATACAACAATTTGAGAGGAATATATATCAATAATCAATAAAACAAAAACTAAACACAATACCCAGTGGATGCACTTCCAGTATGGGCGTCCATGGGTTTTGAAATGACCCAAAAATGTAGAAACTTATCGTACTCCCACAGCCACAAACTGGAAGTCGTGTGCAATTCCCTGCATCTGATGAACGATTTGTTACATTTGATGAACAATTCGCAGCTTTTGATGAAGAACCACGACTGAAACGGCTGTAATCATCCATGGAGGCACTTAGAATAGAATAGAGAAGAAGAAGAACAAGATGAATATGGAATGAATCTGGAATTAGGGTTTTCATCAATTTTAATCCTTTTTTTCTTTTAATATTTTACTGCTTTATTTTATGTTACAGTCAGCAATTTAAAATGCACCTGACATTGGTAAAAAAAAGCGCACACACTCGTGGAGGACATATTGTACATTTTTTTAACGTCTCAATAACAGTTCACTAACAGAAGAGCTTATAAGAAAACATATCATTTTGCAAGGGCTTTTAAATATTTTTTTTTTGCAGGGACTTATACCAAAACATCTCATATTTGTAGGGGCCTAAAACATATTTAAGTCTTAATTAAAGTATAATTACAATTTTATTTTTTTTACTGGATAGTTACTATATTACTTTTGTTAGTACTTTTTATATTTATTTATATCCATTATGATAATGTAAATGATAAATATACTTTTTATGTTTGTTTTTGTTTTTAAAAATTATATAAAAATTTTGTCAAAAAAAAAAAGAATAAATGTTGGTGTCATCACTAACCTAGTAACCTTTTGCAACCAAGAATTCAAAGACGATATTTAATTATCATTTATTAAAAAATCATCTCTTTTTCACCTTATTTTAGTTGTGTATCACTTCGGATCCGGATACCTATTAAAGACCTGACACAGAACACTACTAACAAAAGACTAGACTGAAAACGACAATTTTTTTGAATAGAATTAAATAATAGCACACTCGGAAGAAATTGGAAATATGTGTAAATAACTAAATAAAACAATGGAAGAAACTAATAAAAATATAATATTGCTA
Source organism: Astragalus glycyphyllos (assembly GCA_963573325.1). Lineage (NCBI taxonomy): Eukaryota > Viridiplantae > Streptophyta > Magnoliopsida > Fabales > Fabaceae > Astragalus > Astragalus glycyphyllos. The sequence goes on from OY754308.1 coordinate 76,173,665, forward strand.
ATAAATAACACAAATAAGATTGCAGAATATACATATAATAAATTTTAAAACGGGCATAATTAATAATATGCAAGAAACTTTAAATGACATAACGAAAGGAAAATGTATTCATGAGGATGAAAAATATTTATAAAATTAGAGATGAACGTTTTAGCAAAATTATCTTCATGAATACGTTTTAGCAAAATTTATAAAATTAGAGATGTCAGTTAAAGTTTCATTTAAAATTAGAGATGAACGTTTTTGGATGAAAAATATTTATAAAATGGTCCTACACCAAAATTATCTTCTAATTTATTATTATTTTAAAAGTCTATGAGGGAAGAAGAGAATTGTACTTGCAATTCATGTTCTTTTCTAGTATCTTCTAATTTATAAAATGGTCCTACACCAAAATTATCTTCTAATTGTACTTGTAATTCAGTTTCGTTTGTTTTTTAAATTTTTTCGGTGCTTTTTCAGAGGGTCGATGGCTGAATTCCTCGTGATTAACTGGGGTTGATATTGTGAGGGGAGACTTCTTCACGACCGAGTTTGCGAGGAGAGTCTTCATCACGGTCTGGTGGTGGTGACCCGGAAGAAACTTTTGCTCCCAGTAGACACATCTGCATCAGGATTGCGGGATATGCGTCTCATCGCGCGCGAGCGCGCCTGGAGACGATAGCAGGCTGTGGAGGATGAGGAGCAGCAGATGGAGGAGTATGACGTGTATCAGCAACAGATGGATGGGGAGGAGGATGATCAGCAGCAGATGGAGGAGGAAGATCGAGGAGGATGACGTGTATCACCAGCCGGAGTACCACCACCATTACCAGAAGCCAGTTCATGTTGAGTACTCGGTTCATGAGGAGCAGCAGCAGCAGGAGCATGTTGGCATAGGACCTATGGATGGTTCTCTGCTCACTTCATTTGATGCCCATGTAGTATCTAAGATACTCAGAGGTACGTAAATATAATTTAATATATTTATTTACATAGTCTTGTAATATAAATTTATAGATAAATAGTTTAAGTAAATTTATTTATTTTTAATTCAGATATATGTGTGTAAATTGAAAGTATTTGCACATGGCAACAAATAGGGGTTTCCTGATCTCATTATATAGGGTTTCCTAATCTGGGAGGACATCACTGTTCCATATATGCCGGATAGGTGCCTTCGGCAATTTAGATACATTCAGATCATCCCTCGTGACCCGCTTCACGGTCGTCCTGTGTATAGTGACATCATGATGCGTATGACCAGATGGAGGGACAGTGTTCGGGAGGTTATAAGCACTACTACTGCCGTCAGGGAGGTGGGAAAGGTTCATCGTGATTACTTGCCATGGTACGTTAGCGTATCAGTTCCTCGTCTCCTTCCAGCACAACCACCGCCGCCACCAGCAGCACGAGCACCAGATGTGAGGGAACCTGAGGAGAGACTCATGATTGTGAGCCAACAGTTGCGGTTGGGGCTTGCGTCCCGAAACATTCATGTTGAGTCTCAGGCATACAGACGGTTCATGGGGTTGTATGATTTGGTATAGGGGCGTGATTAATTTTTATGGTTGTTGTATTGTACGATATTTTCACGTTAGACATATTTGTTTCTTATTAATATTGTTTTTTATTATACTTTAACGTTATTATTTTCAGTGTAATCTAAACCATTAAAAAAAATTGGTCGGTGTAATCAAAACCGTTAAAAAAATATCTGTTGCACCACACTTATCACGACGACAAATAGATAAATTAAAAACAAAAAGAAGTTAAAAACGGATTTACCCTGACCTAGGTAAATCCGTTTTCATAAATAACAAAACGTATTTACCCTATAATCAGGTACATCCGTTAGCCACCAATAATACATAAGGATTTATGTTTAAAATATTAATTCTGTTTTCAAAAAATTATAAAAACGGATTTATAATTTTTTTCCATAAATCTGTTGGCAAAAATTAGTTAAAAACGAATTATGTCTGATTCAATATATCCGTTTTGTAAATTAGTTCAAAACGGATTTACCTGTGTCGTATGTAAATCCGTTTTTGTTATTTTTTACAGAGGTATTTTTGGAATAAAAATTGTTGAGGGGATATAAAATGAAAGTGTGGTGGTAAAAAAAATCCGAGAGAAAATACCATTCTTAGCATCTGTAATTGTCAGCCCAAACTAGCATCAGAAGCAATGGGCCGAACCAATGAATCTTCTTCACACTACGTAGCTACCAGCTATTTGCACCAACCACAAAGCCATGTCCCAATCTTTATTCTCATGTTCCTAAAATATTTACAAACATGCTACATATATTAAAAGAAATTATTCTAACAAACTAGGGAATATATTCTCATATTATTCTAAAAGAATAAACTAAAACCTTTACTGTACAAGAATGAGTTAGATTCCCTAATCTCAACCAGCAGAAACCACATTGGTCTTGTCCTCAATATATTCCTTAACCCAAATTAATTAGTATCAACCCAATCGTGAAAATTTATGAATAAAGTTTTGATTTGGGTGGCCCATTGTCTCCTTTGGGTGCTACCAGCAAGGCTTTATTTAGTACTGTATTTGTCATGGAATCTTTTAATAGTATGTTGTTTGATACTACAAGTAGAATCACGACCCAATCTAACCAATAGTCTCAAGAAACAAATGTATCTTTAATTATTTGATGGATGATCTTATAACAGATACTTCAAGCAACCATAAAAATTAATCAATTAGGATTGAGTCAGACCATGTATTAATTAAATTAAAACTTACTAGTTTGGAATTATTCTCAATAATTAAGCACTTTTTTGGCACATTCTCGATAATAAGAGAAGAAAAAGTAATGATAGCTAATCCAAATCCCTATTTATTTATTTATAGATAGAGTTGTAGGGGTGGCAATGGGCCGACACAAGAGCGGGGAAGTACTCCTTCGCTCTCCATCGCTCTTCATCCCAATCCCAAAACCGCCTCCTATCCCTGTCTCAGGCAATTTTCCTTTTCCATGGATTTCCACAGTCCCAACGAGGACCTCGAAAATTTATTAAAATTAGCAAAAATGTAAATTAAAATATAACAAAATTAAAAAATATATAAAAGAAAGACTAAAAAAATCATAATTTAACATTTTAATAATATTTTTAATTAAAAGCTACTATGTTAGCCACATCCTCGAATTGACCACGAACGAATATTCTCTCTGTTCCGGATTGGGCCGAGGGCCCAATTCGCTTGATGGGCCACGACAGGCCCAATCCATTAAGGATGACGCACTGATAGATCAGCGCCTCCAGAAACCGAGATCAACGGTTGAGATCGAGCTGGTCTATCCAACGGTCAAGAAACATCGCCTGACTCTATAAATAGGGGTCATCCCCCACTGACAGGTACACTTTTTACCACTCTTCATTCTTGCTTTAACTTCTTCTCCCCTGACTTGGGCGTCAGAGTGTCTTTGCAGGTATAACCTGGGCCGAGCTCTGCACCCGGTCTCATTCATAGACAAGTACGACCTAGCATCTGACCGATCCACCTCCAGGGACCCAAAGGTACGATTCACTCTCCCATCTCCATTCCCATGCAAGGCCCTAGGAAGTCCTCGCAGGGATGCCCACATACAGGTAGAATTTGTCACTCTTACTTATGAGAAATGTTGAACGTTGCCAGAAATATTTTCTCGATGTTTTAACGAAATAACATCATTGACTAGACTTCCGTAATTTCTGCCAAAATTGAACTGAACACTTTCCCATTTTTCATTCAAATTGACATGGCTATATGTAATCGTGTCTTTGCGATAGGATTCTCCTCGCGATATATGTTTATTTTTTTTATGTTTCTTTTTTTGGTTCTAAGTCGGGGTATCTTCTGCGTGCAACTGCAGAGACTAATCTCTCGAGTTTGGTAGGACTACAATGGGCGGCAAAGTTCTACCTCAAGAGATTTAACACTACTGAATGCTCAAAGTTGAATTCGAACCTAAAACCTTAGTTAAGCTAAAAGAGACCCAAATCATCTCGTACAAGTGTGCTACTTATGTATGATTTCAGGACCGTAAACAGAACTTACAGCTGCACATATATAATATATAATTTTTCTGGATGCAAATGCAAGTAAGCTGCGGGAATCCAAATGATCATGATCTCATTTTTTGGAATATAGTTAATGAAGCATACCATTTTCCACATATTCTATTGAAATTAATCTTGCAATTAGTGAATTGTAGCAAAGCTTACATGATGATATGCCTAAGGTAAGATTTGGTAAATTAGTGAAAAGTGAAAGCAAACAATTAAAAAAGACAGAGATATAATAGAAGTCTCAATTCGGTTTGATTGAGAGATGTAACAATGGAACTATGTCTCCACATGGAGCTAGAAGCCTATAAAGTTTCAAACCGTGAGTTTTATTCGATAATAATATAATATGACAACGATAGGAGATTCTTTTAACTGTGATATCACCTTCAAGCAATGCAAAGAAGTGGAAATGATAGCTAAATACAAAATCTTGGTTAGAGTTAAGTAAGTGATGTGTTAGATATTGGTTTATCACTAAGTTATGAAAATAGCATTATAAGTCCTAACTAAATCCAAGAAAGTTGGGTTAATTAAATAATTAGCTAGACATGATCATTACCCCGTTTTACCTGGGAGCATTTTCAAGAGATGTGGGATCATTAAATGTATGTGTAGCCTTGACTTCAATTGGGTTTCTCAACCTTTTACACCTTGGTTTAGAAGTCCCCTTAATATGATGTTTCTAAGGTAAAATTTGATTCCCTATTAATCTCATCATTAGCTAGCAAGGCAGGCTTTTCATATAATATTCTCTGATAGCCTCGCTAGCATTTCAGGCTCTGTTTGGCAATGCTCATTCACTAGCTTATAGCGGATCTGCTAGTTGAAAGTGTTTGGCATAACTAGTTTTTAGCATTTTTTCACTAGCTTATGGCTCTGTTTGGTAAACCTGATCCGCTAGCTTATAGTGGATCCGCTAGTTGTAGGTGTTTGGTAATACCAGCTTTTAGCATTTTTTCAGTAGCTTATAGCGTTTTTTGAAACGCTACTTGAAGTAGTGCTTGAGCTTATAGCTTATAGCGTTTCATTTTTTCTCCCAACTTTACCCTCATTAATTACTTTAATTAAATTCCTCACTTATCCTACATTAAATGAATTTCCCTCTCATTTGTAAGCATTAATTACAAATGTCTATTTACGTAATTTTATTTTTATAAGCTACTTCAACCGCTAATTTTACCAAACACTTTAAATTCATTCCGCTACCTCATCCACTATCCGCTACCTCATCCGCTATTCGCTACCTCATCCGCTATTCGCTACCTCATCCGCTATGAGTTAGCTTATCCGCTATCCGCTACTTTTTGCCAAACAGAGCCTCATTATAACTAGACCTTACCCTGTAAATCGCACAAGATATCTTTATGAAAAAATAGGTAGTGTTATGCATATTTTAAGTTGTTACGTAATTTTAACTATTTGATAGGTAGTATTATTGAAGAATTTTATGTAAAAACAAATCTAACTCAGATAAAATTATGCGATGAAACAAATTAGTGACATATATCGAGGTTAAATTTTAAAATAGAAAAAAATGCTCACTTAAGTAATTTCAGTTAAAAATGAAAACAAAATATATTTTTTTCAAGGAAAAATATTAAAATTATTATGTAGAATCACCCAACTATTTTAAATTTAACTCTATAATTACTTCCCTATTGTTTTAACAACTTTTCTGTTGAAAATTTGTGATGGTCTTCTGAAGAACGTGGAGGTTTGCTAAAGAAGAATGAATTTGTGATGGGTACTTCAAAATTTTCCAGACCCTAAAGTAACCAAAACACACTGATAGTGTCGCGTTTTACATGTTTTGTAATGAAACTAATTTTTCTTCGCGTAAGTCGATTATTGAGTATCAAAATTGGTGTATTTGAACTGTTAATTTTTTTTCCAAACCCTAAAGTATCCCAAAACATATTGCTTAGCATCGCACTTTACATATTTTGTTGCATAATTTTTTTTACCGAACCGGTTAGTAAGGAACAAACTTTGTGTATTTAAATAGTTAAAAGTTTTTTTCGAACCTTAAAGTACCCTAAAACACATTGCTTACGGTTGTACTATAGTATCTTGTCGAGAAATTAATTTTTTTCAACAAACAGATTCTTGAGGAACGAACTTTGTGTATTTAAACATATAAAATTCTACCGGATCCTAAAGTACCTCATAACACACTGCTTAGCGTTTCACTTTACTTATTTTCTCACAAAATTAGTTTTTTCCACCAACTCGATTTAGTGAGGAATGAATTTCGTGTATTTGAACATCTAAAATTTTCTGGACCCTAAACCACAAAACACACTACTTATAAGCGTCACACTTTACATATTTTATCACGGAATGATTTTTTTTCACAAAACTGATTATCGAGGAACAGACTTTGCCTATTTGAATAGTTAAAAAAATTTGAACCGTAAAGTACCCTAAAACACATTACTTAGCACTACACTTTACGTATTTTATCACGAAATTAATTTTATTTTTCACCATTTTTACTTAATTTTGCCTTAAGATTAAAAGATGATTGCAATAAAAAGTATATTTTGCCATAATGGGACCCACCCAAGGCATGTGTATTTTTTCTTGCAAACTGAATATCTCCTTTTTTCTTACTCACATCTTGTTTGTGGTACTCACTAAAATAATTGTGGAACACACCTAAAAATTGGCTCCAAAATACCACCACAAAACTTACTTACATTCAATTTATAGCCTTAAGAGTATTGATATTAAGATTGCTCTCCTTAATGCAGCTATAGCTAATTAACCTTTCTTCCATTTCTTTGTTCACCTTTCCATTGATCTTTCATTATCATGAATTTAAGTGTTGCAAGTTGCAGCTGGTGATATATATATATATATATATATATATATATATATATATATATATATATATATATATGTCCTCTTAATCAAAAGTTAAAGTATTTTTGTTGTTGTTTTAGGCTTTAGGTAAAAAGTGGCAGATAACGGATAAACTAGCGGATTGAATTTAGTGTTTGGTAAAATTAGCGGTTGAAGTGGCTTATAAATATAAAACTATGTAAATAAACATCTGTAATTAATGCTTAAAAAGGAGAGAAATTCATTTAGTGGAGGATAATTGAGTAATTTAATTAAGTAGTGAGGGTGAAATTGAGACAAAAATGAAATATTATAAATCATAAGCTCAAACGCATCTTCAAGTATCGTTTCAAAAAATGCCATAAGATATTGAAAAAACGCTAGAAGCCGGTCGTGCCAAACACTTACAACTAGCTGATCCACTATAAGCTAGCGGATCAACTTTGCCAAACAGAGCCTTAATCAACTCATTTTAGTTTGCAAGATAGATGTTACTTAATCCAATAAGAATGGTTAACATGTGCCCTAAGAATTAAATGTGTTTTCGGTCTTCATATAATCTCACAATTTTGTTTTATTAGTTCTTGTTTTATTTATTAGGCTTAAATATGTTTTAGGCCCCTGCAAATATGGGGTGTTTTGGTTTAAGCCCCTACAAAATTTTTATTTATTTATAAGCCCTTGCAAAATGACACGTTTTGTTTTAAGCCCTTCTGTTAGCAAACTGTTAGTGAGACGTTAAAAATCTCTTCTACGTGTATATTTGCAGGGGCTTAAACCAAAAAAAAAAAATTTTCCAAGGGTCTAATAAATAAAATATATTTTTGCAGGGGCTTAAAATAAAATAAAAAACACACGTGGAAGAGATTTTTAATGTCTCACTAACAGTTTGCTAACAGAAGGGCTTAAAACAAAACGTGTCATTTTGCAAGGGTTTATAAAAAAAAAAATTGCAGGGACTTAAACCAAAACACCCCATATTTGCAGGGGCCTAAAACATATTTAAGCCTATTTATTATTAAAACTCATTAATCTTTTATTTTTATTTGTCCTTTAAAAACTCATAATAAGTTAATATCATTGAAATCATATTAATTTTAAGATTCATTTTTTGAAACAAATTCACAATTCAACAAAAGCAAGGTCCAAAGCATTATTTAACACAGTTGTGTTTCAGTTTTTATAGTAATTTTGTTTGTTTTAAAATATTAGCAATTTTAAAAAAATAGAACTAATTATATATAATTTTTGGTTTAGTTTTAAAATGTGTAATTCTGGTAATTTTGTAACATTTTAATAGTTTTATTATTTTGAAGTTAGAAACTATTATTGTGTGGGATAATATTCTTTTTACCAAAAAAAAGAGATCTACTTTTTTTATAAGTAAATGTTAGTGGTTAATATAGTTAGAGGGAAGGAGCAAGGATTAAACCCCGGACAACTTGTTTGCATTCCTTCGACATCCCTTAACTTGTAACTGAGCTACCTATTTGGGATAAAAAGAAACTCACTTTGATTAGTCCAATTATTGTAAGCGCTTGGGGCTTCAGCAAGCAAGTGGTGATCATGGGTTAAAATTCGAACTCTTCTTGCTAATAGAATAAAATCGAGTAAATACCTAGTTAGGTCACCCAAATTTTATAAAAGTTCAGTTTAGTCACTTATATTCCTACTTGATGCTTGACAATTCCAATTGTTATTTAATTTAGTTCTTCTGTCAACCACTATCAGTTAGTAGTGTTAATGGTGCTAACATGTCCCGTTTTCTATTTATGTGGCTTTCATGTTTGTTTCCATAATTGGACTAAATTGACACTCATTACCCGTAAATTTCTGGGACAAACCTCAACCAAAATCGTCATTTCTTTACTTGTCCAATTTTTAAAGTAATGGTCTCTAGTTTTTAAAAATTTTTAGAGTTTCATTTGGGGGGAACTCCGTAACCTAATTTTTTTAGGAATAAACCAACAAGAGTTGCCTTAGTGGTAAGTAGATTTGGATCCCACCCCAAGGTCCCGAGTTCGTATCTTGGGTGTGATAATGGGAAGGGAGAACCACACGGGCTGGCAAAACAGGTTTTTCGGTGTAGATTGGTCATCAGCAAAACCAGAGAATATAGTGCATCAATAACATGGTAACAAAGAAATTTTAGGAAAAAGAGGATTTAATGAGTGAGCAAAAGAAGAAGAAAAAAGAATGAAGAAATAATCTCCAAGCTTATTGCCAATTTTTTATGGTTTCCACTTTTACGCTATTTATGCTATGTTCTTTTTTTAAACAATGAAACTTAAGTCATTTAATTAATTAGAAGAGGTTCAATACAATGAGGAATTAAAAAATGAACTTGGGAACTAGCAAAACATTGAGCCGCCCTAGTTAAAGTATGAGCAACACAATTAGCTTGTCGCCTAATAAAACTGATGGTACAGTTATGAAATTGATAAAAAAGACGCTGACAATTTAAAATAAGAACCCCAGACTCCGTCGCCAATTTGAGCCTGTTGTTGACTGCATCCACAACATGTTTACAATCTAACTCTATATCAACTTGTTGGATACCCATCTGCAATAACCAACGAAGAGCTTCCAAAAGGCCAAACGCTTCGATCTCTTGAGGCTTCAAGTAACCGTGCATCCAAGTCGTCTTTGCTGAGATAAAAGATCCTAGGTGGTCTCGTAGACACACCCAATACCAAATCGGTTATCCTGCTGAAACCATGCGCCGTCGATGTTGCACTTCACGCGTCCGTAAACCGGCTTGATCCACCGCTGCTGTGTGGGATCCTGCTGCCTGCACTGATGAGGCTGCTGTTCACGGCATTGCTGCCAACCGTGAACCAGCAGCATGGCTTCGTGAAGAACAGCAGCAGCAGGCCGAGCCAAATTGTTCCATACCTAGTCATTTCTCATGCGCCAAACAGCCCAAAACACTGCTGCAAAACCAGTTTTTTCGGTCTGATCCAGATTTTCCAGCAGCATAAAAATTAACTCCACAGCTCCCTCGGCATTATTGTAGGCTGTGCTGATTTTAGGCCAAAGTCCCGCCACATTCCAGATTTCCTGCGCCATGCTACAACCAAAAAAGAGGTGCCATTCGTTCTCCGGATAATCATTACACCTAGGACAAGCGTCAGTACATTGAACACCTTTACTTTGCAACCTGGTACGTATTGGAAGACATCCCCGAGCAACTCGCCAAATCAGAATTTTCAACTTGTTTGGAACTTGTTTGTGCTATTTATGCTATGTTAGAGACGAAATAAGAATATTATTAATGTCCGATAAGAAACTGAAATTTTGTGGAAAAAAAATCGAGCTTAGATTTTGTGAACTTAGCCCACTCTATGTGGCAGGCTATTCAGGCAAGCCCATTGGCATGAGCTCATAGTCGAATTGAGTCTAAAGAAATTATAGATATCTGAATGGGAATAAGGGTGTGGATGATGATGGATTAGTAAAGAAATTGGTTAGATACCCCTTTGGTTTATGCACAATTTGTGTGTAATTTGACTCATGATTTAATTGACTTAACTACTAGAACTGACTCCTTTAATTAAGTGAATGGTGAATACCCCTATAGTGTTTAAACCAGGTTGATTATATTATACTCTATTTCAACAATTAATTAATGGAATTTGTTTATTAAAAACATACGCAATTATAGTACTTATCCTTGAAAAGAATGCTTGCTGGTGCAGTGATGTTTAAATTGATGGATGGTTAGAATTGTTAAGACAAGTTTGTGTCTTTAGTTAAATTCCCTTTCAATTATTGGATTGATGCTAATTTTTGCACTCTATGTAATAGCCCTGTATAATTGCAGCATAGTATATATCTTATACTCTTTGGCTTTTTTTTTAAAGAAAAAATACTCAGCCATCAAAAGAATTATTTATTGAGAATTCATGTGCGAGTGGTTATTCCTTTATTAGTTAAGGATGAGCAGTTTTTGGTGGAAATGTAGCATACTTAAGAAACCCACTTATAAGCGAGCAGAACTTATTGTTAAGTTCAGTTTGCAGTTTGCAGATTCTGACATAATTGTCCCGTGCCGTAATCCGTCGTTTTGTTAATCAACCATTATTGAGTCAAATGTTCAATTCATTTACATATTCTGAAATTTTGAACAGTATATACTCCCTCCGTCCCAAATTGTTTGCAGTTTAAGGTTTTGACACACCCTTTAAGGAAAATGATTAGACGTTTAGATTTTTTAAAAAGTGTTATCTAATTTACCAATTAACCCTTTATCTCTCTACATAGAAAAATGTTAATCTTTTATTAAATGAAAAAAGTTGTCATCATTAATAGGAGTACAAATGGAAAAGAACATTAAAAGTTACATTGAAATTCTAAAACAACAATCAATTTGGGACAAATTGATTTTATTAAAACGGCAAACAATTTGGGACGGAGGGAGTAGTACCGTTCTGTTTCATGTCTTGAAGACTGTGATCTTATTGCCTATACTAGGGTCAAACGGAGACATTATTATTTATATAAAGGCAATTAATAATACTATTGCTTGTCAAGGAATTAACGGTGAAACTGCAGCAAGCTTCTTTCAACATACTACTACTCCTATACAAAAAGGCCAAAGGAAAATACAAAGATATAAATTAAACCAGGAGATACCATATATATATTCGTGATCTGGTTACTGAAAGAAATAATTAAATAAATAAAATATGAAGATTGGTGACGAAACAGTAGATGGAAGACCTACAGCAGTAGTGATGAATATTGATAATTTAGAATCAGAAAGAGCAACAGAATTAAATAAAATAAGAAAGAAGCTGATTAGGGTGTGTGTCCGGTCCCTACTGCAATGTTAGTTAAAATTCTCTTCTTTTTATGGCACTTTATTTCCCTCATTATTAGGGAGATGTTGTTACACACACACACACACTGCACTTACCTTCTTCGTTTCGTTCAATTCCCGTGTGCTATTCCATAGGACCCATGAGTCTTCTCACCAACAAACAACCATGATCTGATTTTCTTTCTTTTTTTTTTTCTACGTACCCCACTGTTATATATTCAGGTCTAATGCTAAGCTACAATAAGAAGCGTACGGTTTCTGACGTGAATGCCAGGGTCTTCACTCTAACACACAATCCATCCGTGATATCATCTCCATCACCATTAATTACAACATGCATTCTGACGCCAAAACCAATCATCTTCCCTCCCTCCACACTTCCTACTCTATTTCACACAACAAAACTCACCTTCCAAGTCTAGTGTTGCGTCATATCCTCCAATTTAAAACGTGACACTAAAACTATTATTAAGGGTTATGACCCTTGCTCATCGATCTCACCCCAAGACTTAGATATTGCCATGCAGCTCACTCGTACTAGTCTCCACTTTTTATTTCAACTGTATTTCCCACAAATCCTAATATAACCCAAGGGCACTTTTTATTTCAACTGTATTTCCCACAAATCCTAATATAACCCAAGGGTGTGGTGTAAAACATACACCTACAAAAGGTTAGGTTTTGTAACTTTGTTAGTCAAGAGTGATTAGTGTTAGTCAAAGGTGATTAGTCTTATTATTGGAAATTGTAGCAAATACATTCATATATAGTCAACGGAAGTAGTAATTTCATTAACATACTTGTAAGTCTTAAATGTATTTATTATTAAGAGTACATAAATAAAAGATTGGCTGAGTACAAATCACTAAAGCATTCTTATATGGTATCAACTAGGCCTTTACCAAACAACATTTCTTTAGTCCTTAACCTCTATAATGGCCGCCACTGTTACAACTCCCACAAAACCTTCTTTTCTTAATTCTACCTTCGCCTTTAAGTTGTCCCGAACCAACTATCGTGCTTGCAGTTGGAAACATCAAGTTACTACTCTCTTTTTCGGCTTTCCAATTTCTGGCCACATTGACGACACTACACCCAAATCTTCCACTATAGTTATTGATGGTGTAAGCCTCAATCCAGATTACACAAATTGGTCCACTATTGATCAACTCATCATCAACCTTCTTCTCTAATTCATGACTGAAGCAGATAGTCACTCCTTTGCCTCTTATGACACTACTCGTCCGCTTTGGGTTGCCATTGAAGCCCAATATGTGAACACCTCTCACTCTCATGGGATATATTGCCCACTACTGTCCTGAAACTTCTAAAGCTAGAAACCCCTTCAATGGCTCACTATGCATCTGCCAACCCCCCTAACCCGAACTAGATATTGGACACATGAGCTAGTCACCCTGTTTCCAACAGTTTGAATAATATGCACATTTATTCAACATATATGATGGTCCCGAAGAAGTACAAATTGGTGATGATACAAGTTGAAAAACATCTCATATTGGCTCCACTACACTTCCCACACCAAACAAAACTTTTCATCTCTATTCTTCGTGTTCCTCATACGAAACATAATCTCAGTTCTTAAATTTTGCAAATCTACCAATGTTTATGTTGAGTTTCACGGTTCTTTTTTCTAATGTGAAGGATCGGGTGACCGAGGCGGTTTTGATGTGTGGTCCAAGTAAGATGATTCGTATGCCTATAGCACAACTTTCTCTTCACCTGCTGCCCTTTCCAATCTTGTGAAACAACTTTCATCACTACTACGAAACAGATTGGTGTTTTCGATGGCACTCCAATCTTGCGGGGGCATGTTAGTCAACGGAGATTAATGTAGCAAATACATTCATGTATATATTCAACCGATGTACCTAGGAAATATTGTTCATGCACATAGCCATGAACCTAGGAAATATCATTTATGCACTGAGGAGTAGTAATTTCCCTGACTTCCTTGTAAATTGAATTTATTATGAAGAGTGTATACATAAAGGATTGGTTGAGTGCAAATCCCTCAAGCGTTTCTAAATCTTATAGGTTTTCTTCCGAACTCTATGGTCAAGATACTGAGAAAGTCTCAGGGTGGCCTTCATGGCTAGGAAACTCGTTGTACAATTTTCTTGAGGTCAAAATTAACATGTCGTAAACTCCTAAGGGTTCTATAAGAGTGGTCTTATAAAGTTCACTTGATTTGGTGACTATGCACATCATATGTCATGTTGTGGTAGGATTAATTACCAGGAGATCTTACTTAGATAATGGGTTTAGGACTCTAACATTTAAGTTCACACTTAGCTTACTAGTTGGGATTAATTAAGGTTCGATTATCGAATCATTACAACATTAGCACTCTTGGTTCCACTAGGGTTTGAATCATAATCATTTAGTTAAGCATCATTATTTAGATCGTCTTATTCTATTAGGGATCAATACCTAAGAGGTCCCAAGGTAATGGATAAAGGTTGAAGGAGAGTCTCAAGGTTTTGTATAGTATTCTGTGGTTACATCTTCGCACCGATTAATTGATTAATCGAGGTTAATTAATTGATAACACGTGTAAAACTCTGGTTCTTATCAAAAAAAATTTAATCTCAAACTCACATCCTTTATTTAGCACACTCAAATGGTTTCAAAAACAATTGCACAAGACGTCCCAACAAAATCAAATCAAACATCTTTCAACCCAAAAATTAGAATTCATATATTCACAAAGCATCGCAAAGCGCTTCCTTTGCGAGAAGTGAAGTCAAATCAATTCGAGGAATTATATTTAGCATTTACATGAAAATCAAGGAAATTAAACCCTTATTTTCATTTTTCACTTCATACCCACATCGCAATAATCTCCTCCTTATACCTAGAGTGAAGAAATCAATTAATCGATTAGAATGAAAATCGAAAGACACTTCTGGTTTCTGCTTCTAATGAGAAACAATGTGATGGTTTAGAGATAAAAAGCTATGTTTTTTAAAAAGATGAACCCTATGCAAGTTGCTAACTAAGTAGGCAACTTCCTTCAAACTAAACAAATAAAATTGCTATAATACAAGAGGCAATTTAGATTGACAATTTTCCTTTAAAATAAACAAATAATTATTTTAATTGAAACTCGTCTAGACTCTAGCATATGTTTTGTATATTGCGAAAGAGACTTATCTCTCCTACAGTGTGACGAATCAATATTCAAATTCCCGCTAAAAGAGGTGTCCACATTTAATGTTCGATAATACCGAAACAAATTACTTAGTAACAAACTTGTTAGAAAAAATCAAACCAATAATGATTTTAATAGAAGTTGCCACCTGGATTTGTAATTTTCCTTAAAATTAAAAAACATTTTAACGTGTCATATACAGTCTCTAATCTAGTTGATGACCATGACATTAATACATTAATAATCTTTTTAAAAATTTTGTTTAAAATAAAAATAACAAAGATTATTGGGATGTTCATGCAAAAAGTATAGGAACGTGTCGAGAGAGAGTAACGTACAATACATTGATCTGCATAAACGAGAGTGGGGCCAAAAATCATAGGAAATGGACAAAAAGATGGTGGTTTTGATTTTTGAAGGGGATATTCATTTCAATATTGTGGGCGCTGCCTGCTGATTTGAGTCCCTGTTACGTGACTTGTGTTGTGTGTTTCTTCACTCTCTTTCCTTCACCATCATCTCCTTTTAGCCATCGTCCTTCTCCATATATTAATATCATTTCTCTACCTTTTATAGTATATATAATGAGATTGAGATCTAATATGAGATTTATTAAACGTTAAACATCTTTTTGTTTTTTCAAAAGACGTAAAACATCTCAATAATTTAGACCCCCACACACTTAAATTATAACCTAGCTGCTAAATAGTTTCCTTTGCTACCACCTGTATTTGATTGTTGCTTTATTTTCTTACACTGAGATTTTGAGATGACTTCTTCAAAATCAATACTCTCAACACTGACTATGGAAGAGTCTTCTCATCACAATCCTCATCCTTTTGAGTGTTCCAAAATCTAGACAAAATTCGCAAATCCTCTTGAACAGATGTAGGAGCTTCATTATCCTCAATAATGTTGATTTTGCTAGAATACAACATACTCTGATGCGGCAAATGCAAACTTGCTGCTGACCAGTCGGCAACAGAGATACACACTACAGAGGTGTTCAGGTCGATTTGTGTCGGTTTTGTCTAAAGCAGTTGTCCAATCCAATTATCTATTCAGTTTTGGTTGGTTTGGTTTTTACTGACTTTAAACCAAGTTAATGACCTAAGCATCGAGTTGTATGTACATCTCCGATTGAATAAGGTGGTCGTATCAACCACATGTTTGGTTTCTAGTTGAACCAATTAGAAAAGCCAGTTTAATATGAGTTTATGGCTCTGTTTGGCAAAAAGTAGCGGATAGCGGAAAAACTAGCGGATACGGATAAGCTAGCTTATGCGAATGAGGTAGCTGATAGCGGATGAGGTAGCGGATTGAATTTAAAGCTGATCAGCTAGCTTCTAGCGGATAGCTTATAGCAGATCCGCTAGTTGTACGTGTTTGGCAATACCCAGCTTTTAGCATTTTTTAAATAGCTTATAGCGTTTTTTGAAATGCTACTTGAAGTAGCGTTTGAGCTTATAGCGTTTAATTTTTTGTCTCAATTTTACCCTCACTACTTTAATTAAATTACTCATTTATCCTCCATTAAATGAATTCCTCTCTCATTTTTAAGCATTAATTACATATGTCTATTTACGTAATTTTATATTTATAAGATACTTCAATCGCTAATTTCACCAAACACTTTAAATTCAATCCGCTACCTCATCCGCCATTAGCTACCTCATCCGCTATAAGCTAGCTTATCTGCTATCCGCTATTTTTTGCCAAAAAGAGCCTATGTTATTTTTACGAAATTCATCCTAAGAGCCATTATGTGCAACTTTGCTTGGTTGTTTCAGTTGAATCATATATTGAAGAATATGACATCCATGGAAGGTAAGAGAGAAAAGATTATAAGACTCTAATGTTCATCAAAGTGAATTGATACAAATGATAAGAGTTGTTTTTAAATTGATTACATGAAGCCTATTTATAGGCATATATCAATAACAATCACTTATAACTACCAACTATCTAACAAACTCACTTGTAACTACCAACTATCTATATATCTAACAGTCCCCCGCAAGCTAGAAATTATTCACAACATTTCTAGCTTGACATGAACAATAGAAAGATACATAAAAAAAAAAAGAAAATTACAATGAGAGATGCCGGAAATACATTGGCAAAAAATCAAAACTATCAACAAGGCAATTTAAGACATAAAAAAGCCGAAGAAAGCCATGAAGGCCACAAAGAGAACAATCTTGACACTTCTCCATCTCCTCAATCATCAATTTAATCTCAGAGAATATGCTCCTAGCGCATCCAAACAATTCATCAAGAAATTTACCATTTGAATGGCAGAAAGACTCTTCTGAGAATTCCCTTCAGCATGACCAGCATTCAATATTCTTAGTCCAGATTATATGAGCAAGCTTGAATCGCATAGGCATCAGAAGAATTAGGAGCCATTGAAGAGGCTAAAGGAAATCAGAGAGAAAAACAAAGACGTTGCGGAAACGAAAACAGAAACTGGATCAAGAATCGATCCAAGAAGAGACATCAATTTCAGAAAATCGAAATCGCAAAGG
The DNA here is from genome assembly GCA_963573325.1 of Astragalus glycyphyllos. Classification (NCBI taxonomy): domain Eukaryota; kingdom Viridiplantae; phylum Streptophyta; class Magnoliopsida; order Fabales; family Fabaceae; genus Astragalus; species Astragalus glycyphyllos. The sequence continues at coordinate 76,191,086 of OY754308.1, forward strand.
GAAAAGGAATGTCACAATCCAATTTGAAATCGGAACTCCGCTTTAGATCACAATTATCGGGAATCAGAATGAAAGGAGGACAATGAAGCAGAATGCAACACGACGATGTGAAAGAACGCCAAAACGCGATGTGCGGAAATGCGGAACACGCAAACGTGATGAAGAAAGAACGCAACGCACAACAAAAGTTAGAGATCATAAATCCTCTAACACCAACGACAAAAGCCAAAACGAACATCAAAAGCAAAATTGCAAATGAGAAGGAAAGAAATTGCAAATCACAGTTGCATGACAAATTGTAAATCAGATGAACACAAATTCCCGAATTTACGAAAACGAACAATCAAGAATTTGGAAAAAGGAATTGAAAACCCAAGAAAGGGATCCGAAAACGAAATCTCAGCGTAATTAATCTTGAATTGATTGAATGTGAAACTGAAACAAGATTAAACATAGCAATTCAGAATCAAGATCTAAATCAGGAATCAAAACGAGAGTTCACAATCAAGAACCATATGAAGATCGATTCTTGCGTGAAGAAGAAAACTTCGCAAGAAAGATAAAATTGAAACCACAATTTGTAGATTCAAACCAGAAGCTCTCAAAGAAGCGAGAGGAAACGGAAACACACATGCACAATTGCAATGTTGTAGAATGGCATTCTAGTTCAAGAATGGCGAATGACAACATACATCAAGAAAACGATGCAAGAATGTGATGATGAAGTAATCAGAATCGCAAATGGGAGAAATCGGAAACGCGATATCGAATTCAAGAACGAAACATAGAACACGAAGCAAAAAGAAAACAATGCGGATAAGAAAGGTAGAGAAGGAAATGAATGAGAAGAAAACTAATAAAACAAAAAAGAACCAAACTCACTTATAAGTACCAACTATCTATATATCTAGTGGATTGGGCCTAACTCAACCTCACAAAACCGGTTTGTGCTCTGATACCATCTTAAGAGTATGGATTGGGCCTAACTCAACATCACAAATCCGGCTTGTAAGGTGAGGGATGTCTCCCACTTATAAACTCTTTTTCAAGCCATATCACATTCAATGTGGGACTCTTAACATCATAAAACTAGATACATATGTTTTAACATGACTGTGTAAACTCACCCATCATGTTGACGTCTCCAGCTCAAATCATGCACTCTCCAAACAAGTTCCTCAATTTGGCCAATTATACTTGGCCTCGTGTCTTGTTCGATCTATTGACCGGGTTCGAGTTTTCCCTGATTTTAAATGTCAGGTTGGGTAACGGGGATAATGAAACCCACCGCGATGGTAAAATACAACTTTAGACATCAAATTAACCCATAGGAATAAAGATAACAAGAACACGATGTTCAATATAAATGTTATGTGATGTGTGAAAGAATTTAAATTGTTAATTTAATATCTTACTGTATAGCGTTCGTGTTTGAATAGCAATAGCCAATATTAATGTTAGAATAGCAATAGTCGGTATTAATGTTAGAATAGCAATAGCCAATTTTTTTAATTGTAAGAGTTAATACTGTGTATAAATAGAGATTGATCTCTCCTTCAATAAAAGTGTGAATCTTTTTATAAGTCACTATTTTAGGGCAATGTTTCCGAGGAACAAATATACTCCCTCCGTATCAAAATAATGGTCTCAGTTACTAAAAATGTTGTTTCAAAATAATTGTCACTTTCTAATTTTAAAGAATCTTTTACCAATATTACCCTCTAATTAATATTATGAGCATCACTCCCAAAACATTGTTATCTACTTTGCATTTATGGTGGTGGTGAATACACCAATCACCAATAATGTTAATTATGTAAAATCCTTCTTCTCTTTCTTCCTTTTACACATTTTTCTTAATATGTGTGAAATCTCCAAAGTGACCGTTATTTTGATACTGAGGGAGTAAATAACATCGGATGTCTGAAAAGCATATTGCTCGTCAATAGTCTAATATATAGTGACATCGGTAATTAGATCACAATCATAGTTTTAGAAATTTTACTATTTAGAGCAACTTTAATGCTGGGGTTTACCGTGACTTTTGGTAAACACCACTAATTTGAAATTTCTTCTGTTTGCAGGATCAACTAGTAAATCCTAAGACCATTTGTGTTAAAGTTTTTTCCAGAAATTATGAATGTTTTACAGTTTTTAAAGGAAAGAAGGAAGATAACTGTCAGTTTCGCGCGAAACCGTCGCAGTCACTTCAGACAGAGATGAAGATAAGAAATAAAAATGCAGAAAATTGCTTAAAGAAACAAAGTAAAATGCATTAATTGAAAAGAAAGTTGGTACACATGATCATACATTCTTCTCCGACTCGTTTTCTCTGTGATGTTGGAAGTTAGAGCGTGAGAATCTGTAATGAGTTTGTGGCCTCTTTTTCCTATGAAAAACTACTATTTATACCAATAGAAAATAACTGTACAAAGTTTAAAAATGTAACTGCCACGTGCTTTCGACAACGGTTGCTTGATTCTATTTCGTTATCAGCCCTCAACTTCTTCTTGTCGAAATCTCTGACTTCAGCCTCTTCGACTTTGCCAAATCTAAGGTCAAAATCTGCTTGATGCAACCTGATAACTTAATTCACTTCAGTGTCGAAATTGGTACTTGTCTCTTGAAATACAAGGTCAAAGTTTAAAAATAAGTCAAACCTCGTTGACTGCATTTAATTGAGCCTGACGAAAATGCAGGCTAACAAATTGCCCCCCAAAAATGTATTTTTCGACCAAAATTTAAATGAAGGAAGAAAATGACGTTTTTGAGAATTCACTCAACAGCTTAATGTCAAGTCTGTTAACGTCACCACCATCAGTTTCCAGAATTGAAAAGACACTTTTTGAAATGAACAGTTATTTGCGCCAACTATTCAGAGATAGTGGGCCATGTTTGCTTTGGAACTCCCCACAATATCCACTTCTTCATAACTGTCAGGCCATGATTGCTAGTGGGCCACTCTTTAAGTTGCCAAAAACCCAAACGTTTATAGCCTTTATTATTTTTATTATTATTATATGTGTATATATATATATATATATACTTTAGCAACTATAAAAGGCATTGCTTCTCCTTCATTCTACTCTTTAGTCTCTTCATCTTCTGATATTGCAAACCAAAACTCTCTGTAACTGACCTTCGTAAATCCCCTTCATCTTCCTCGCTAAGATAAAACCCAAAATTACCATAGAAACTCTGTCAAACTCCATTAAAGCTCCAAATCTCTCCTCTGGTTTTTTTACGAGAACCTCTAAACTGTTTAAACTCCATTTCAATCGTTGAGAATGGCTTTTGCCTCAAATTCTCGTGTTTCTGGAAAACAACAACTCGTTGCTGAACCTGATCTTGAAGATACACGAGCTCAGATTTGGAAATCTCAGGTACTCATTCATTCTCCTGAACCTCATAAGTTTGCTTTCCTTGGGCCTCTTCTTGAATCACTTGAAGACACACCAAAAATCCAAGAAATTTTTCCTAGCTATCACCGTTATAGCCCTAGAATCTTCCAACAAGAGCCTTATGAAATGGGGTTTATGAATGCCCCTGCCAGGGTTTTCAGGTCTGCGCCTCATGTAGGAAATGATGTTTATGTCGAATGGCTCAACAAAGTTGAGTCGAAAAAAGGTGGACTTTGGAAAACCCAAGGGATCTTCGACCTAATCCAATTGTCGAGGTATGGCCCTAAATACCAAAGTCCTATGCTCATTTCAGCACTCCATTTCTGGGAACTCACCACTAATAGCCTTCATCTGAAGTGTGGCATGCTCACTCCTACCTTACTGGATGTGGCTGCCATCACTGAGCTTCGACCCATGGGAGAAACCTTCAACCCTGACAACACACCAACACTTATGACTTCAACTTCAAACGTGCCACATTTTCTGGGTACATCGAAGACCAACACATCACTGATACTGAAGAAGTCTCTGACACAGAACACATAGCTTTCCTCACCCTGTGGCTGTCTCACGACATTTTCTGCTCTTCATCACTTCAGGTGGCCAAAATGTATGTGAATTTGGCCATTCAAATTCACGAAGGTCGAAACCTCTGTCTCAGCAAACTCATTTTAGCCTCTCTTTATGAAGCCTTAGGAAATGGGGCTCTCGACTTAAAACAACTTGAACCTCAAGGCAAACTTCTGATTTCAGGCCCTATTTGGCTATTTCAATTGTGACTCCTTGCCACTTTAGAGTCAAGATTACAACTGTTCTGTCCAAACGACCATGTTAAGATGGTCGAACAAAGAAGTATCGAAGGTTTAAGACTTGCCGTTTTAAAACCCAGGGAAATAGGTCAGTCTATAGAAGATCTATTTTCTGATGCTTTCACCATGCTCCAAAACTGTGATACTTTCACGTCTTCGATGGCACCATTCATTAGAAGAACTTGTGGACCAAGTTGTTTCACCAAAGAATTCCCTGCAACATCTGTCGAACATGAAGAAGAGGTCAATGAAATCTGGCAAGCTTATTTAACCCCAAACCTCCTATCAATCAGAATTTCACCCAACAAGGGAAAAGCTCAATTTGGTATGGCTGGGTACCAACCAAATTTGGTGGCCAGGCAATTCAGATTGTGCCAACTTCGACCTGCTCCCTTTTTCAAATCAAAAAGGGCTTTGAAATTTCCAGACAATGAAAAAGAGTTCTGGCAATGTCTCGACAGTGCTGCCCAAAACACTCCCACTTTTAACCCCTTAAAATATGAGCCATCATTTGCTTGTACCAAGGAATTTCTTAAGTGGTGGACCAATTATTACACAACTAAGCTTGCTGTTGTCGAGGAGTCCACCCTGTTATCCAACCTAATCTCTGCTTTTCCTCCTTTGCAGAACAAGAAGGACAAAAGTCAAGGTACGCATATTCGAGAAATTCAAGCTTTTCAAAATTACTTCGAAACTGTATATGATCCAAAATGTCTTAGTCCAACAGTTTCTGGGCCTGCTGATGTTTTAAAGCAAAAAAATTCTCAAAAAGATTTCGACAATGCATATTTATATAACAAACAAATATGATTATGCTTTAAAATATAAAATTAAGTTTCCACCTTTGCCAACCAGTAAAATGGCTTTGGCATTTCGACCACCAATTCCTGAATGGTTTGTGTGTGGTTCGACTATGGCGTTACAAAATTATTTTATAACTAAAATAGCCCAGAAAGTGATTCCAACTAAGCATGACATACACACGTTTAGAGGTGATCTCCATTTGGACGTTCAACATGTTCGAATCACATCTCCCATCGCAACAGGTGATGCATAAGACTCTTAGAAAAATTTCAATTTCTCTTTTATATGCAAATATATTTACATAATTTGTCGAATGTTTGTAGCTATTCCCATTCCAACAACCACTGGTTCAACCAAGTCTCCAAAGAAAGGGACAAAGAAAGAAATTAGCACTGCTTCGAAGCAAAGCAAATCTCAACAAACCAAGAAACAAGAAGTAAGTGTCTTTGTGAAATCTTTGCAATATTATGTTCAAAACTTAAATTTGACACCTGACTAAAATTTGTTCTACTGAGTCGAAAGAGGACGAGCAGTTCTACTTCTGATGTTCCCTCTAAGAAAATGAAGAAAAAGGACATGCAAATTGTGAGCGACAATTCAGAGGTCGAATCTCTTACCTCTTTACTTTTTCAATCATTTACCTTTCTTTTCCTTGTTCATACTAACATGCATGTCGAATTTCCAGTCTGACAGCCCAATAAACAGTCCCAAACAAACTGAGGTTCCTACAACTTAGGTTGAGAGAGAAAAGAAAAGAAAACATTCTCAAGAAACTCTCAAAACTTCAATTCCAACAGCTCCTGTCGAACAACAAAGAGAAGACAAAGAAACACCAAAAGAAAAAGCTCACATGAATCTAGAAAAACCTGCTAAGAAGAAAGCAAAAGCTCCTAAGAAACTTGAAAGTGCAGGTTCTCATGTTGGAGAGACAGCTTCGAAGGTAATTAACAAACTCTTTATTTTTTCTAATCATCTTGATTCAATATGATAATAAATTCATCATTCTGTTATAATAGGGAAAGGAAGCTAGCAACATTGAGCTTCAGCAAAAACAATCAACACCAACTTCAACTCTCTCCCCTTCTATCGAACCAATAACTGAAAACGTGGTCGAGGAACAACCAAATCAAATCAGTCCCATTAATATCATAGAAGAGGCTCTTCACCAACAAACGAATGATCTGACAAACCATGAGCCTTCATTAGACAAAGATGCACTTGAAAAAGAAATTCCTGACCAGGATCAAGAGCAGAAAGATGACGAGATGAATGAAGCTGATCACACTGCTGGTGTCGAGTTTGAGAGGATAATCTGGTTCCAACCCCTAATCTTAGTGACAAAGAAGAAAAAAAAATCAAGACGAAGGCAACGAGGAAGAACAAATTGATGATGATGTTGTTGACTTTGAAGAGGAAGAATCTGAAGATAACTCAGAGCACGTCGATAAATCACCAAAAGACCAAAACACCTCTAAAGCAGCACCTTCAACAAGCAACACTCTGAGCCAAGAGGCCTTGACAGAACTGAAAAGTAAGAATCCTCTTGAAGCTTTGAAGCTCAAGTTAAGTAGTAGGGCATCTTCGACTAAGCAAAGTTCTTCGACTACTTCTATTGGCGAAATGTCTGATAGTTCGAAGGAAGACCTCCTTAAGGAATTCCAAGCTAGAGTTCTTGACGCTGACTTATTTCAAGCTATCAAGCAAAATCATATAACAGCTTTTGAGATCAAAACACTGCTGCGTAAACTCAACAATTCGACATCAAGCAAATCCCTCATCGACTTCATTGTCGAATTCGAGCCTCTTTTAGAACAAATCACCAGGGACCTTCAAAAGAAAAAGGATAACGCTGCAAACAAAGAGCGCGAAGCTAAACTGCAACAAGAAGAGTGGGCTGCTGTCGAAGTTTCACAAGCAAAAATTTCTTCCTTGGAAACCCAAGCAGCAAATAATGCTCAAGAAATGGCTGATTGTGACAGAGCTATTTCTGGATATCAAGAACAGATCAAGAGCTTACAATTGAAGCTCAAAGCAGAAGAAAAGAAGAAAGCTTCACTTTCATAAGACAACTCCTGAATCTTTGGAACCAGTGATTAATGCAGAAGCAGCTTTGGCAATTGAGCATTTGGAAAGATATAGCCAACATGAAGCAAAAGTTCAAAGTTTGGTCGAAGATGAAGCCCTTACTGTTACAAGACTAGAGCACTCAAAATCTGTTTTAGAAAGGCTAAAAGCCAACCTTCAACTTTAAATTGTAATTTTCTTGATTTCCAATTTTGTGACTTCGACAATGTTCTGGCAATTATTAACTTCTCAATGCCATGTTTAACTCTTCTTTATAATTTTAGTCCTGCGTTATTTTGACTTCTTGCAGTATTGGCCTATACTTTTTTAAATACTTGCCATTTATTTGCAAAATTCGACCATCAGCGCCTAATTCTTCGACTTCATAGGCATCGTTAGTATATACTTGCAAAACTCGAAATGGTCCTTCCCAATTCGGTGACCATTTGCCTAAGACTCTATCTTTTTTGTCCATAGGCAGTATAACTTTCCAAACTAAGTCTCCTAAGGCAAAAGTTTTCAACTTAACTTTTTTATTATAAGCTTTAGCTACCCTTTCTTTTTGCCTTATTAGGACATTTAATGCATTTAATCTTTCTTCGTTTAAATCAACCAACTCATCCAACATCATATTCCAATAATAATCTGATGGAATTTCAAATTGCCTTTGAATTCTGGCTGACTGTAAACAAATTTCGACTGGTAGGACTGCATCGTGTCCAAATATTAGTCTAAAAGGAGTAGTATTAATTGACTCTCTAGGAGAATTTCGACAATCCCACAAAACTTGGTCAAGAGTTTTATGCCAATTTCTAGGCTTTTGCCCAATATGCTTTTTAATCAAATTAATAATGATTTTATTAGCTGCTTCAACTTGACCGTTGGCTTGAGCATAGTATGGTGTCGAAGTCAGTAACTTGAAACCAGTTTCAGAGGCAAAATTCACCATTTTTTGACCAATAAACACTGTACCTTAGTCTGTAGTAATGGTTTCTGGAATTCCAAACCTATATAAAATATGGTTTTGAATAAAATTGATTACTGCCTCTTGATTAACATTCATTAAAGGAATAGCTTCTACCCACTTAGTAAAATAATCTATCCCAACTAATATGTAACGATGTCCTTTCGACGAAGTTGGTTTAATCTCACCAATTAAATCTAAAGCCCAACCTCTAAATGGCCAAGGTTTCACTATTGAATGAATTCACTTGCAGGCACGTGTTGAACTCCTGCATGTCTTTGACACTCTTGGCAACCTTTAGCGAACTCTATGCAATCTTTTAACATAGTTGGCCAGTACACTCCTTGTCGAAATAAAAGCCATTTTATTTTGTGGCCTGCTTGATGAGACCCACAAGTTCCACTATGAGTATTGGAAATTGCTAAATATGCCTCACTTTCACTAAGACATTTAAGTAAAACTCCTTCACGAGTCTTTTTGAACAACTTATTTCCAATAATCACGTAGCTCAAGGCTCTATACTTGGTTTTTCTATTAGTTATTCCGGTTGGATTTTCCAAGTATTCGACAATTGGTTTTCGCCAATCATCATTCGACATATTGTTAATGGCAAAAACTTCAAAACTTTGAAAATTTACAATAATTGGAGATAACGATACTTCCTCGCACCCCCCCCCCCCCCCCCCCCCCCCCCCCCCCCCAAGTTTTTGGCTTGACAATTCACTTGAAGGATAGTCTGTCGAAATTAGTTTATTTTTCATTTCTATTAATTCTTCTAGCTTTTCTTTAGAAACTCTGTATCCTGAAGCAATTTATGCCAAATCATTTGCCTCTTGGTTGTCAAGTCGAGGCACATGCTTGATTTGAACACTATCGAAACGTTTTAACAATGTATTGGCAGTAACAAAATACATTATTAGGTTTTCTTTAATGCACTTATACTTTTTTGTTAATTGCTTCACAACTAGTTCTGAATCGCCTTTAATTTCGACATGTTTTGCCCCCAAGTCTAACAAGATCTCAAGTCCTGCTATCAAGGCTTCATATTCAGTCTCATTATTGGAACAAGATCCTTCGATTTTAAACTTATACTTTGTTGGAAATTTTGTTGGTGAGATAATTAAAATTCCAATTCCAACACCATTTTTATGACTTGAACCATCGAAATATAACTTCCAAGGTTGAGTATCTACTAAGTGTTAGCCTGTAATTTCGACAGGCTTCATTAAAGATGGTCAACATGGCTTGATTTATATTTATTTCACAAAGACCATATTATTTCGACAAAGAAAATGGTCATGCGCAAGGTAAACTCGACAAGTTTCCAGGGAAGCAAAAGCAAGAGAGAGGAAAATCGACACAGGCTTTCGACAGACAGAAATCAGGGCAGTTATGCGTTGAAGACTAGCAGTTGGTCGAAGCGTGACGGAGCAGTTTCGGTCGAAAGTAGGAGCGGTTACTTGGCCGAAAGTAGGAGCAGTTACTTTTTTTCAAATTGTTAGGCAGTTACCTAGTTCGAATTTTCCCCCCTTTTTCCCTTGTATAAATAACTGTTTCTGAGAAGAAACAAAGGTCGCGAAAATCACAATACACACCCGATTCCTGAAACTCTAACTTCCAAGCCAGAGCGAAAAACGAGTGGAAGAATCCCTGTATGTGATCGTGTACCATTTTTATGATTCAATGCAATTTGTTCTTCTTTTCTTTACAATTCCTGCACCATTTACTGCTTCTTTTCTTTTCAATTCTGTTAATCATTTGCAAATCGTCCCCTTTTCTACATTTTCTGAAACAAAAACTTTTGCAATTCAAAGGCAATTGCTTTGAGATTTTTCTAGTTTGATCTCACAAACCTTCTAATAAAACTAGTGATTGTTTGCTAAAAACACCAGCAAACACTAAGTTTACTGTGTTTTCGATGATGAATGGTCGACAATAAAATCAGCCACTATTTGGCCTTTAATAGCCTTTAAAGGCTGATAAGTTAAGGAGTATTCAGAAAGAGCTAAAGCCTATTTACCTATTCTACTATGTAAAATTGGTTTCGACAGCATATGTTTGATAATATCATAATGCGAATAGACATACACATCAACAGGCTTTATATATTGCTTCAGTTTTGTACAAGAGAAATACAAGCATAAACACAATTTTTCTATAGGATGGTACCTAGTTTCTGCATCGTTTAAAACCCTACTGAGGTAATATATGGCTCTTTTGACACAATTTTCATCCTCTTGTGCTAACATACTACCTATAGATAATTCTGATGCCGCTACATACAATTTCAATACTTTATTCCTAATAGGAGGTAACAAAATAGGAGGCTTCATCAGGTATGCTTTAATCTCGTCAAAGGCTTTCTAGTGTTCTGTATCCCATCTGAACACATCTTCCTTTTTTAGTCGAAGCAATGGCGAAAATACTTGAGTCTTGCCACTTAGATTTGAAATAAATCTGATAAGGAAATTAATCTTTCCTAATAATGACTGTAACTCTTTCTTCGTCGAAGGTGCTTTCGTTTCCAAGATTGCTTTCCTCTTGTTTTGATTGATTTTGATGCCTTTTTTGTGTACAACGAAACCCAAAAAATCACCTGCACGCACACAAAAAGCACATTTGACTGGATTCATTTTCAATCCATATTTTCTCATTCTTTCGAATGATTGTCGAAGATGATCTAAATGACCATGTTCTGACGAAGACTTAATAACAATATCATCTATGTACACTTGCATAAATTTTTCAATAAAATCATGAAACATAGAATTCATTGCTCTTTGGTATGTAGCTCCAGCATTTTTTAAGCCAAATGGCATTACTACCCATTCATAAACGCCTAAAGCCCCAGGGCAACGAAATGCTGTTTTTGATGTATCTTCTTCAGCAATATATATTTGGTTATAACCAGAATAACCATCAAGCATGCTTAAGTATTCATAACCTGTTGCTGAATCAACTAGCATTTCTGCTACTGGCATGGCATATTCATCCTTAGGTGTAGCATTATTCAAGTCTCTAAAATCTATGCAAACTCTAAGTGTACCATTTTTCTTAATTACAGGGACTATATTAGCAAGCCATTCGACATACCTGGCAGTCCTGATGAACTTGCTCTTTAGTAATCTTTCTATTTCTGCTTTGATCTTCGACAGGATCTCTGGTGCAAATCTTCTTGGAATCTGCTTCGCTGGCTTCTTTCCTGGTCGAATTGGTAATTTTATCTCAACCACTTCTCGACTTAATCCTGGCATTTCACTGTAGTCCCAAGCAAAGCAATTTTTGTACTCCTTCAGCAATTCGACAATCTGTACCTTCAATGCTTGATCAATCTTTGCACTAATATATGTTGGCCTTTTTATGGAGCCATCTCCCAAATCAATCTCTTCTAAGGGATCTTGTGCCTGAATCTTTTTGGTCGAACCCAATGGATCCTTTTCAAAACCTAGAGGCTCATCATCGTAGATGCAATCAAGCTTCTGGTTTTCGACCAAGTTGTCTTTATTTTCATTTTCAATGGCTTCAGCAACCATTTGTTGTTGTAACTCAGCTTCTAAAACCGCTTTTTGTTTATTTTCGGCCACATAGGCCGTAATTCTTTCCCATACACTGGGCTTATCCATAAATAATCATCTATGGTCCATCCCACCCTGTAGGCTTGACAAAGTCTTGTGGGTGATTGTCTTCGTCTATAACCTCTCTCTCCCAAATAAATCCATAGTTGGGGTGAAGTGTAAGTATTGTTTTGGTGTTCATATCCAATTTCAGAAGATGCACATGGCGCAATATTCGCCAATTGTTTGTCAAAAGTTTTCTTGGTTATACCATTTACCTCAGCTTTGAAATAACTCTGATCACCCTCAATATTTTCGACCAAACCATCTTCTCGCCAAATGATAAGCCTTTGGTGGATAGTCGAAGGTATTGCCCCCCACACCATGTATCCATTCCCTTCCTAGCAGCAAGTTGTAATTTGCCTTTGATGGAATTACCAGAAACAATGTTGGTCTCTTAATACTTCCTACAGCAAATTCGACTTCAATATGGCCCCAAGTGAATGGCCACTTTTGCCTTCATAGTTTGTAAGTATAACGTTGTGTGTTTTCAAATCAGTTTCACACTTTCCAATCTTCTTCAACATATGTTGTGGCATCAAGTTTACAGCAGCACCTTCATCGACTAGGATCTTGTTGACACCAATATTATTAACTTTTGCTTGAATGTACAAGGGTTTAAGATGATTCATCATTCCACAATCTGGCCTCTCAAACACATCATGTTGTTCCTCCACGCAACCATTCTTCAGTACATAGTAACAGATTGGCTTATAAGTAGTCTCTTCATCGAAATCTTCTTCGACATCGTTTAATTCAAAAACTACATCATACTCAATTGGTAGAATTGAGACTACGCCACATAAGACATCGTATTCTGACCCAGAATCAGCAAAATCTGAATCCATTTCTTCATCTAAGTTAAGACCTTCTTTGATTACTGAGAGTGGAGGAAATATCCTTTCAGTAGCTGGCTTTCTAGCCATTTCAAGAGGTTTTAAAAGCACTTGCTTACCTTTGTCATTGCTAGAATTCTCCACTTTGCTTACAGCAGCAGCAACTTTTTTCTGGCGTTGATACCTGCGCCATTGTGTTCTTGTCATGGGATTTTTCCCTTTGTAGTTATTACTATAGGCATATTTGTTAGATTCAAATGCCTTGTTCTGGCCAATAGCGCTAGTACTACCTTTGAGCATTTTTGCTGATTTCTGCTGATTTCCAGCATTCTTTCAAGCATAATATACTGGATAATAACCAGTACTCTTTCCACCAGAATGTACCCATTTCTCGACAGGAGACTTTGCTGGAGGTACATATGTTTTGATTTGTTCTTTTGGAGGATTCTTTGTCGAAGTGACTTTGTACTGAATACCTCTGTTGCTGTAGCTGAACTTTGGCCTTTTGTCGACCCATTTTTCTTTGTGCTTCAGTTGAGGCTTAAAACCCTCAAGATTTTTAGCAGCCTCTTTGTCGAAGACAGAACTACATCTTGGACAAAGCATCACTTCAGTGTTGTTAATTTTGCAGCGGTTAAGGAAGTCAATCAATTCTTCCTCTGCCTTTGGGTAAACTATCTTCATTTTTTTAGCATATTGGTCTTCAGTGACCATTTCGACATCCACTTTGTCAACAGCTTTCTCCACTTTAGCATCATCAGCAACATCTCCTGTGACTTCAACCACGTTGATGTCAACTTCGACAAGCAATGCATCAGTTGTTGGTAGAGGATCAGCATCAATTTTCATTGGTGGCTTCGATTTGTCACCAAATTTCAGTCTTCCCTCATTGAGGGCTTTTTGAATCAAATCCCTGAAAATAACACAACAAGAAGTGTTATGGCCTAAGAAATTGTGAAATTTACAAAAACCTCTTTTCTGTCGTTGTTCCAATGGTGGTACTTTCAAGCCCTTAGGCACCAAAATTTGACCATCAGCAACTAACAGATCAAATATTTCATCACATTTAGAAACATCATAAGTATAAGTTTTTGCAACAAACTTATCATTTTTAGGCTCAACAGGATTTTTTCCATTTGAAGGTTTCAACAATTTACAAGTATAAGGAGGTCCTGATTTTAATTTTGCTATATTAACCTCCTCTTCGACATCTTCATAAGATATGTCGAATTCTTGGTCACTGTCATTAGTTTCGACATATGCAACCTTTTCTTTTTTATTTTGAAACCTGCCTGATTTGGCTTTTTCAGCTTTAAGTCTTTTTACTTGTCGAACTCTATCAGCTAATTGTGCCATATCTCTTAAGTGCAATGTATCTAGCTTCTTTCTTATCGAATAATCTAGACCACCAGCAGCCATTTCGACTAACTCATGTTCAGGCACTGGAGTAAAACACCTTTCTTTGAGAAGTCTAAATCTATTGAGATAATCATCAATAGATTCTTCCCCCTTGCGTTGAACACTAGCTAGTTCCTTAAGACTAATCTTGCATTGGCCCATATAGAATTGTTCGTGGAAGGCCTTTTCTAACTGACTCCAACTAAAAATAGAATTTGGAGGTAAAGTGGTGAACCATGTAAACACATTCTTAGTTAGAGAATTTGGAAAATACTTCATTCTTAAATTCTCATTATGCGCTATATCACCAGCCTCAGTAAGATAACGAGCCACGTGTTCGACAGTGGATTCGCTAGTTTCTCCAGCAAATTTTGTGAACTTAGGAATTTTCCATCCCCTAGGTAGCTCTGTTTGCAAGGTATATTCCGACAAAGGTGATACAAAATTAGGCCTGTGCAAGCCTAAATTAAGGCCATTCTGGGCTAGAATGTTTTCGACCAAATTAGTCAAATTATTTTGCGCCCCAAAATTGTTTTGTTGCACTTGTCTAACCACTTCGTCTACATTTTGGTTTCTATTTACTAACACAACATCAGGGATTGCCTCTATCCTCATAGGTTCTTCGACAACATGTTGTTGTCCCTGATTACCCTGATTTATGGGAATGGCATTGTTAGGCCTTTCTAAAGGGATTTCAACAGGCCTAACATTTTGAATTTGAGGAATTTGCTGGTTATGCACTGGTGGAGTGCCAAAGAAATCAGCAATTCTTCCCATTTGTGTCACCAACATCTGGTAACTATTATTAGTGTTTTGTATTAAAGGATTAAACACAGTACCAATTTGTTGTGTTAACATGTTAACCATATCATGGTTACTATCATCCATTTGTTGCCTTAACGCCAACAAAGACGTCGTAGTCAAATTAGGTTGGGCATTTCGACTATGAATGCCCTCTGATGAACTATGAGTAGGAGAATACCCTGTGATTGAATTATCTGCAAATGTAGACGAATTTGTCTGAAGGCCTGCCATCAATGCCGTTGGCATGCCATATGGGAAAGCCCTACCACTTATACTAAATGGCATGTTTCCAATCACTGGATTTTCCATTAAAGGACTTGTTGGTCCTAATATTGGTGGCATAGAAGCCATAGGATTAACATTTGTTAATGCTGCAGTAGTCATCATTGACACAGGAGTAATTATGGGAGAAGTTATGGCAGTTACTCCCATTGTGGTCGAAGAAGGCATAGCAACGGTTATGCCTGCAACATTTGATGCAGGTACTAGAGCGCGCCATCTCTGAAAGATGTTTTCCACTCCTTAAACGCATGCACAGATAAGCAAAAAAATTTTTAAAAAAAAATTTCAACAAAAAACTTTAAAATTTAGCACAAATGTCCCACTGGGGGTGCCAATTTGTTTACCGTGGTTTTTGGTAAACACCGCTAGTTTGAAATTTCTTCTGTTTGCAGGATCAACTAGTAAATCCTAAGACCATTTGTGTTAAAGTTTTTTCCAAAAATTATGAATGTTTTACAGTTTTTAAAGGAAAGAAGGAAGATAATTGTCAGTTTCGCGCGAAACCGTCGCAGTCACTTCAGACAGAGATGAAGATAAGAAATAAAAATGCAGAAAATTGCTTAAAGAAACAAAGTAAAATGCATTAATTGAAAAGAAAGTTGGTACACATGATCATACATTCTTCTCTGACTCGTTTTCTCTGTGATGTTGGAAGTTAGAGCGTGAGAATCTGTAATGAGTTTGTGACCTCTTTTTCCTATGAAAAACTACTAATTATACCAATAGAAAATAACTGTACAAAGTTTAAAAATGTAACTGCCACGTGCTTTCGACAACGGTTGCTTGATTCTATTTCGTTATCAGCCCTCAACTTCTTCTTGTCGAAATCTCTGACTTCAGCCTCTTCGACTTTGCCAAATCTAAGGTCGAAATTTGCTTGATGCAACCTGATAACTTAATTCACTTCAGTGTCGAAATTGGTACTTGTCTCTTGAAATACAAGGTCAAAGTTTAAAAATAAGTCAAACCTCGTTGACTGCATTTAATTGAGCCTGTCAAAAATGCAGGCTAACAGCTGGTTATTAAAGTCCAAAACAACAATAAGATACATCAATTATGGGTCTGTTTGATTCGCAAACAGGTAATTACTGGACAATACAGTATTGGACATTATAGTACTGGACAACATGCCCAGCTGTTTAGTGAACATTGGACATCACAAACAAAAAAATGTAAAATTTACTATAACTCTCTTTATACAGTTTATAATGATTTTATATAACATAATTATAATATAATTAGAAAATTCTAGTGAAAATAATATGAGAGAGAGGATGGGGGAGGGAGAAGGAGACGGAAAGAGAGGTCATAATATGAGAAGATATATAGAAGAGTAATGGGAGGTAGGGGAGTAAGAGAGAAATGAGAGATAAGAATGATATAGGTGAGAGGCCGATGAGGGAGAGAGGATAAAGGAGAGAAAGGGAGAGGGAGAGAGGGGTAAGATATATAGATGAGAGGTGAGATGTAGAGAGAGAGAGAGAGAGAGAGAGAGAGAGAGATGAGACAAGAGAATGAGATATGAGAGAGGGAGAGGAAGAGAGAGAGGGATAGTGGGGAAAGAGAGAGGTAAGAAGAGAGAGAAGGTAAGAGGAGAGAGAAGATAGATGAGAGAGAGAGAGAGAGAGAGAATTTGAGTATGAAATAAAAATAGTATTTTTGTAATTTTTGGGGTGGACAGAAAGTTGTATCGTGGTTTTGTGAGGGACAGAAATTTGAGGTTTTGTCCAGTCCCTTGCCCCACTACTGTCAAGTCCCTTGAACAGTTTTTCAAATCAAACAAGTACAACTGGAGTTGTCTAGTCAGTCCCCAACTTTTTAGCAAATCAAACGCACCCCTATAAGAAACATGCGCTATATACATCATACGTGGCATTCTTGTCAACTATAAATTTTAGTTGCCGTATAGAGAATAACTTACGTAACCTAAACAATAAAAACTAATATTTTCTCTCTCATTAGTTTTTTTTTGTTCGGACCATCACTGGCTACCCACGGAGTGTCCCAACGCTCATTATTTTCTCTCTCATTAGTTAATTGAAGAAGTTGAATCTGATTAAATACAAATAAAAAACATAAATAAGTGGGGTCAGGCAGGGTTCTTTATAAACAACTACAATTGGAGTAAAAACTACTTGAGTCAACTATAAATTGCTTAAATCCTACGTGTCAGTTTGGTCCCACAAAAAGTAACTTAGTTCACCCAAATAAACGACAATGACTTATGATAGTAAGGAATTCCTTAGTAACAATTACTAAATTTCTCGGTGACCACTATATAACAATCCAATGGTTAGTACATACTAACCACAATTTAGTGTTTGTGTGGTGAGTGATCGGGTAAATGAAAACACTGATTAGTACATATTAACCACAATATAGTTTTGGTGTGGTCACCGAATTTTTCATTGATGGGGAATGACTATTATGCCTATTTAGTAACAATTACTAAGGAATTCCTTAGTACTCTAAGTTAGACTCCAAATAAACTCGCTCCATTATAAATGCTCTAAGCTAGTTATATGTAAGCTTGATTTTTATTGTATATGTATAATTTGAAAGTAAATAGAAATTTTCTAAATGATTTTTTATAAATTCTGAGTCTTGGTTGTTATAAAAATGGTATCAATACAATGGTAAATTGATGGAAGTTAAACGTGAAGAACTGCTAAGTAGGCTTTCATAGTTTAACAATTTAGTAGGAGAAATAATTTTAGAATAACTTGAGGTTATCTATTTCAACTTGTAAGTCATTCATTATAACAAAAAGAATAAACTTAAATAAGTGTCGTAGAGGCTATAGCCTTAACATCTCTCAATTGAAAGAGCCAATAAAATAATGCCCTCCACAAACCACCAATTCAAGACATAAAAAGAGGATGAGTCCATAATGCAATCAGAAAATCAGAACTGATGAATGCCTTTCAAAATGATCAATGACTTTCTGTCAACTATGCAGCAGAGTGTGGGATGTGTGATATCACTGTACACACATTAAATGCACTTCAATAATAATCAGCTAAAACCCAAACAATCCTCTAATTTCAACCATTCTTTTCTAACATATGTTGCACCCAATACAATACAAAAAATATTTCCCATTGCCATTGCCATTACATATACGCTATAAATAATCACTGGTGGGCCTATAGTGACACTTCTGGCACAATAGTTGATATCGACAGATGAGCAAATTTAACTTTATATGATAATCTATGTACATATATATGTATATATACTAGTTCATAATAGTCTGGACCCAAAGTAGAGTTGAAGTAGTGAAATTTGTTTGTAATTTTGCTTATTATTGGATAATTAATTATGCAATTTGGTCACCTAATCTTGATATGAACGTGCAAAGTACTAATAAACAAAGTTAATTAAAATTTAGTCACGCGACTGTTTACTATTGAACTGTGTAATCTTACTGTTACAAAAGACAGATGAATGATGATGTATATAAAATAAAAAAATAAAATAAAAAAAAGGTCGTCATTTTTTGGTGAACATGGTTTTGCTCATGTTCCCACACTGAAAACTGTATCGTGATTTCACAAAATCCAGAAACCATGCAAGCATATAAGTTGTCGACTAGTAGTATATGTAACAGTACTTGTTTCAACGTGATCACACTCACACAGCTTTCATTTTTGCCTCGGGAGTGGGTGAAAACTATATAAGCAATTGACAATATGTTAATTGAAATTTTCTGAGCATTATAGTTATATATATTGGACCTACACCTATAGTTGAAAGTTTTTCAGCTGAAATAAGCTTTTAGGATGCAATGATACAACAATGAGTGATTATTGGAACCCATGTATTTTATTTTATAATAACAGGTGTGAGTGTGTGTGAGGTGTCGATACTTTATAAAGAGGAAATTCTGTTGTAGATTACGTACTTTGATGAGTGTTAGGGCCATATGAGTTTGAATCCCCTTATTAACATTATTTACAACTAATTAATGACTAACATTATCTTTCCACAAGAGCGATGCCACTCGTTCTTTTTTTTTTTTTGAAGGAATGCCACTTGTTCTTGGAGCATCTACAATGGTGCAATCCACATTGGGTTGGTTTATTGGGAAAACTTCCAAGTCCCATATCGACTAGTGATAAGGTCTTAATAGGGTATATAATGAAGAGGCAACCCTCACTTTACAAGCTGGTTTTGTTGGGTTGAGTTAGGCTCAATCTACATTCTAAGATGATATAAAGTTTGTTCTAGATCCATTAGACCACCTACAATTAGCCACGCTCCAAGCCCAATAGTGTTGGGCGTGAGGGGGTGTATTGGAAAAAATGATAAGGTCTTAAAAGGGTATATAATGAAGAGACAACTCTCACATTAAAAGTCGGTTTTGTGGATTGAATATGCTATGAAAAAAATCTTAGCCATTGATTTATTTTATTTAAAATCTCATTCTGCATCTCATCCCACATCATTCTTAAGCAACCTATCCACTTTTTACTCCAATGGTGCAATTTTGAAGAACTCATAATAGGTCCTACAATTTACCTCATATTTCTGAGTCTCTCTTAATCTCTCCCTAATAATATTATTTTGTTTAAACCTAAGAACTCTTAAGAACTATTACTTGCATAAACACTTGCATCCCATAAAAACACTCTAAGAACCCATAAGATCTTCCATTAGATTTGCTCTTAGAGCTTGGGATGATTTTTCAAGTATTAATCTACCAAGGACCACTTATGAAGCTGGTCAACTCTAGAACACCCCTTTTCTAATAGTGATAAATATTAATTCATTAAAGAAAGTACTAGATATAGTAAAAGGAAAAACAGTTATTTCTTCTATTAAACTCTTTTCCTATAAAATATATAAAATAAAGGATAGCAAGCCAAAACATGGACTTAAAAATAAACATTCTTTTCTTAAAAGGCATTCCTGTGCTGAATAATGGACCACTTTTAATTTAATGAAGTCCATTGTCAAACTAACTATAGACACTTGTCTAAATTTGAAGATAAAACAGCTGGCATGAAAAGAAACTAATTAACGGGGAGAAATTTTAAAAAATGGCAAAGTATGGTTGTTAATTGTTCATGAAAATTGAACGGTTCTCCAAGTCGTCATGTTTCTTAATTAGTACATAATTATTTTTTAAACTTTCTCAAGAATTCTATACAATAATTAATCAAAACTATTGACAATTTGTGTATATATATTGTTCTAAAATAAACCATCATTGGAGGGAGAGATGCAATGCATTATTATTTCTTTGTGAAAGAAACATGAAAGAGTGAAGAAGGGAGAAAGTTTTTTGCATTAAAAATGGAAGAAGTACCTGACAATCTATGATGCTAATTCCACCCAGTTTCGTTAAAAACAAAAATGTGGGTCAAAGTTTTCAAAGAATTGGAATTAAATACAAATTCTGTCTGGGTGATTATTTCGGTGAAAAGGACATTAATTCACCTTGAGAGTGAGAGAGAAAACATAAAGAAAGAAAGAAAAAAAAAAAGAGATTCCATTTTAATCTGTGGCTACTTCTAGGTTCTATAATCACTAGACTTTACACTGTAATACATTCCGTAATCATGTGTTTTTTTATTAAGAAATGGACCCTATTAAACTTTTTTCTTGATCATTGTTGTCTACCAATGAAGTGTCCAAACAACGCTTTCAACGAATGACTAATTTTTGCTCGTGATTAGAAGTAAATTTTGTATTGACCAACACCGAATTTGTCCACTGTGTAAATCGAACTGGAGAGGACCGGCTCAACTTTCGTGTCCCATGGTAGCTTATTCCACTAGGCCAACGGTTTTGATTACCTTTTAAACTATTAGTAGCCTATTACATTATTATTTAAATGAATTGTAGACCAGAGATTAACTAAGTCTCTCAATGATGTACTAGATAAATTGACCGTATAATTATGTATAAAATGTCATGAATGACCGAGACTTCATGCTGATTGATACAATCAAAACCAATCATAGCATTTTATATCATATCTAACGGCCAATATAACAAATCCACCATTGAGGACTTAGTTGATCCTCCGACCTAGACCCCTAATATTTAAAGAGTCACTTCTTATTTGCTTCATCCTTCATCTTATTAAGCTTCTTTGTTTGGTTTTTTTATAGTTCATTCACTCATTCACACTTCACATCCTTTCAAGAAGAAAAAATGGAGCTTTCTCCACTTGGTTTTCTTGAAGAGCTATTAGCACCAAGAAAAGACACATGGAATACTTTGTCTAATGAGCTACTACCTAGTGGTTGGAGTAGTTTTGAGTACTCATTTGATGAGAATCCACTAAATCCATCTTTAGCTACTCTAAATCCATCATTTACTTCATTCTCAACACCAACAATAGACCATAGATTTGAAACATGTCCCTATATTAATGAAACCTCATACCCTTTTGTTGATGGCTTCACAATGCCAGAACTTGATGAGTCAGCACCACTTTTACCACAAGATGACAACAACAATAACAACCCTTCAATGGAAGATGAAGAGTTTGGCTTTCTTGGTAATTGTGATAATCATCAGAGCTTGGAACAGTTAAAAACTAGCTGCAAAGTTGAAGAACATGTTTCAGATGTTGTTCCTGTCTTTAACATGGGATTGTGTGGTGGAGAGAAAAAAGGAACTAAATCTAAGAAGATTGAAGGACAGCCTTCAAAGAATCTCATGGCTGAAAGAAGGAGAAGAAAGCGTTTGAATGATAGGCTTTCTATGTTAAGGTCAATAGTTCCTAAGATCAGCAAGGTAATTTCAAAAAACATCATGTGTTTTTGTCTTTCCTTTGTTGTTAATAATGTGTAACACTTGCATTTGTTGTTTGTTTTGAAAGATGGACAGAACATCTATTCTTGGAGATACTATTGATTACATGAAAGAGCTTTTAGAAAGGATTAGTAAGTTGCAAGAAGAGATGGAAGAGGGAACAAATGAGATAAATCTCTTAGGAGTTTCTAAGGAGCTAAAGCCAAGTGAAGTAATGGTAAGAAATTCCCCCAAGGTATGCAAAATCAAAGACCAAGTTCCTTGAATAAATGTAGTAACCTTTGTGGCATTCATATGTCTGGTTGAAGATGTGTTCGGTGTCCGACACATATCGTATTGGATACCAACACAAACACTTCAATTACTTATTTTCCAAATTAAAATTGGTGTTTGTGTGTCTATGTCTGTGTCTTTGTCGTGTTTGGTGTGTCTGTGTCGGTGCTTCATAGATAGTAACTCTATTGTTCTTGTTTAATCAGTTTGATGTTGAAAGGAGAGACCAAGACATGAGAATCAGCATCTGCTGTGCAACAAAGCCAGGGCTATTACTGTCAACAGTGAACACCTTAGAAGCATTAGGCCTTGAGATTCATCAATGTGTCATAAGCAGTTTCAATGATTTTTCATTGCAAGCATCTTGCTCAGAGGTTAATAAATTATTTATACTAGCTTCAATATACTTGTTTTTGCATGCTTGAAATCAAACATTTTTCTTTCTTTTTTTTTACATGATTTTTCTCATTATTTGTTTAGGAAGCTGGTCAGAGAAATTGTATTAGTATGAGTCCTGAAGAAATAAAG
Source organism: Astragalus glycyphyllos (assembly GCA_963573325.1). Lineage (NCBI taxonomy): Eukaryota > Viridiplantae > Streptophyta > Magnoliopsida > Fabales > Fabaceae > Astragalus > Astragalus glycyphyllos. Next base: position 76,213,631 of record OY754308.1, read on the forward strand.
CAAGCACTTTTCAGAAATGCAGGTTATGGTGGAAGGTGTCTCTAAAGGAAGCAAAATTTGCTTGTTGTGAAATCCAAGGAATTATTAGCATGTTATAAAGTTTTAATGAGATTCTAAATAAGATGGCTTTTATTCTTACAACTTTACCCTGTATCTAAGTTTTTAGCATACACTAGGGTACTTTTAGAGCTAGTTTCAGTTTCCATTTGTGATAAAAAAGCACTTTTTTTAGTAGTAATTTATAATGGAAAGCTGTTTCTAAACCCAAATAGATTCGATTCCTGAATATGCATCTGCTTCAAAAATTTCTTTTCTAGGACTTTTGAACAAATAATTGTGTCATTCTATGATATTGCTGTTGATGTGGCTATACAATGTCTTGAGAGGTAATGTCTGTCAGATATTTAACACTTAGAGATGCAAGTTGTTAAATAAATTGCATTAGGAGTATTATTTACTTTTTGTTCTATGATTTCTCAATAATTGCAAGATGGGGCGGTCCCTTTAAAAGAAAATCTAGCATGTTAAGTTGTTTGTGTATATCAGATTCTTAGTTTTACTTTCAGCATTGCTATTGAAATGAATATGATCCTTTTTGTTACCAGAAAAGGAAATTTTCAGCTCTGTTCCTTTTGAAGTGGTTTTAACTTAACTTTTAAAGCAAGATATATGCAGAATTACTGATTTAGATTATGAAGTACAACAACAATGATGAGCCAGGATTAGTGAATTAAAAAAAACTATTCATAATCCTGTTACTAAAAGAGCGTGTTTGATATAATGGTTAAACACATGTAACCGCGCGTTTGAGCTGAAGTTGCAAATTCTAGCTTGTCAAAGTTATCTCTATTAGCTTCATATTCATGGTCTATTTATTTTTTTTACATATAGAGAGTGGTCATTGTTACTAAAAACTCACACACAACTGTGAGGTCCGGGTTCGAACTCAGAATATGATATTTAACCTACAATTTTGATATTTGTCAGTTAAGCTATGTCTTACGAATTTTTTGGTTTTAGTCATTAGTGAATTTGAATCGCATTGAGTTAGATCTAAAATCCAAGATGGTACCATGACTCATCATATTAGCCATACACTAGGCCAATAGGACTAGGCGTGAGAGGTGCATTGGGAAAAACTCAAATCCTACACTGACTAGAGAAGAGCTTATAAAGAATAAACACACTTCACCTTGCAAACCAACTTTTGTAGGTTGAGTTCGACAAAAAATTAGACAATAATAGTGCGTAAAAAAAAGAGATGATTGTTTAACTACGGATTAAAATAATGTTCCTAATGGAATATACCATATTTTCTTTTCACTTATAAAAAAAGAAGGAGACTTAAAATGTAGTGTAGTAGGACAAAAAGTATTCACATAGCCTAGAATAAGAAGAAAAAAAATTATCCAAATATAGTGTAAAAATAAAATTAAACATCAAACTATTTTTTGTACATATTTAGGATTTTGTTCTCTTCAACCACTGCCATGTATAAAATGTGGTATTCAAGATATTCAGGTTACAAATACCGACAAGGTATAAGACAGACATGCAAATAGATACAAATTCCAACTAGTCAACAAATAATTTATTAATATAACAGAATATAAATATTTTTATATGTTATTATAAAACTATAACACCATTCTTGTCCTTCTATTCAATTCGGATTAAATAATTTATAACATGGTATAAGAGTCTATTACCATATGGTCCAAAGTTTGATCCTTAAATTTCCGACTTTTTAGATATATAAAAAAAAATTGTTAGATAGTAAAATAATAGGTGAATCTGTGCAGTACTGATACACTTTGAGTCCAATTAGCTATTGCCTGGAAGTATATTGTAAACATTTTAAAAATATGACATTAGAAACAGGGGCGGCTTCTTATTATATGATGGGTTAAATCATATTTCGAAATTTTGTTAAGTTGTTTTAAAAGTTCACATTTACTTTTAAGTCTTTTTTTTAATTAGGTCCTTTATGTTTCAAATTTATGACACAAAAACTCTTTCTTAAGTTTTGCATCTATCTCTTATTGGGAGAAACTCAAGTTCCCTGTTGACTATAGATAAGGTCTCAACAGAGTATATAATGAAAGTGAATCTCTCACTTTACAAGCTGGTTTTATAGGGTTGAGTTAAGCCTAAACTACATTCTAAAATCTCTCTTAATGAAAGATGACACTGTCGGACTTACTACACAATTAACCAGCTTGTAAGTGTGATAAATATTACTGTTTCAGTTTTGATTAGGTCCTAATGTAATTTTTGAGGGAAATTGAAATATTTTAGTTTGGATTGAGTATTTTCAATTTCCCTCAAAAATACCTTGATTTCACCACATAAAATTTTGGCTGGCATCAGCATTCATGAACATGGGAAATGAGAGATAGTCTCTTAAGATAGTTTTAGGCTTGTCTTTGATGTAATTTTTTTTGACAGCTTGTCTTTGATGTAATAAAGTGTAGTTTATGGTACACCAACGTAGTTTCTTAGCTGGCCTGGTAATTCAAAAAGGTATCAATGAATTCTCTATTCATTCGATCATCACTGTTCTACAGAAACTTTCTGCTCTATTAGCTCTCTCCATTTTTCCTTTGTCTTACTTTTTGTTTAGGATGTTTGGTAGAAGTTTAAGAATCATGACAAATTGAGAATACAAAGTGTGTTGATATTTCTTCTCGTATATAAAATAGGGGTGGTGCAACCCTTAAGGATATAGTGTTACTAAGAAAGACCTCTTAAAATACATGAACCAAGAGTCATTAATAGAACAATAACATGAGTTGTTTAAAATACAATAAGAGTCTTAGGGTGTTCTCTACCACAAGGGATCGCCCTCCTGTACATGCTATGCACCTGCCACTGAGGTAATCGTGCGGCTACTATTTCGGTACGAGCCAATGCCTAGCTGCCACATCCTCTTCGTTTGTCTTCTATGCAGACGCGTCTTGGTTTGTGCACCGCGGTGCATGCAGTACAAAATCTCCTTTGGTACTACTGCTAGTGCCTCCTCAGGTGATGATTGTGCTTCTCGGCATCCCCTTCCCCGCTCGGCAAGGGTCTTCCTCAAGGGGGTTGGAGCTCTTCTCGATATTTTGAAGCCCTTCTCGGTCTTCTGGAGCTCAGGTCGGTATTTTCCGAGCACCTCGATACAATATTAGATTCTAGAGGCCTCAAAATGAATTCCACTAGAAAGAACTTTTTACTTGTTTTAGACCAAAAAATGCATTATTTTTAACTATCAATCCGTTGACATTGTAGCAAGGAAGACGACAAAGTACTATTGCTAAACGGGCTAAAAAGGTGGAGGAGGGTCACAGGTTGGTGGGCCGGGCCACATGTTTTGGTACATATTTATAGCTTTGTGAAACAATCTTGACCAAAAAGAAAAGGTTTGTGAAACAATGGAAATATGCCTAGTTTTGACCTATTGGGACACTCACGTTCATGTGTTGTTTAGTACTACTACAGAACACCAGTGTATATCATGGGTAACTAGATAGGAGCCACTCCTTTAACGATCCAATGGACCCTTCTAAAATGTATTATTGGCCTATTGCTGCTTCATTTGATTCTTCAATAATTGCAGGATGTGGATGTGTTAGCAGTACTCTCATGACTCTCGTGAAATGGTACTAATTTGTTATGTTTCTGCTTATATTACGACATAACTGTTGAATTGAAAATGATTTCTTTCGTGGATATTCCATCTATTTCTCAGAGGAGAGAAATAGAGATGCATCTTAGAAGTACATAATTTTAGGCCATGATCCATTTCCCCTTATCAAAAAAAACATATTTAGACTGAGGAGCTTATATTGAATGTTGAGAGCATTGAACAAGGGAGGAATGCTATTAAATCAATGTAGCATAAAAATGAATGAAAAGTACAGTGGAATGTATGATAGAGGCGAGGTGGCTGACTAATCAATTACTACTACTAAATAATGATAATGACTAAGTTAATTGGTTTTGTAACTCACTAACTGAATCTATTAAAGTAACACTCTCCCTCAATATTTGGTGAAAATGCTGTGAAGTTCCAATTTAGAGATTAGGGCCTGGGACTGTGGTGTTAGCAGTACTCTCATGACTCTCTGCAATGATGTCTGGTTGAGAACTAGAGAGGTACAATGAGTGAGATAGTCTGCAAAACAAAACAAAACAAAAAAAAGCATCAAGGAGCTCATTGTCTGAATCATTGAGAGACTCTTTATGTTGGCATGAGTGAATTCCCTTGGGCAAGCGGCATATACTTATATATCATTAAACCTATACTAGTACAATGATGAGGGGCAGTACCATTGGAATTATTTGCAGAGAAATTGTGGAAACTAAGTTGGACAATGTTTGCCTGAGTTGAGCTCAATGCTTGTTTGGTCTGCAAGCTCGATGCTTTTAAGTGTTAAGAACATTGCGCTTTGGAGGAATGCTATTGATTTACTGAATCAGAAAAATGAATGAAAAGTAAACAGACAACTTTGATGCCAACTATATGAGGCTAACTAAGCAATAACCAAATAACCATAACTAACTTAACTGACTTTGTAGCTCACTAACTGAATCTACAAAAGTTAATAACTCAAGACTATCTATTTCCATCATCTTCAACATTCAAAACGCTCCTTCAATCATGGTCGTCTTGGACAATGCCTACAACTAGATAAATATAAAAGAAGCTGCTTTATGCATACCAGGGTACATAGAGGTTACTACTTTACCTAGTAATAAAACATAACAGAAGTAGGTCTTGCCCATTGTGATTATATTTCAAGCTGAGTAACTACACGAATACAAGACAATGATTGCTGTATATTCTAATCTAAATGCATTACATCTAGAAATTTATGATTGCCAGAATATGATGGATGTTTGGAACAAGAAAAAAGGCGGTTGCCATTTTTATTAACTACAGAAGCATTCTACTGAAATTAGATTTTGACTAGGCTACAATGTCTAAAACTCCTAGTCAAACTACTTATGTACAAGCAACTAGTAAACATGTTTCAGTCAATTAGCTCGAGAAGAACCTATTGACTTTCACATTCAACTCCAACGTCATCATTGGTGTCCTCATCAGAACTGCAAGTGTTGCCCATGAAATTGACTTGGGATTGTTGAAACTTATCGATAGCATCTCTAGCTTCAGAAACCAAGGCAACTTTTGCAGCTTTAACTACATCCTTTTTCTGAATGATGTTTCCTTCTCCGGTTATGGACACTTTTGACCGCACAGAAGCTGCTCTTCTTCTAGCCTCCCTAAAACGTAATTGATCGATATATTTCTCATGCTGCACCTTGTTCTTTACCTTCTTTAGTACAGGGGGACTAACAAGATTCTGAACATCTGAGCCGCTAAATCGCGATAGAGACTTTGTATGGTTTGAAGATGATGGTCTTTCTGTGCAATTATGCATCAACCCTTTATTTTCCTTTTGCCGCTTTGGTGTACAGAGGGCTTGACTAGGCTGAAAAGCATTAGTAGAGAGATCAATGTTGGGTTCAAGAACAGAAAACATGTCCCCTTCATGGTCTTGATCAACTTTAAGATGGCGTTGTAACAGCTTTTCAATAGTCCTCCGGGTAATGAAGCTCTTTGATTTGGGAATATTTGATTTTCCAACCTTTTTCTCTGTAGGTTTAAGCAGTTTACTTGCAGATATTGAGAATGGATGAAGGGGTGATGAGTTAATTGTCTTTGCCCTTGATCGAGGTTGAGTTTGAGGCGGTGTCATGAAGTCATGGTGAATCCTATCGAAACAATCTTGTTGAGACTTTCCAGGCACCTACCAACAGATTTTGTAAGTCAGTTTCAATATGAACAAGACAATTAAGCACATCTGCATGCATAGAACCGTAAACCATCACTAAATTATAAATTTACATGTTTTCTATGTAATGGCTATAGTCATAAACCAGCTAGCTCAGAAGTATAAGCTATTAGATAAAGTTGTATGAATAGTTTTAAAACTAACATGTCCTCTCAGGCAAGCTCAATGCCGGCCCTGGAAATGCGCATGCTTACCTAGATCATTTGATCATAGAACTCTAAAGATCACATCATAAATCAACTATACCAAAGGAGATAAAGACACTTGAAAGATTTTATTTCATAATAATGTTATTTAACAGTTACCTTTAGGAAATATATGCAGAAAGAAAACTTTTTTGTCACAACAACACTTTAAATGCAACATATTTATCTGTGTTTTGACATCAATGCAATCTGTGAGCATTTGAATTGAAAATGAATGAGCTTGATGATTTGGTTAAATCTATTTTGCATGATATACAAAATCAAATTTGACACTCTCCAACATGAAACCAAACACACACCAACTCACTCACAGCTACTAGTTCTAGCTTTCACCTTTGATAGCATTATAAAACAAACACACACGTTTGTCCAAGAAACTACATAATCACTTATCCACTGCCATCCTCAGCTTTCAGAGAATAGTCAAATTCCCAGGTGAGATTTCAAGCATCATATATTCATATTGATGTTTCAACATTCAAAAAGACGATAAAACCAAAGCATAAACGAAGCAAACTGAAATCATTCAAAAACATTATTCCACAAAATAGACATAGCATACCAATTTAGAGACGTTCTTCCAGAAATGGGGGCTGGGCTTTGCAGTAAAATAAGCTGTTTTAAGAGCCAATTCTTGTTCCATTGTCCACCCATTGGCAATTTTTTCGCCCCCACGTTTTCGTTTCTCTCCCACTTCAATCCTCTCCTCATTTCTCGGCTTCCACTTTCCTCCACCTTCAGCTTCAATTCTCTCATCGATAACCCCAATTTTTTCCTTCGTTTTTCCTTCACGAACCTTTGATCTCACCGTACCAAGGGAAGACATTTTGCTCAATTTTGCATCGATTTTCTTCTCTTTCGTTGGTGATTTGTGATTGGAAAACCTAGGAGATCCTCTGAGAGAATGAACCTCATCGTTCAATCTAGGAGATCTCCTTAACTGGACGGTGCAGTTCGTTGACTCGATGGAAGAAGGTTTCTTGGTGGATTTGGATTTGGGGGCTGGGGTGATGTGATTGTGTTGAAGGAGGAGGAGTCTCTGTGATCTTCGTGGGGTTGTGGGTGGGTTCTCAACGAAGGAATTTCTGTTTGGCATTTTCACAAACACTTGATAGGGTCACTTTCGCTGTTAAACGAAATACAAGCAGGAAGAGAACACTGAATATCCTTTAATTTTTTGAGAGGGAAGAGAGGGAGTTCAAACTTGAATGAATATCGTAGCGCATCGGCATTGACAGAATCTTTACTACTCGTTACTCCTCGTTTCGGGTCCTTATGGAATGAAATGGGCTAACCCAAAACCAACCAAAATTTCTCCTCAAAAATACAAAAAATCAATTTAAAACAAGGCCCATGCTTTTCTTTTCGCACACCACATGTTACTCACAAAACACCCCTTACCCCTGCGAAATGACCAAAAGGCCACTAATGAAACGCGCATTTTTTGCGTATTCGGTTACGGGCAACCGAATACATTCGGTTATGGGTAACTGCACATGTTGTTATTATCAGACACACCCCCTTTTGAATTTTTTATAACGTACGGTTGACAACAACCGAATATATTCGGTTGCCCGTAACCGAATGGCACTGAATGAATTAAAAAAAATCAACGGCTCAAATTCCACCGACACTTTAGATCAACGGCATATAGACAGTCAAAGGTGTCAGAAAAAGGAGTGGACGAAGTTTACTCCGGAAATGGTGCCCCAACGGATAGAAATTAAACGGCCCAGGGCAATGAACGGTAAAAACACCCCTTGAACTTAAATACGTCAGCTGGGCTTCTCTACTCTGAGGGACCCCACCCAAACCATCAACTCTAAGAACCTCCATAATACGATCAGTATCTGTCTCTAGATAAGGAGTACCACGTGCATCCACATCAAATGAGGCACAATATTGTAACCCAGGGCCCGTCTCTACCCATAGTTGATTAGGAAAAGATTGATGATAGTCTCTGTAAAAGCCTTTTGGAATCTTAATATGTCTCTGTGCAATAATGCCATAAGAGACAAATCAAATAAATACCAAAGACAAACAATATGCAATGGTAGAAGAAACAAATAGAAATCATGAAAACGCTGATTATTACCGTTTTGAGGGATATGACTGTTGAAAAGGTCTTTGGAGCCAAATTCCTTGAATCCATGATGGTATGTCCAAAACTTGATAAAAAAAAAAACAGATTGCTCAATTGATAAGTCTAAAATTACAAATTTTAAAACATAACAGTGATTCGGTTGACCTTAACCGGATGTGTTAAAATCGTTTGAATTTTTATGCCACTCAGTTGGTCCCAACCGAATCCATTCGGTTTATCACAACCGAATCCATTCGGCTTGGCTCAACCGAATAGCTTCGAATGTGGTTCGTTCTCAAGAGCGTTCAGTTATGCTCAACCGAATAAAACAAAAACATGGCAATGTTAAAACGCGATGAATACAGCAAAATCAGTGAAATTTAAATACATTATAGTGTGACATCGTGTACCTGATGCGTAGATGATGCGTATTACAACTTCAAATGCGTTATTGAGAGGATTTGAGAGAGGAAAAATTGATTGAGGGGAGAGGGGTTTAGGTTTTTGGATGGGTGTGTTGTGTGGGTGTGAGAGGGGGTGTGGGATGTTTGAGAGGGTGAGGGTGTTTTTAAGTTAGGGGTATTTTTAGAATAAAAGGGGTTAGGGGGTGTGTGGTGAGTAGGGAGAGGTGTGTAGAATGCCTGGGCCTAAAACAAAGTGACTTCTAAGGATAGGGATCAACAAAGCCCCTCATGGGTATACTAGTCAAATTGACCATATGATCTAATATAAAATATTATGAGTGATTGATATTATATCAATCAGTATGAAATCTCAATCATTCATAAAATTTTATATTATATCCTACAATAAATTTGACTAGTATACTGGTGAGAGACTTAGTTGACCTGTCCCGCTAAAAGCAACCTTGAAACAAACCAACTAATATTTTTCACCGTTAAATCTACGTGGCATTTGAATTTTCAATCGAGAGATATATAGGAGTGATGACACACATTCCCATTAAGCACAAAAAAGAAATATTTTTTATTAAGTTTTTTTAATTCACAATAAGAGGAAAATAAATATTTTCAAAGTCTATATAATTTTGTACAATTAACTAAAGGTAACATTTTTTTGTTTTCTTTTCTTTATTTCCACTTAACTTGGTGTGGCCCACTTAGGAGTGACCACCAACGAATCTCCCCCTCACGACTCAAGTGGGAAGGCACCACTCGACCATGCATGTTTTCTTCCTGCAAGAGATCAACTTTGTTACACGCAAGGTCTTTGTTGTCATATATTCTTATCAGTATGGTTATTCTCAAGTGAAAACAAATCTTCAGCCCTCTCGTATCCAATGATATCACACCTCATGTGCTTTGACTTGGAATGAAAAGTTGGGCTCTTGCTGAGATGGATTGCACTCTGACTACCACAATGAACTAAATGAAGGATATATATATATATATATATATATATATATATATATATATATATATATAAAAAAGAGAAGTGACATGTATACTCAATTTCTTAAAGTGTTTGGTGGGGATGTGGTGTCTAAGTCTCTTGGAAGTCTTGGTATTAGTTCGTTGTTGCTCCTGGTGTTCCCCTGGACTCCCCAACAAGTTGTATCAAAGCTAATAGTTGAGGTGAACAACTCCTTGTGTCAAATGTCTGCCTAGCAATGGGGAAATTATACGGTATGTCCCGTTGATGAAAAACAGGTCAACGAGAGTGCAAGTGTATGTGGACGAAAAAAAATTGCATGAGGGGGAGCAACGAATGGACTCACACTTCAGGGGGAAATTGTTGGAGTATCAAGTGCGAGTAAGAAGTCCTACGTTGAATGAAAATAGAGGTGATGGGCAATCTATTAGTGAAGGGACTCATAGGTGGTGTCCAAGTCTCTTAATATTTCTGGTTATTCGTTCATTGTTGCTCTCAGTGCTCCCTGAACTCCCCAATGGGATCCTCTCTCAGCGAACTTCCAGATACTTAGGATGTATCAAATATGTATTGTCACTGTTGATACCTTGTTGGAAGTTTTGTTCTTAACAATAGTTGAGGTCGAGGCACGTAGTGTGGTCACATATCAAAGGATGAAGAGTGCATGAATCACGACCCATTACATGACTACAATTGCTTTTGTTTGAACTTTTAATTTATGTTTAATTATTCACAAATATTGTATTTTCAGGTTGGGGGAAAGTCTTAAATCTCATAACGCTTGTTGAGATGAGATACTTACATATAACCCGCCAAACATGGTTTTTTGGAATACAAGTCAAATCTTTATCAACCGAACCGACTTTTGTCGACTTAAAAATAAGATTTTCAAAATTCAATACTCTTTAAGTTGATAAGTTATTTTTGAAAACCAACTTTACCAAACTAATTGAGGTTATAATTGATTCGCAGTTGCAAACCTATGTTTGGATGTTTGTCATAAAAGAAATTTCATGATTATTTAAAGTGCACACGTATGTAGTTTCTCAAATACGTATATTTAGTTACATAGTGTATACATATTTGCATAGTTTTTCCATATCATAGGGTACATTTAGTTGCCACAAACCAAATTAATCCGGCAAACAAAGAAGTACTAAATTAACGTCTAAAACTGATATTGTTCTACCAGATAATAGTTATCATAATTAGTAAGTTAAAGGAAGTCATAATTCAGTTACTAATTCGTTGTATCCCTAACTATTTTCTTAGGTAATTAGCAGACTGTAGAGTTCTTCCCTGTACAAATTTGTAATCATTTTTATAAATGTGGATGTAATGCTACTAATAGTGAGGCAAATAAATGAAGAAGAAGTACTGATATATTCCTTAGTATAGTAGGAAGTTCAAGTACAATTCAAGTAGAATTAAGCAGAATAAGGCATAAGAGCCAGTACAATGCAGAGAAAACAACAAAAGGGAATCAGAGAGGGAGAGGAAAGAGAGGTGACATCACACACAATTCACACCTCACACACTGTACGTCCACTACTACATATTCTTTCATTTGCTAACAAACTGGGTCCACATTGGATGCTTTCCCTGGCTACGGT